>CM066566.1:3243758-3591258 GCA_033816785.1 Picus viridis | reverse complement strand
GAGCATAATCAATATCATATGAAATGAAACCCCATTCCCTGCAGCTGTACCTGACCGCAAAAACTCATCTATGAGGCCACTTTAACCAAAAAAACTAATGCTCAGAAAGCTCTTACCTCATCCTGTCATGCTGAAACTTTTGGATTTAGGGTTTAAGATCTCAGTGGAACACTTCCCACACATGGGATTACATAAATCATGACATATCCTACTCAGAAATAGGAAGGGCAGAAATAAACCTGGAAGGGCTTAAATCTGTGATGTCAATAAATGTAAATGGTTCAGACATCACACTTAGCAGGATCTTGCAGGTGTAATTGGTCCTGGCACTACTATGGACAGGAATCTCAAATGACCTTACAGCAGCCTCCTAGTACTTGAAAGTGGCCTACAAGAAACCCAGGAAGGGACTTTTACAATGGCTTGTAGTGATGGGATGAGAGGGAATGGATTGAACCTTGAGGAGGGCAGATTAAGACCAGATATTATGAAGAAATTATTTACAGTAGTGGTGGTGAGACACTGGAACAGGTTTCCCAGAGAGGTTGTGGATACCCTGTCCCTGGAGGTGTTCAAGACCAGGTTGGAGGAGGCCTTGAGCAACCTGATCTAGTGGCAGGTGTCCCAGCCAATGTCAGGGGGGGTTTGAAACTAGATGATCTTTAAGGTCCCTTCCAACTCAAACCATTCTATAACTGAATCTGTGACCTAATACACAGTACCAGAAAGACAAAACCTGAAAGTTGTTACTTTCATTTAACAAGTTTTTAATTTTTTTTTCTTTTTTGTTCCCTGTTGTTTGTTTGTTTCACTGAACATTTGAAAGTATCCAGGGTTCATTTACTACTAACTAAACCATAGAAGATATTGATGTATTTCATACAAGACCTAAGTCTTGACAGTCTGTATACTCTGGGAGAAAGGAAACTCTGCATTGCATTATCATAGTTTGTCTCAAGTTTTTAAAATGATCACAGGACATCACACACAGCAAAATGTTTTGCTCAAGGGAGAGCTGGATCTGGAGTCAGGAGATCAGCCTCTGAAAATGGAGGCCATTCTGAACAGGAAGAATCAGCCCAGCCCTCTCCAGTCTGATTTTTCACCAATGCACACAACAGCAATGTCTCTTCTGTCACTTTGCCTATTGTAAAGTTCATGGGAAATAATGTTTGTGATCCACACAGGCAGTTTAAAACAACTCTAGAGGATGGATAGAGAGTCCCATGTCAATTTAGAATGGAATGGAATGGAATGGAATGGAATGGAATGGAATGGAATGGAATGGAATGGAATAGAATAGAATAGAATAGAATAGAATAGAATGGAATGGAATGGAATGGAATGGAATGGAATAGAATAGAATAGAATAGAATAGAATAGAATAGAATAGAATAGAATAGAATAGAATGGAATGGAATGGAATGGAATGGAATGGAATGGAATGGAATGGAATGGAATGGAATAGAATAGAATAGAATAGACCAGGTTGGAAGAGACCTTCAAGATCATTGTGTCCAAACTGTCATCCAACACCACCTAATCAACTAAACCATGCAATCATGCAAGACAGACATCCCCACAATTCAATAAAATTATGTTTATTAACAAAATACTTTCACAATATTCTTAAGCAGTTCAGCAGACTCCTGCTGCTACTTCAACTACTTCAAAGGAAACTTATACACCTGACAAAGAAAAGTTATACACCTGAGGGAACAGACAGTTTTTATTCACATCCCATTTTGAATTGCTTCATTTTAACAGCGGCCAATAAAAGGAATATGCATCAATCAAAGAGAGTGGGGTGGCTAAATAATTAAACCTCTTTGGAATGAAAAATTACTTATCAGCAAGTTTACTATTTCACATTAAAAATTAGCAGCTGAAGATACATGGAAATGTGATTATATTCCAATAATTCATCTTACTGACAAACTCACCAGAAACCAGGCAGCAATTCATAGCCGTCAGGAAGGATGGCAAATATGGGGTAACTTCTTCATCTGAATAAGCAGAGATACATCTGGTGTTGTCTCACAATATAGGGAGATTTCTCTCTGTAGCTATAAAATTTTCTCATGCTTAGAAGAAAAAGAATGAAAATTCTGGTTTTAACACAGGGACACAGTCTCAAGCTGTGCCAGGGGAGGTTTAGGCTGGATGTTAGGAAGAAGTTCTTCATAGAAAGAGAGATTGGCCATTGGAATGCGCTGCCCAGGGAGGTGGTGGAGTCACCATCCCTGGAAGTGTTTAAGAAGAGACTTGATGAGGCACTTGGTGCCATGATCAGATGGTGCTGGGTGATACGTTGGACTCAATGATCTCAAAGGTCTTTTCCTACCTGGTCAATTCAATTCAATTCAATTCAATTCAATTCAATTCAATTCAATTCAATTCAATTCAATTCAATTCAATTCTACTCTACCCTACTCTACTCTACTCTACTCTACTCTACTCTACTCTACTCTACTCTACTCTACTCCACTCTACTCCATTCTACTCTACTCCATTCTAAAACTACAGTACACTTGACAAGCTGATACTGAGCATTCAGTAGACTTCCAGACCCAAGACATCTTGTAGTTGTGTGTGCTGCAAAAGGCTTCCAAATATTTACTGTTGACCAGCCAGGGATTTTCAAGCAGCCTATTTGTGAATTCATAAAAATCACTTGGTAACTTCTATTACAAATTGAAATGTTGTTAGAAGTCAAACAAAAATATCATCTGGAGCCTTGTTTCCTGTTGCTTGAAGATGTCTTTTCAAAAGGCACCCAAATAAATGATATGGTTTTTGCCATTATTATCACTGTTATTGTCTGACTTTTATATTGAATCAAAAGGATTGAAAATATTTTTGAGTCAGAGAGAGAACTTGGGAAATGTTATTCTAAATGCTCAAGTAGGTATTTCTAAAGTCATCTTAATATGAAGAAAAACAAATTTACGAAAGCCATACTTTAACCAACTTTCCCCCAGCCTAAATTCCACTTAAGTCTCTGAGCCTAGTATTTCCTATTGGCTTGCTGCCTCGGAAAGCCTAGGGCCAGCAAGAGGTACCAAGGCTTAGATGCAGTTTAGGTTGAATCAAGGCCTCTGGGACCAGGCATTGGTAATGAAAAAAGAGCAGGAACATCATTCACTTGGATTCTTTTGTTCATTTTATGTGGTAACACCTCAGGACTCTTGTAGTCCCATCACCTTGTCTCAGGACTGAACCTAGGCTTTCAGTTGTAGAACAAATATCTCTGGTTGAAGTGTGGCGTTTTGTGTTGGCTGGGGTTTATTTTTGAGATTATCCATTAGGTTTTCCAAACATCTCTATTTCTGGAAATGTGGAAATTTGGAGGAGTTCCAGGATTCTGCTCTGATTTGTGACATTAGCCCTCCTCTTCTTCTGCCCCAGGGCATATAATGCTTCATACCCTGCAAGTTGTGCAAATTCCTAAGTGAGCTGCAGGTGCTGGGAATTAGGAATCATTAACACAAGGTCTTGCAGACTGACTAACCTCATCCTGCTGATGAGTGGGTGGAAGGGGATCAGAGTTGGTGTTACTTGAGTTCTCAGAATTTATATAATCTTGTGCTTTTCTTGCTACCTGTACTTCCACCAGTTTTAGGGATGAGGACAGTGTGTTTACAGTGCAGTGGAAGGACATATAGCTGAAGAGTGATGCGAGATGACTAGGTGTGGTGGTTTGAGCCTGTCCAGTTGAAGGGCCCAACAAAACACAGCTATTATCATCATAGGCAAACCAGTGAGGGAATTAGTTAAATTTGGGCAAACCAGTCTAATTTATTGTCAGTCAAATCAGAGGAGGGTAATAAGAAAATAAAATCTAAATCTTAAAACACTTTCCCCCCACCTCTCCCTTCCTCCAGGGCTTGATTATACTCCTAAATTCTATACTTCTTCCTCATCTCTGGTGCAGGGGGACGCAAAAAAGAGGGGTTTTGGTCAGTTAATCACATCTCATTTTTTCTCCTCCCTCCTCCTCAAAGTGATGACTACTCACTCTATTCCCCTGCTTCAGCATGAGGTCCTTTCTACACAAGACAGCTCGCCATCAACATCTCCTTCCCATGGGTTGCAGCTCTTCATGCTTCTCCAGAATGGATCCATTTTACGAGGTGTAATCATTCAGGAGCAGACTGCTCCATTGTGAATCTTACACAGGGCCACAGATACTGCCAAAAACCTGCTCCAGCATGAGCTCTTCTCTCCATGCATCTATGGATCCTGCCAAGAGCCTGCTTCAGCATGGGCTTCCTACAGGATCCCTGATTTCTTCAGGTATCCACCTGCTCTGACATGAGGTCCTCCAGGGGCTGCAGGGACAGCAATCTGCCTCATCACAGTCTTCACCACAGGCTGCAGGGGAATATCTACTCCAGTGCCTGGAGCATCTCCCAGCATTCTCCAGACAACCCGTAACAGAATGAGAGGACACAGTCTCAAGCTGTGTCAGGCAAAGTTTAGACTGGATGTTAGGAAGCAATTCTTCACAGAGAGATTGGCCATTGGGATGTGCTGCCCAGGGAGGTGGTGGAGTCACCATCCTTGGAGGTGTTTAGGAAGAGATGGATGAGGCACTTGGTGCCATGGTTTAGCTGATTAGATGGTGTTGGGTGATAGGTTGGACTCGATGATCCCAAAGGTTAATTCTGTATTCTGTATGTTAGACACAGTAGAAATGAGATCCCAGTCCCAGACACTGGCATTTTCCAAAGGAGAGAACACAATCTTTCATACCTCATCAATGGAGAGTTCTCAGTTATGAGCAGCATTCCCAGTATCTAGTAACTTCTCAAAAATGCATATTGCTTAGTGTGACTTTCCCTAGCACAAAGACTGTAAATTACATTCACACTCAGTATTTTCATGATAGTATAGTTTCTTACTAGTGAGCCTAGAGAAGAATTATATCTATAATCTAGTACACAAAGCAGGCATGTCAGTAAAGATGGAAGACTGAAAACATGATTATTATTGCAAATGGTAAACAGAATCTTTATTAGGACCTGAGCTGATGAGAGGGCACAGTGCATGCAAATCAATTCAAACATAATAAATAAAGCAGTGAATTTTACAAAGATATGAATAACTGAACAGGAGATATTAGTTTTTATTTACAGGGGGAATGCATCAGGATGACAAAAATATGCATGATAATTTCATACCTGTTACCTTTGGCAGTACAAGAGAGAGGTTTTCTTTCACAGTGCTGGGCTTTGATCTCCTAATCATTGTTGTGTCCTGGTGCTAATAGAGATCCTCAGACTGCAGAAACGGTTGAACCATCACACCTTGGGGCAGATCATCAATTATACTGTGACTGCTGATACACTGTCAAGTTACAAGCAATGTATCTCCATACTCTCTAGATCTTTCTGAATTAAGAAAGAAGAAGAAGAGGAAGAAAGACAGAAAACAGAACAGTGACCAAATGATGGCTTATGAGAAACACAAAACCTATCATTAGATCTCTAAAGCTACATGTGCCAGCAGGGCAGTAGCTACAGCGGTGCCTGCCTGTGAGAAGGTAGCAAACTGGAGTTACTCAGGCTGGAACGGTTGGCTTTCTCTCTCATGCATGCCTACACTGTCCACATGCTATGATTTTGAATGCCAGGATCCCTGGAGCTGGATAGACTTTTACCAGTTGTGAGAGCTGCTGTCCCACACCATGTTTTGTCTCCACAGTCATGAGTCATTAATGGCTTTGTGGAGCTCAGCTGTCTGAGTTGATCAGCACCTGGACCCAGCACCTGGAGCCGTCAGAGCTCCCCATCTTTGAAACAGAGATCTGTTCAGATAACAGAAGTACAACCAGAGAAAAACTCTTGCTGTTTTGATTTTAGAGGAGGTGTTCAATCAGCACAGCACTAGTTCACATTTTATATATAATCATCAGTTGCATGCATGTCACATGAATTTGCTGTCACTTGCTTCCGTTTGGCATACCACAGTATCTTAGAACATAGTTCTCCCCCTGATTTCCGTGATAAATCACTTTAAGTATGTTAGCTAAATGCACATATCCTTTTAAGTGTTTTCAATCAGAGGCTTGGTGCTAAAGTTGCATTGCTGCCTGTGAGAAATGCTGACACTTCACCACAGTCCACTGACATAAAGAGTTTGATAACCACTGCTTTAAATCTTTTCTTGTGTCTTTTATCGTGATACATAAGACTAAGCTACACAGAACCGATAGTAATAGTTCCTTTGGGGCCCAGCATCAGACAGTTACTTTCTAACAGTGGATCTGCCATTGGAGGATGAATTTACACCTGCATCTTGAAGTATGATGCTACATCATAAACCACAGTGGTTGCTATTATAAACACAACTTCCATCAGATCTTAGTTGGGATTTTTAAAATAGTATACCCACGCTTAAGGCATAAACACTCTAATTGAGCTGTTTCTGGAGGCCATTGCAGTTGCTGGCATGAACTACATTTTTTTTTCCTACCACTTTATGGTAGAATCAAGTTGATCCTAAATTAGCTGCCTAACTTTGCTGCTGTCTCACTGAAACATAAGTGATTGAAGCTTAGAAATAGGGATGCTGACCACTGGGTACGTCCACTGCATGTGTCAACAGGGCAGATGCAGACAGAGAGGTGACAAATTTTTCTAGCCTACAAGGGAGATGCCTTCCTGTGTTAACTGTGAAGTTATCCAGCCTATTAGTTAATCTGCTACCCATGAGAGGAGATTCTATCATCCCAAGTGCCATACGTTTTGTATTACTATTAATCATAGATGCTCAGGGACTTTGATTTACATCTCTATTTCTAATCTCATTCTCAACACTTAGGTTACCCTAAGTGCTGAGCTGTAGACAGCCCTTTTCTGAAGAAAAGACAGCTCTATTAGACCTGTTAAAGTCTGATTAAGAAATAATGTCAAATCTTCTTTATTGTTACCCTGTGCACCCTAGTGCAAGCCATGCTTGAAAATGGAAGTGTTGCATTGCAAGAAATTTTGATGAAGCAGTACTGAATGGATGACTTCCTGTGAATGACACTTTGTATGAGAAGAAACAAACAGAATCACAGAACATCTTTGTTTGAAGAGACCTTCAAAATCACCTAGTCCAGCCTTCACTACAGCACTGCAAGTTCACCACTAAACCACGTCCCTAAGCACCAGGTCCATGTGCTGCTTAAATATCTGCAGGGATGGTGGCTCCATCACTGCCCTGGGCAGACCATTCCAATATTTGGTAATCCTTTGAGTGAAAAAATATTTCCTTATATCCATCCTAAGCCTCCCTGGCACATCTTGCATGCATTTCCTTTAGTCCTGTTGCATGCTTCCAGGTAGAAGAAGCTGTCCCCCTCCTCGCTCCAGTCTCATAGAATCATAGAATCAATAAGGTTGGAAGAGACCTCAAAGATTCTCAAGTCCAACCTGTCACCCAAGACCTCATGACTCACCCAACTCCTCATGACCAGTCTCCTTCCTAATAGTTGTAGACAGCAATAAGGTCTCACCTCAGCTGCCTCTTCTCCAGACTGAAGAGCCACAGCTCCCTCAGGCACTCCCGACAGGGCATGTGCTCTAGGCCCTTCATGAGCCTCCATGCTATTGTGGATGTGTTCCAGCACTTCTATGTCCTTCTTACAGTGAGGGGCCCAGAACTGAACACAATACTCGAAGTGTGGCCTCATCAGTGCCACACCAGATCACCTCCCGGTTCCTGTTGTCCACACAGGATGTTTCTAATGCAAGCTAGGATTCCACTGGCCTCCAGGGCCACCTGGGCACACTGCTGAGTCATATTTAGTCAAATAGCAAGAAACATCTCCAGGTCCCCCTCCAGGCTGTAGCTTTCCAACCATACCTCCCCAGGTCTGTAGTTTACCCTGGGGTTGTTATGACTGAAGTGCAGGACATTTTTGAACCTCATACAATTATAACTGGCACATCGGTCCAACCTGTCTAGATCCTACTGGAAAGCTTCCCTACCTTCTATGCATCCAACCAGCTCAGTTTCACCTGCAGTCCTGCTGAGGGTGCACTCAATCACCTCATCCAGATTGTTAATAGAGATATTGAAGAGGGCAGGCCCCAGCACTGAACCCTGGGGAACGCCGCTTGTGAGCGGACGCCAGCCAGGTTTAATTCCATTCACCACCACGCTTTGGGCCTCCCCATCCAGCCAGTTTTGTACCCATTGCAGAGTGCACTTATCCAAGCCATGAGTTTCTCAAGGAGAATGATATAGGAGACAGTGTCAAAGGCTTTACTAATGTCCAGCCAGGCAATGTATGATACAGGGGAAGCCTGAGAGAAGCATATAATGCTTGGAAGAGTGAATATTTTACAGCTTTTAAAGAATATCATCCTTTTAAAAATAATCTTTTCAGTCTTTATCCAAAAATCTGTTCACTATTTTTTAAAATAACCTCTTTATTAGAATAGAATTAACCAGGTTGTAAAAGACCTTTGAGATCATCGAGTCCAACCTATCACCCAACACCATCTAATCAACTAAACCAGGGCACTAAGTGCCTCATCCAGTCTCTTCCTAAACACCTCCAGTGATGGTGTCTCCACCACCTCCCTGGGCAGCACATTCCAATGGCAAATCTCTCTTCCTGTGAAGAAAGGATACTGGGAAAATGACACTTATTGTGTAGAGAGCAGATAAACCCACACATCCATTCAAATATTGGAATATTCGGCCTGTATTTCTGTTCATCATCATCAGGTGACTATTTGGCCAAGTTAAATGCAGGACTGACCAAAGTCACTGTTATAGATTACTCTGGTTAAAAGTTTTTGGTAACAGTTTTATTGGCACTAAAAGATCTTAAAAAGGTAATAAAAGGCAATTAAAGCAATAAAAGGCAAGCAAAGCAGCGCACTGGGCTTGAGAGGGGACAAAACTCCACTTCCACAGCAGCTTTACAATAGCTTTCTTCATCTTATATAGTTACATCATCTACATAAACAAACTTATGCTAAATAGAAGACAGGCATATGATAATGAGTCTTAGAATAGGTGATCAAATCCCTTCTCCCTACATTCTGTGTGGTAAGGGTCAAAGTATCCACTTGCACACATGCTCAGTCGTCCAGGCTTCTTATCTAATGACAACAAATTCTCAGCTCTTCTCCTCAGCCTTGGTGTCTCCAATTAGCCAAACACACTGTCTCTGTTTAAGTCTGTGAAATATGCAGCTCCCCCTTTGTCCTCAAAACAGGCTTCTGCAAGCTCCTGACCCACAGTCCCAGTGCACTCTGAATTCTCTACCTTTAACACAAATCACAGAACCACCAGTATATTCATAACAGTCACCAGCATAAACTTACTGAAAATTCTAGACTACATGCAGTGGGGGTTGGTATCTTGACTCACCTACAGAAGCTTCTATATGGGTGAGGAGATTTGAAACCTAGCAGTTGATATTCAGGTTGAATTAGCAGATCTGTTAGTTAAAAATAGTAACTATTTATTGTCCTTTCTCCTCTATAGGTTCCAGTAAAAAACAGGCCAGTACTTGAGGGTTGGAAAAACATAAACCCAGGCAGTTTCAAGTTTGCAGTGAACCTAGGTCAATTTTATATGCTGCGTGGAGGAAATTCCTGTGGACATTCCATAACTCCAAAAATAACAGTATCTCGTAGTAAGTCCAAACACCACAAAGCAGAGCTATCTAAAGATGCAAATACAGGGAGAGTGGGAAATATTTGTGCTACTATACAAGGCCCTAGTGAGCACTAATCTGCAAGACTGTATATTCTTCTACTCACCCATATATGAGAAAGAGGAACTAAAGCTGAAATAGGTGCAGGAAACGTTGCTCAATTATCAACCTACATAAGGAATGAAGGTGGAAGAATTTGATTTAACTTAGCAAATAAAACTGACAATTAATACAGGCAAAATGTCGTTGTTTCTGTGTACACTGGTGTGCAAGTGGGGAGTGAGAAAGTCTTATATTGCCAAATAAAACTATTCCAAATATTTTCTAGTGCCTAAAAGACTCAGAGAGTACAGAATAGATATAAAACATTCCCAGAAAGTGGTCAATCTCATTTGAACTCTGGAACAGAAAATCAATAAAGACCTAGCTGTTAATTGAAACACTTAAGTGGGGTGCCTATATACAGCAAGATAAATTCAGGCTGATGTTGGCATGACAGCAAAGAGGTATACAAGTATATAATATTTAGTGTATATATAATATATGGTATATATAACATTTAGTACATTTAACAAGGCTAGGGAGAGGTCTGGAGCACAGCCCTATGAGGAGAGGCTGAAGGAGCTGGAGTTGTTTAGCCTGGAGAAGAGGAGGCTCAGGGAGACCTTCTTGCTGTCTACAACTACCTGAAGGGAGGTTGTAGCCAGGTGGGGGTTGGTCTCTTCTCCCAGGCAACCAGCACCAGAACAAGAGGACACAGTCTCAAGCTGCACCAGGGGAAGTTTAGGCTGGAGGTGAGGAGAAAGTTCTTCACTGAGAGAGTCATTCACCATTGGAATGTGCTGCCCAGGGAGGTTGTGGAGTCACCATCCCTGGAGGTGTTCAAGAGGGGATTGGGTCTCTTCAAACCTTGGTGATTCTGTGAATCCAGCTCACCTGCATATATGACAAGTTGACAGTTCAAAACATCTGGTGAAGATCTGTGAATGTACCACACTACAAGGGATATTGTATTTAAAACAGCTTCATTCCTGGATTTTCAAATGAGGGCTGCTGAGTTACAGTCAGTGTCTCATCCAAATTTTGTTTTCAGTATGTCTTCCTCTTTATTAACCGCAAAGAAAAGTCAGTGCTTGGATAAAAGAACAATTGAAAAGTTCTAGTTAACAAAAAAAAAAAAAAAGGGAGGATATAATTATGAACTGAATTTTATCAAAAAACTGTGCCACAGATGTTCCTCTCAAAAGGCATACATTTAAATTAGCATTTTCTGCAAATAAAAGTGCTCCATCTTTGACTCCAGGTCTTCAGCAAATTGTGCCGTTCCTTACGCGGTAATCAGTCACAACTTTAATTAGGAGTTGTCATTTGCCCCTACACAGCACATCTCTGGCAGAGATCAAGTATGATTTTGTACAGCTGCTATCCTGATTCTCCTGTCATCTCTGGCCTGGCTTTGAATTGCTTCCCCTTTTTTCTCCCTTTTTTAGATAATCCTGCCTCTTCTTCTCACTCCCACTGAGCTGTCAAGAGTTTCAGTGCTGTGATATGGAATGATTGCATCTGTAAGACTGGGGAAAAAAAAGCCCTGCTTGCACTGGATTCTGATCAAAGAGAATCATTTATAGGAAAGATGCAGCAGGAACCTCAGGGAAAATTTTTTTCCTTATTTTTATTTTTTTTAGCAGCAGGACCCTGTGAAATGGGGAAGACAAAGCACCACACTCTCATACTTCTTTGAAACTCATAACCACATGGTTAAGCCTTTTTACTGGATCATGTTTGTCTTCTCTTTGTTTTTTCCCCCTTCTATTCCCAATGCCAGGCTATTCAATGCCACATCGAAATCAGGTCAGGCACATTCAAGTAGCTCCCACGGAGATGGAGAAGCCTAGAAAAAGACTCTGTGGGGAAGGGAAGGGAAGGGAAGGGAAGGGGGAAGGGAAGGGAAGGGAAGGGAAGGGAAGGGAAGGGAAGGGAAGGGGGAAGGGAAGGGAAGGGAAGGGAAGGGAAGGGAAGGGAAGGGAAGGGAAGGGAAGGGAAGGAAAGGAAGGGAAGGGAAGGGAAGGGAAGGGAAGGGAAGGGAAGGGAAGGGAAGGGAAGGGAAGGGAAGGGAAGGGGGAAGGGGGAAGGGGGAAGGGGGAAGGGGGAAGGGGGAAGGGGGAAGGGGGAAGGGGGAAGGGGGAAGGGGGAAGGGGGAAGGGGGAAGGGGGAAGGGGGAAGGGGGAAGGGGGAAGGGGGAAGGGGGAAGGGGGAAGGGGGAAGGGGGAAGGGGGAAGGGGGAAGGGAATCTGATACCTTTGTAGCAGAGGATTAAAATATTCTGTGTAAATCAACTGAAATCTCAGTGCTTCCCCCCCTTTTTTTTCTTTTTTTTCCCCCCTTCCTTTCTTATCTCCTAGTAAGGAGAGAGGAGATGGGAGAGGGAGTGGGGGAGCTTAACCCTTCCACTAATCCATTACACATGGTGAAAATTTTATGGCTATTTACTATAGTGAATGTGGTTTCCAGCTTGTCATGAAACATCACAAATTAACTGCAAGGACCTACCTAGGACAGTGTCAAACAGGAAGGCAAAACCAGGCTCCTGCAACTTCCCCATACATAAACAGATTCTGAGATATGAGGCAGACAAGAAAAAAACATGGGATACGTGGAGACTCAGATGCAGAGGTTTTGAGACTCACATGCAACAGGCTGATTGTATATAGTGCGTGATATAAAGGTGCCAAAGTATGGGAGGTAACAGCAGTAAAACTTGTCTAAGCTGAAAAGATACTTGAAATGTGCTAAGTGTTGTACAGCCCAGCCCAAAGCTACTCTGAACACTGATAGATGTTGCCAAACTATGTAGCTACCTGTCTTGAAAATGCCATCGAGCATCTCAGTCTTAATGGAACTTACTTCCTAAACCCAAACCAAATACACAGACAAACTCAAATGGCTGCATTTGACTATGGAAATAGCTATCCATGGGCCTGAGTTTCTGGAAGAGTCCAATTAAATCCTTAGAGCTTAACTCTCCTGAGCTTTAATGCATACAATAAAACCGCTACTGGTAGATCTTTTCTCCAAGTACTCATAGCAGTGATCTACTTCAGATTGACAGAAGATGAACCCACAGCTCTGATATCTAACAGCAGGCTACAGAGTCCTAAATTTGAATGAGTGCATAGGCAAGAAGGTAAAAAAATGGGTTGGATATGCAGAGAGCTGGAGTTTGCTGTCTGTGTGTATTCTTCTGTGAAAAGAAGTCCTTCACATCTTTGAAATGACCCAAGGAGGGGTCAGAGGACATCTCAGCTCTACCCTTGTCCAATATTGTGTTGCCTATACTCTAGACCACAAAAGAGCAGGTTTAATTTGTAGCCTCCCACAAGTGCCTGAGATCATAAATCAGATTCCTCCACCATCCCAACCTGGGATTTCTCACCTGATTTCCATGTTCAAATACTCATCATCCTGACTGTGGTGAATCCCAGTTTTGGAGGTAAAACTCCCTCCCATGCTTAGGAAATAAGCCACTCAGCAAAGTGAGCTGTCATTGCTTGAGGTGGATATTTGAACTGTCAGTCATTCCTGAGTTGGTTATCACATCCCTCAAATCCTTTTGAGGTCTACATAACAGAATGACAGCATGCTACACATTGGAGCTGTCTCACAGGATGTCATATTTACCTAAGGCTATGAGGCTAGTTCATCATGGACCTCTTTGCTCAGTTCATGTTACAGGGTTATGAGTTTGGGGGATTGGTTGGATTTTTTTTTTTTTTTTTTGTACTTTACCTGTCCTTTGGGAACATGACTGAATTCTGCCTTTTAATTTCCCTCTGGCCACTGAATATGTGAAATGCAGCAGTATCTTTCACTTGATCAATGTATCCCTCTATCTGCATGAATCTTGAGTCCTGTGTCCAGTTCTGGGCCCCTCAGTTTAGGAAAGATGTTGAGTTGCTGGAAGGTGTCCAGAGAAGGGCAAAATAGCTGGGGAGGGGTTTGGAGCACAACCCTGTGAGGAGAGGCTGAGGGAGCTGGGGTTGCTCAGCCTGGAGAAGAGGAGGTTCAGGGGAGACCTTATTGCTGTCTACAGCTACCTGAAGGGAGGTTGTAGCCAGGTGGGGGTTGGTCTCTTCTCCCAGGCAAGGACCAACCAAACAAGAGGACACAGTCTCAGGCTGTGTCAGGGGAAGTTTAGGCTAGATATTAGGAAGAAATGAATAGAATAGAATAGAATAGAATAGAATAGAATAGAATAGAATAGAATAGAATAGAATAGAACAGAATTAACCAGGTTGGAAAAGACCTTCAAGATCATTGAGTCCAACCTATCACCCGACATCATTTAATCAACTAAACCATGGCAAGGAGCACCCCATCCAGTCTCTCCCAGCATTTTCATGATGCATGACTGACTTAATATAAGATAAAATCTTTGAAATGTATGTTAAAAAGGCATATATAGTAATGAAAACAAGATAAGCAAAACCCAGTGGTAATATGTAATAAAGGTAGTGTGTCTAGGCAACACTGAACCTGAGCTACAAAAACCCCCAGATTTTGGATTCTAGCCTTTGAAGATGCATTCAAATTCATTAACTGAACATATTCCTAATTTTAGGTATATGCAAACATGCCTCTGAAATGAATTTGATGTGTGTGCATATATTCATTCATTGAGAACTAATTTCTGAACCAAAACCCAGTATGACAAGCTGCTACTGTAACTGCTCTCAGCCTGGTAAGTAAATGTTTATTTTTATTTGAATTCAGAACACTTTACAAATGGTTTGCCAAACTCTCTCTTTTTGAGTGCAGTCTTAATTCATCAAATTTGTGGCTAAGATCTCTTACTAGGTGCTCCTTCTACTTTGCATGGCTGCCTTTTTGTGTTTAACTAAACTGTTATGGACCCTTAGGTAAACACTTGTCTTGTGGGTTTTATAATCATTGGATTATTGTCACAGTCATCAGATTAGATATTTAGAGTCTTTTCTAAGTGTTTGTGATGATCTCTCAATTTAAAAATTATAGTTAGCATAGTTAGCCTGGAGAAGAGGAGGCTCAGGGGAGACCTTATTGCTGTCTACAACTACCTGAAGGAGGTGGTATCCAGGTGAGGGTTGGTCTCATCTTCCAGGCAACCAGCATCAGAGCAAGAGGACACAGTCTCAAGTTGCACCAGGGGAAGTTTAGGCTGGAGGTGAGGAGAAAGTTCTTCCCAGCAAGAGAGACTGGCCATTGGAATGTGCTGCTCAGGGAGGTGGTGGAGTCACCATCACTGGAGGTGTTTAGGAAGAGACTGGATGGGGTGCTTGGTGCCATGGTTTAGTTGATTAGATGGTGTTGGATGATAGGATGGACTTGATGATCTCGAAGGTCTTTTCCAACCTGGTTAATTCTATTCTATTCTATTCTAAATTATGGGAAGCTCATTGTAGAATTTTTATACTCTTTTAAATTTTTTTAAAAATAGATTTTATTTATACTGAGAATGTTATAAATTCTTTACCTGGGCTGCTGAGAACCTGAACAGGGCACTAGAATGAAATGTTCTGTGATTTAATCCCAGTTTCTCTGTCTTGCTATGCCTTGGCTGGCATGCAAATTTTCCAGTGAAGAAGCAGATGCATAATTTCACAAAATGTCTCACACTTTAAGCTACTCCTCATTTCAAACTGCTTTCATCATTTTACAATGTCATAAACAACCTAAATGCTAATGACTTGGATTTTATTCATCACAAACCTCACAAGGAAAAAAAAAAAGAAGAAAAAGATTGCTTTGGGTGTCCATTTTAGAGATTAAGATCTATGAGAGAGTCACAGAATCAGAGAATCACCAAGATTGGAAGAGACCTCAAAGATCACCAAGTCCAACCTGGCACCTCAGGCCTTATGACTAAACCATGGCACCAAGTGCCACGTCCAATCCCCTCTTGAAAACCTCCAGGGACGGTGACTCCTCCACCTCCCTGGGCAGCACATTCCAATGCCCAATTACTCTCTCTGGGAAGAACTTTCTCCTCACCTCATAGCATCATAGAATCATAGAATCACAGTATCAGTCAGGATTGGAAGGGACCACAAGAATCACCTAGTTCCAACCCCCCTGCCATGGGCAGGGACACCCCACACTCGATCAGGCTGGCCAGAGCCTCGTCCAGCCTGGGCTTAAACACCTTCAGGGACGGGGCCTCAACCACCTCCCTGGATAACCCATTCCAGTGCTTCACCACTCTCATGGGGAAGAACTTCCTTCTCACATCCAGCCTGAATCTCCCCACCTTGAGCCTAAACTTCCCCTGGTGCAGCTTGCGACTGTGTCCTCTTGTTCTGGTGCTGCTTGCTGGGGAGAAGAGACCAACCCCCACCTGGCTACAACCTCCCTTCAGGTAGTTGTAGACAGCAGTTGCAGACATTTGTAGTCATTGTGTCTTACTTTGGTTGGAGTCACCTTCACAGGAGGTGTTCAGGAGAAGACTTGATGGGGTGCTTGGCTGTATGGTCTAGTTGTTGGGTGGGTTGGATTGTTTGATGGGTTGGACGCGATGATCTTGAAGGTCTCTTCCAACCTGGTGTATTGTATTGTATTGTATTGACAGTCTATATTGCACGTTTGATAAAATCCTTAAGAGGAAGATTTCAGCATTGTGAAAATGTGGGACAGAGGGTAGTGAGAGTATTGAATAGGTCCCATACCACTGAAGTAGCTCATTTGATCATCACCTGAAAGATCACTGTAGTCAAATAATGTATTTTTATTTGGGGGGTGGGGTAGAAATCTCATTAGAATCTGGGTCTTTATCCACGGACAAGCAATGCATGTATCATTCTGTTCTGATTTTCATTCCATCCTCAGTGAAATAAACCTAAATGCTTTCCAGGAACACATGGTAAAAGCAAAAAAAGCCTCCTGAAGCTAAGACATTTCTGGGAAATGATGGTTTTTCACTACATCTTTCCTGTCTGTAAGAAAGTAGTAACAGCTTTAGAAAATAGGAAGAGAGATTGGCATTTGGTATTTTTCCCCCTCTTGCATCATCAGTGTGGCCAGCAGGAGCAGGGAGGTCATTGTGCCCCTGTACTCTGCACTGGTTAGGCCACACCTTGAGTACTATGTCCAGTTCTGGGCCCCTCAGTTTAGGAAGGATGTTGACTTGCTGGAACGTGTCCAGAGAAGGGCAACAAAGCTGGTGAGGGGTTTGGAACACAGGCCCTATGAGGAAAGGCTGAGGGAGCTGGGGTTGCTTAGCCTGGAGAGGAGAAGACTCAGGGGTGACCTTCTTGCTCTCTACAACTACCTGAAGGGAGGTTGTAGCCAGGCAGAGGTTGGCCTCTTCTCCCAGGCAGCCAGCACCAGAACAAGAGGACACAGTCTCAGGCTGCGCCAGGGCAGGTTTAGGCTGGATGTTAGGAAGAAGTTCTACACGGAGAGAGTGATTGGCCATTGGAATCGGCTACCCGTGGAGGTGGTGGAGTCACCTTCACTGGAGGTGTTCAGGAGAAGACTTGATGGGGTGCTTGGCTGTATGGTCTAGTTGTTGGGTGGGTTGGATTGGTTGATGGGTTGGACGCGATGATCTTGAAGGTCTCTTCCAACCTGGTGTATTGTATTATTGTATTGTATTGTATTGTATTGTATTGTATTGTATTGTATTGTATCATTTACCTGAAGAATTCACATTTGGTATTTTTTTAAAAGCATTTGGTATTTTTTCCCCTTCTTGCATCATCATTTACCTGAAGAAAAGAATTCACATCTGACACTTTGATCTATCTGGTTCTGCTCCATAAGGAGAGCTGGGATAGCAGTGGGACTGTACTCACAAGGGGAGGTTCTTCCATTTGATGGGCATGATAGGGACTTCATGATGCCTATTCTCTCATGAGATCTTTTTCATGGGATCCTCTCACAGATCCTTTCACAGACACAGCCAGCTTATGAGCATCTTTGTCTCCTGAACACTTGAGGCTATTGAATGCAGTTATTTTTTGCTACACAAGTAGAACCTTCAGCCCCACACATTTTCCTGTAGTTTCCAATCCCCAGTGCTTCATCACCCCTTGGCATGCCTACTAGTTAGTGTAATTTCTGCTTTTATCTCCATCAACTACTTTTTCTTAAGTGTGTGACTAAAAATATTTTTCTTCTTTGTGTTGGTTTCTACTGCATCTTACATATAGAGTTGGTGGCAGAGTTTTACTGGTATTTACAATTTAATAGGAGGACTGGAGAAGGAAGAGCTGTGGCTGCAAAATAGAGCAGACCAGGTTGGAAGAGACCTTTGACATCATCATGTCCAACCTATCACCCATCACCATCTAATCAACCAAACCATGGCACGAAGCACCCCATCAAGTCTCCTCCCAAACACCTCCAGTGATGGTGACTCCACCACCTCCCTGGGCAGCACATTCCAATGGCCAATCTCTCTTTCTGGGAAGATTTCTTCCTAACATCTGGCCTAAACCTCCCCTGGCACAGCTTGAGACTGTGTCCTCTTGTTCTGGTGCTGGTTGCCTGGGAGAAGAGACCAACCCCCACCTGGCTACAACCTCTCTTCAGGTAGTTGTAGAGAGCAAGAAGGTCTGCCCTGAGCCTCCTCTTCTCCAGGCTAAGCAACCCCAGCTCCTATCTGGAATTCCTATCTGGAATGGAATGAAGCTGGAGACGGGGAGATTCAGGCTGGATGTGAGGAGGAATTTCTTCACCATGAGAGTGGTGAAGCCCTGGAATGGGTTATCCAGGGAGGTGGTTGAGGCCCCGTCCCTGGAAGTGTTTAAGACCAGGCTGGATAAGGTTCTGTCCAGCCTGATCTAGTGTAGGGTGTCCCTGCCCATGGCAGGGGGTTGGAACTAGATGATCCTTGTGGTCCCTTCCAACCCTGACTGATACTATGATACCTTCTGCTTCTTTAAATGCTTTCCACTTTTCCTATTAACTTTTTTTCCCCCTGTGAACACAGCAGGGAGAGAATGGTCTGTGATGTGCCCATGTGGGAGCTTTGAAAGCAATGCCCCACAAATCCTCACCATGGGTGGTATCTTGTTCAGTACATTTTGTTTGGACAGCTTTTTGCTTCCTGTTTTGGTAGGTGTAGCCAAGGACTGCAACAGAGAAGCTAGAAGGATGGAAATGAATTGCACTAGGAGGAATGGCTTTTTCTGTGTAAAACTGGCCTCTAGTGTATTTAAGGAGAATTTAGATGGTCACAAACTGAAAATAGATAAAAGCTTCATGGAAAAGCATGCAGTGAATTATTTCAAACGTTCTCAGGCCTTCTGTGCTCTTGCACAGATTTGGGAAGCCTGTTACCATGCAAGCTACAGCTTCATCTTTATTTTTTTTTATCAGGGAAACTCACTGCATCAATCCACAAAGTCTCAAACAAACCAAACCAAACCACAGTACTTATAAAAAGTTTAATACACGTATATAGCTGAAACACTGATAACAGACACAAAAGTACAATGCACAGCAAATATTTTCTCCCAGATTTAATATCTTTCATTACAGTATTATGGGTTTGTACAATTTGTACAGCTTCACTTTGGTTTTCTAATTCCCTTCTACTTCATATATTCCTTTAGTCAGTCTTATTCTCAGGACGAACGAGAAGAGCCGCCAACAATCTTGTGCACAGCTTTCAGTGATGCTTTTATTTCTTTTCTTTGAGAAGATAATTTCTTCTCTGATTCAGCCACCAACTAACCAATTTGTGTAACTAGCCTCAAATTAATAATTAACAGTAGTCAATGTGCTCATTGATTCCTTTGCAAGAAAGAAAATTAACTAAATGAGGACCCTATCCTCTAAGAATAAGCAGCTTCCTCAACTTCATGCAAAGGATCACATTTAGTGCCAGCCCTTTCTGTGTACAGGAAATTCATCTTCTTTGCAGAGTAGAAACAAGAGGGCAACCTGCATCTTAACTTGATTTCATTCCCCACAGCTCATTTTTATGCTGATGTACAGACTGCTAAGACCCCTTAGCAGAAGAAATGGCAGAAAATTCATCCAGGCAAAAGCTGTGCTCTGAATTATTTTGTATGTTGCTAACATTGTGCTAACACACATGCAAATGAAAACTGCAGAAACAAATTATCACTTCCCACTGTTTCTGCTTCTTGCCTGACTGGGAGAATATCACACCTTCAACACACAGAGGAAGATTCATTCATTCAAATCTAGATGCCTCTGTAAATTGCTTCAGTGGAGTTGGTCAGCCTGGACTCTATTTGCAATCCCAGAGAGAAGGAATCATTGCCAGGGCAATTCAATTTCACCTAAGGCAGATTTCTACAAATCACGTTATAGGAGAGCTTGTTTCTTCCTGTTGACAAAACGGACAGGTGAGAATCCAGGTTCAGATGGAAATATTTGCACTACAAAGTCAGGCAGATTGAATCTAAGGCAGGAAATCTCCCCAAGATACTGGTCATATCAGACAGAAAAATCTAATGTGACATTTGTGTACATGTTGTTATTTCAGTGTTTGCAATGAAGATCTCTGGGTCGCTATCCTGTGTTTCGGGGGTTACCATTGTCAATGTAGGAATATCTCAAGCCGTGCCAGGGGAAGTTTAGGCTGGAGGTGAGGAGAAAGTTCTTCCCAGAAGGAGTAATTGGCCATTGGAATGTGCTGCCCAGGGAGGTGGTGGAGTCCCCGTCCCTGGAGGTGTTCGAGAGGGGATTGGATGTGGCACTTGAAGCCATGGTTTAGTTAGTGATGAGGTGTTGGGTGATAGGTTGGGCTTGATAATCTCTGAGGTCTTTTCCAACCTTATTAAATAGAATAGAATAGAATAGAATAGAATAGAATAGAATAGAATAGAATAGAATAGAATAGAATAGAATGGAATGGAATGGAATGGAATGGAATGGAATGGAATGGAATGGAATGGAATGGAATGGAATGGAATGGAATAGAATAGAATAGAATAGAATAGAATAGAATAGAATAGAATAGAATAGAATAGACCAGACCAGGCTGGAAGAGACATTCAAGATCATCGCGTCCAACTTATTATCTAACCCACCTAGTCAACTAAACCATGCAACCAAGCACCCTATCAAGTCTCCTCCTAAACACCTCCAATGATGGTGACTCCACCACCTCCCCAGGCAGCCCATTCCAATGGGCAATCACTGTCTCTACGTAGAATTTCTTCCTAACTTCCAGCCTAAACCTCCTCTGGTGCAGCTTGAGACCTCTTGTGTCCTCTTGTTCTGGTGATGGTTGCCTGGCAGAAGAGACCAGCTCCCACGTGGCTACAACCTCCCTTCAGCTAGTTGTAGACAGCAATAAGGTCTCCCCTGAGTCTCCTCCTCTGCAGGCTAAGCAACCCCAGCTCCCTCAGCCTCTTCTCATAGAGCTTGTACTCCAGACCCCTCCCCAGCTTTGTTGCCCTTCTCTGGACACATTCCAGCAACTCAACATCCTTCCTAAACTGAGTGGCCCAGAACTGGACGCAGGACTCAAGGTGTGGCCTAACCAGTGCAGTGCATTGATTCTGTGGTTCTATAAAAATTATACAATGATGTTCTTATACTCATTTTTCTTTTAATTTAGTTATGTTGAAAATCTATGGGTTCCTACGTACCCATTCACTGAAATGATGATGTTTGGGTTTTGGTGGGTTTTTTTCCAATAGATATAAATGAATCCAGGTAAAGCCAGAGAGGCTTGCTGAACGTTCCAGGTTTCTGATGAAATTCTAATTTACACTTCACAAATAAAATCCCACCACCCAATCGTTCCTGGTTTGGGTAGCTGCAGAATTGTTGTGTCGGTGGAGAGATTTGCTCATAAATTACTCGAGTGAAAACCACTGCTGCTTTTGGTTTATGCACGATGAAAAGAAAATGATTTCTCTCCCCCGAAGTATGTGCAGATATATATATTTCCCTTTTTCTGTCAGGCTGGTAGCCCCTTAGACACCGAGTCAGCAAGCAAATCATTCCAGTGACATTCATTCATTTTCAGGAAGGTCTCTGAACTAAGTAGGTAATAAGAACATGTGGTGGAATAGTTATACCCCTTTTATTTCGAGACTCATAATGGCAACACTTCCCTCCCCCCACACCCCCTTTGTTATCAGATATCATGTTATCATGAAGTTTCAGAGGGCTTCAAATTACAAGGGTTCTTCTACAAAACAAATTAAATATAAGGCTTTACAAGTATGTCCTGTCCTGTGATTGTGAGTTCATTTCTGGATCTCAGACAATGTCTCTGTGTGTCACACAGGCTTCCTATCTAAGCTGTTTACCTGTCTTACTCTTTGCTAGCACATATCCCATAACATATCCAGCAGGTCGAGGGAGGTGATTCTCCCCCTCTACTCATCCCTGGTGAGACCCCACCTGGAGTACTGCCTCCAGTTCTGGAGCCCCTAGTACAAGAGGGATATGGAGGTGCTGGAAGGTGTCCAGAGAAGGGCCACAAGGATGATCAGAGGGCTGGAGCACCTCTCCTATGAGGACAGACTGATAGAGTTGGGGCTGTTCAGTCTGGAGAAGAGAAGGCTCCAAGGTGACCTCGTTGTGGCCTTCCAGTATCTGAAGGGGGCTAAAAGAAGGCTGGGGAGGGACTTCTCAGGCTATCAGGTAGTGCTAGGACTAGGGGGAATGGAATGAAGCTGGAGGTGGGGAGATTCAGACTGGACATGAGGAGGAAGTTCTTCCCCATGAGAGTGGTGAAGCCCTGGAATGGGTTATCCAGGGAGGTGGTTGAGGCCCCATCCCTGGAAGTGTTTAAGCCCAGGCTGGACGAGGCTCTGGCCAGCCTGATCTAGTGTGGGGTGTCCCTGCCCATGGCAGGGGTTGGAACTAGGTGATCCTTGTGGTCCCTTCCAACCCTGACTGATACTGTGGTAACATCCTTGTGAGCAACCTCAGAAAGTGTGGGATGGAAGAACAGACAGTGAGGTGGATTAGGAACTGGTTACACAGTAGAGTCCAAAGAGTGGTGATCCGTGGTGCCTGTAACTAGCAGATTTCCCCAGGGATCAGTGCTGGCTGCAGTCCAGTTCAACATCTTTATCAATGACATTGATGATGGGACAGAGTGTCTGCTCAGCAGATTTGCTGATGATATGAAACTGGGAGGCTCAGCTGATACACCTGAAGGCTGTGTGGCCATTCAGGGAGACTTGGACAGACTGGAGAGCTGGGCAAAGAGGAGCCCAATGGTGTTCAACAAGGACAAGTGAAGAGTCCTGCGCCTGGGAAGGAATAATAAATTGCCCCAGTACAGGTTTGGTGATGATCTGCTAGAGAGCAGCCCTGTGGAGAAGGACTTAGGAGTCCTGGTGGAGAGGAAGTTATCCATGGGACAGCAATGTGCCCTTCTGGCCAAGAAGGCCAATGGGATCCTGGGGTGCATTAGGAAGAGTGTCCAGCAGGTTCTCCTCCCCCCTGCTCTGCTCTAGTGAGGCCCCACCTGGAAATTGCATCCAGTTTTGGGCTCCCCAGTTCAAGAGGGACAGAGATCTACTTGAGATAGTCCAACAGAGAGCTACAAGGATGTAGCTCTGAGCAACCTGATCTAGTGTGAGGTGTCCCTGCCCATGTAGCTGGAACTAGATGATCCTTGAGGTCCCTTCCAACCCTAACAATTCTATGATTCTGTGATTAAGGGACTGGAGCAAGTGCCTTGTGAAGAACAACTGAGAGCCCTGGGGCTTTTTAGTCTGGAGAGAGGACTGAGAGGGGATCTAATAAATGTATAAAAATATCTGAGGGCTGGGGGTCAGGAAGGAAGGGACAGCCTCTTCGCACTTGCACCCTGTGATAGGACAAGGGGCAATGGATGTAAACTACAACACAGAAAGTTCCACCCCAGCATGAGAAAGAACTTCTCTACTGTAAGGATCATAGAGCATTGGAACAGGCTCCCCAGAGTCATTGTGTAGTCTCCTTCTCTGGATGCTTTCAAGATCCATCTGGATGCGTTCCTGTGTAGCCTGCACTAGATCGTATGGTCCTGCTCTGGCAGAGTGGTCGGACTTGAAGATCTCCAGATGTCTCTTCCAACCCCTGGTATCCTATGATCCTTTCACCCTGTGACCCTGTGGTCTAAGAGAAGCACCACTTTGCACTTTTAAATCAGTTGAGGTCACAGGAAAAAAGCAGACAACGTTTGGGCAAGAAACTTCACGGTTCCATATGCCTCAAAGCTTCTCTGTTTAGTTGACTTTACAACTACGTTAGGTGATCTAGTAAAAATCTCACTTCTTTGTGCAGATTTGGTTTTGCTCCTATCCTTTGAATTTCAGTGCTGTGGCAGCATGACATCTGCCTACAAGGAGGATATCTGTGTGAACTGGAGACACAGGGCACAAGGATCAAGACAGACTCTGCAGAGGAATTTGTATCCTACAGAGAATGTCCCTGGAGTGAATGTGTTCCTGCTGATGAAACCGCTGGCAGCTGGCTGGACCATGTTCCCCTGGGCAGCCAGATGCACTCGGGCTTTTCATGCCTCAGTACTCCAGCTCTCTCTTTCCCTCTTCCCTCCTCCCTTTAACACAATAACTGGTTTACTCACTGTATGTGCTTGCTTTAAATGGATGAGTGTGTATGTGTGTGCTGCATTTCCAGCTGGGCCCACACATCTTTCCTGGAAGGAGCTGAGAACAGTCAGCATCCTTTGAAGCTGAATAGCCCAGTGATTTAGCTGGAAGCCTTTCTGTCCTATAGACAGTATGAGCAATAAATCCCTGGCTCAGATGGTTTCTACCCTTTTTGTTAGTGTTCCAAGCATTCTCGTAACAATAACAAGTGAGAAAAAATAAATGGGGGGAAAAAAAAGAACAAGAGAAAAAGAAAGTCTGGTTAGTAAAGCACTGAAGATTACTGCAAAAAATGTGTATCAAATCTCTGCTAATTGTACTGAGTTTTGATACCAAAATGCATTTCTGAACTGAGACTCCTCAGGATGAAAGGTCTTCATGATAGATTAAGTAAAGTTGTAAATATAAAAGTAGCAAAGATGCAGCTGGTCTTCAGAGCAAAGCTACCCCACGTGAGCTCACTACCAGGTAGGGGAAGGAGGGGCAGAATAGTATGTTGGCTCTGTAATCTCATCCTCTTGGATCTCTAATCACACAGAACTTTAATTACCACAGAGACCTTCTGTTTCCCTTTACACCATTTTTCTTCACATTACTGCTTTTACAGATTTCAGTAAAGGAGAGTGTAGCTATGGCTCTGAGCCCAAAACCAGCTATGATCAACAGGAGCCTGCCCATGATGTCTCTGGCTTAATGAGCAGCATTTTTAGCTGCTTGCTTAATTATTAGAGGAGTTCCGTTCATTCTGAATGCTGCATTAAAAGAAGATCTCCTTCTGTCTTGGTCCAGAGGGGAGAGAGACTTCTTAGTTCTTTTTAAAACATTCCCATGTTGTGAAATTAAGACACAAAAGAGGTCAAATATCACAAGTAAGGCTATTTATTAAAGGATAAAGTGAATGGAACAGAGGGAGAAAAGGGAGAAAAGGAGAGGAAGAGAGAGAGATGCAAATGGAGGAAGAGAGAGAGAGCAGAAAAGGAATAATATGATCTCCCCTCCCCAAAGCTTTTCTGTCTTTGGCTGGAGGAGCTCCAGCAGGACAGTGGGCTGGTTATGACGCTTCTCACAATGGGCTCTTGGCTTCCTGGGTAAACTGAGAAATGGCAAAATTCTAGTTGCAAGGGAAACAAGGCTTGGCTCCAGCTCCTAAGGCTTGTGGCGTCTGGGAGTTGGTCTCTTCTCCCAGGCAACCAGCACCACAACAAGAGGACACAGTCTCAAGCTGCACATGGGGAGGTTTAGGCTGGAGGTTAGAAAGCAGTTCTTTACAGAGAGAGTGTCTGGCTATTGGGATGTGCTGCCCAGGGAGGTGGTAGAGTCACCATCACTGGAGGTGTTTAAGAGGAGACTGGATGAGGCATTTGGCACCATGGTTTAGTTGATTAATGGTGTTGGGTGATAGGTTGGACCAGATGATCTCAAAGGTCTTTTCCAACCTGGTTAATTCTATTCTATTCTGCTCTCTAGCTTGCAATGAGTAGGCTCATGGCTTTTATCCCAGGCTCTGTACCAGGCAACTCGAGGCAAAACAGCTTCAAGCAAGGTGGGTCCAAGCAGGCAATGCAAAAAGACAATGCAAAGGTGACTAGAAATCAGCCTGTATATATATCTTGTCCTAGATTCAATTTTGCCAGTAGGACAACTGAAGCCAGCAGTTAGCCGATGAAAAGGGACTCTGCCAGGCTGTGGCCATAAAAGGCAGACACCCAGTATATGTGCTTTTACTCCAGAAGGAAACATTTTTACCCAGACATGTTGGGGCATTTCTTTTGACCCTTTTTTTGGCATTACCCTGACTCCTGCAAGAGGGAGGGGAGCAGAGGGGGAGCATGTCCAGACACATCAGGGGCTGTCTGGGTTTGTACTGGTCCCATTTGGCCCTACCACCGCAGTCTTTTATTCAGTTCTTTTAATCACAGCTTCCTCCTGGCCCCTCACCCTTAGTCTAGGTGTTGCCTCCAGGGAGTCTGGTGCCTGCAGGGGTCCAGCACCGGGAGCATTGGCCTCTGCCCCTCTTTGCTTCTCACTGCTTTATCAGGCCAAGAGGGGCTTTGATAGTCATAGAATCATAGAATAGAATCATAGAATCAATAAGGTCGGAAAAGACCTCAGAGATCATCAAGTCCAACCTGTCACCCAACACCTCATCACTAACTAAACTATGGCTTCAAGTCCAATCCCCTCTTGAACACCTGCAGGGATGGTGACTCCACCACCTCCCTGGGCAGCACATTCCAATGGCCAATTCCTCTTTCTGGGAAGAACTTTCTCCTCACCTCCAGCCTAAACATCCCCTGGCACAACTTGAGACTGTGTCCTCTTATTCTGGCTGCCTGGGAGAAGTCCCACCTGTCTACAACCTCCCTTAAGGTAGTTGTAGCAAGCAATAAGGTCTCCCTGAGAGTCTGAGAGACTTCCAGAGAGTCTGCACCAGAATGGCCTCCTACCACCCCCTCCCAGGGCAGCTACTCTCTGGTGTGCAGATGTACTTTTATCTGTGTTGATTTACATATGCAAGAGAGAACTCGACTCTCTTCCCAAAAAGCAAATAAAGAAAGTAAAAGGGGAAGGGGTTAAGGGAAGGGGAAGTAGAGAGGAAGGAAGGCAGGAAGAAAAGAAGGAACTTTCTTTTGTTAAATATTATGTGAATTATTTATTTTTTTATGTATGACTCTTGGAGAATATTAAAGCAAGGCATTCTTACAACATGATTCAGCGGGAACTACCCGTGTTGAAAATGTTATGGAATGGAATGGAATGTTATGGAATGGAATGGAATGGAACGGAATGGAATGGAATGGAATGGAATGGAATGGAATGGAATGGAATGGAATGGAATGGAATGGAATAGGGATAGAATAGAATAGAATAGAATAGAATAGAATAGAATAGAATAGAATAGAATAGAATAGAATAGAATAGAATAGAATAGAATAGACCAGGTTGGGAGAGACCTTCAAGATCATTGCATCCAACCTATCATCCAACACCACCTAATCAACTAAACCATGCAACCTAGCACCCTATCAAGTCTTGTCCTGAACACCTCCAATGATGGTGACTCCACCACCTCCCTGGGCAGCCTATTCCAATGGCCAATCACTCTCTCTGTGAAGAACTTTTTCCTCACCTCCAGCCTAAAATTCCCCTGGCACAGCCTGAGACTATGTCCTCTTGTCCTGGTGCTGGTTGCCTGGGAGAAGAGACCAAAAGAGACCAACCTTGTCACAGAGTAAAATCTGCAGTTTATGCATCTGGCTGAATTTAGATGAAAGACTTTCTTTTTTTTTTTTTTTTTTTATGCACTATCAAGGTGATAATATTTATTGGAGGATTTTTTGAAGTTTCCTACTTATGTCTTAGAACAATGTTTATTTTGTGTCTCTCAGCTTCGTGGTCTTACTTATCCATAAAAAAAATTAAAGGAGTATCAAGCTCCTTTCTTGTGTTCTATTCCCTCAGGACACTTTAACTGATGTCGATGTACAATTTCTTGTGTCTAGACATTATTTTGTTTTATCAAAATTAATGCCTTATAAAGTGTAAAGTGTCAGTGAGACCTGCCAGACCAATTGTTTTGGAAGGCAGAATCTTCCTCCTACCTTCAGAGAAATTCAAAGGAACATTTTTTTCAAGGCTTGATCTTGGTGTGAAGAGTCTTGGATATATGGAAAGGGCTCTGTCTCTACATGCACCTCAGCTGGGGCAGATGTTTGTGGTACCTGTGGTAGTCTTAAGCTATGCCTTTGAAAATTTTCATAGATAGAATAGAATAGAATAGAATAGAATAGAATAGAATAGAATAGAATAGAATAGAATAGAATAGAATAGAATAGAATAGAATGGAATAGAACAAACCAGGCTGGAAGAGACCTCCGAGCTCATCGTGTCCAAGTGATCACCCAACACCATCTAATCAACAAAACCAAGGCACCAAGCACCACATCAAGTCTCCTCCTAAATACCTCCAGTGATGGTGACTCCACCACCTCCCTGGGCAGCACATTCCAATGGCCAATCTCTTTCTGGGAAGAATTTCTTCCTAACATCCAGTCTAAACCTCCCCTGGTGCAGCTTGAGACTGTGTCCTCTTGTTCTGGTGCTGGCTGCCTGGGTCTTGAACAGAAAAGTAGTAAAATGTAAATGTAATTTGTTTCCAACTGGGCTGGTCTGGCAAAGTGAATGTTGGGGGAGGAAATTTCAGCCCACCACATTACACTATCTTCTTATGCTCCAGTTACATCTGGTTCCTATTTCTGTGCACAAAAAATACACTTGAAGAATTGTCCCTGTCCATATCCATATGTAGGTGTGACATCAATTGATTGATAACTCTTCCTAGTGTTGAATTCTGCTGTTTGATTATTTGGGGATATATGCTTCCCATGACACAGCATGAGCTAGTCAGAAAATGCATGCTTTTTTCTATGCAGGCAAGACCAGAGTCCTCAATATAAATGGTTTTGTAGCTTGATGCAATCCCATGGGCCATCCAGACAGGGAAATAAAAACCTAGCACCCATTCACTTCACTGCTCTGGTGAGGTCATTTCTTCTGCATTGTGACATGGTTTCATTTCAGTGCAGTAGACACCTAGCATCTCTGATTACTCTTTGGCAGAAACCAAGAGAAACTGGCTACAGACTTCAATGTGTAATAGGTCTGCAAAACCTAACTTCCCAAGCTTGGCAGCTGCAGAAGAGAGGCATTGTTTCACAACCCTTTGAGATAAATACAACTGTAAACCTCTTATTTAAGCCTTAGTAACATCTTTAGATACCTGTTGGAATGAAAGAAACTAAAATAAAATATGTTGTTGTGTGTCTACAAAGCTCATGAGACAGAGACCTTTTTATTATTGATAACCTTTTTGAGGCTTTGTGCTTCATATTTTCCACTGCTATTCGCAAGGTTTCCTCTGTCTCCTCTGTTTCTCATCTAATGGAACTGAAGTCTCTTGCCAGATTTCTGACTCACTGCTGAGCCTTTCACACAGGCTGCCATGTAGTTAAGAACCTGCTTTGTGCAACTTTGAGAGCCTGTATTGTGTTAAGAATGCTCTGTTTATTAGACCATCTTGTACAAGTTTGGATCTAATCATCTGGATGGCTTGTTGACACCATAAATTTCTGATTATATTCAGGTTTACTGCAGCCAGTTGCTTTGCCATGCCAACAGTACAAGATCCCTTTATCCCATTTCCTAAAGTTTGGGTATCTCTGTCCAACAAAACCAGGAGACCTGAACTATGTATATAATTTAAAGTGGTAATTAATGCTGCTGGTGATTTCCCAGCATGATCAAGACAAAATTTTGGTCATACTACTATGTTTGTATTGCCTATCTAATCAGCTGTGCTTTCCTGCCTGATTCTGGGCTGCAAAGCTCCAGTGTAATTCTCCAGGAATTTTCATAACAGACAGAACAAAGCAAAAAGATTTAACTCTGTAGCTTCCCCTCGCTCAGTCTTTTGTCACTAACTGTTTAGGTATGGATGAACTACATTACCTTCAGTCTTAATAAACATCTAACTGGTTTTGAAACTACTTCTTTTAGTTCCCTCAACAAAGTATATCTCACTTGACACAAGGAAGTATTAGAGGTCCCTAGGCTACTGAGTATTGTTTGTACTTCTTTCCTATTGTGTCCCTGGTTTAGTTCCAGTATTCAAAACTAGGCTTTTTCTTAAGTTTTCATGGCTGATGATTTGACAAGCTCCAAATAATAGCAAATACTAATTAAAACTATCTTTATTTTATATATCTATATAACCTTTCTTTTTAACTCTTGTTTTAAAACTAGCATTTTATAAGTTCAAACACTTCCTTTTCCTTACCACCTTGCTCTCTACAACTACCCGAAGGGAAGTTGTAGCCAGGTGGGGGCTGGTCTCTTCTCCCAGGCAACCAGCACCAGAACAAGAGGACACAGTCTCAAGCTGTGCCAGGGGAGGTTTAGGCTGGGTGTTAGGAAGAAATTCTTCCCAGAAAGAGTTATTTGCCATTGGAATGTGCTGCCCAGGGAGGTGGTGGAGTCACCATCCCTGGAGGTGTTCAAAAAAAGATTGGATGTGGCACTTGAAGCCATGGATTATTAGTCAAGAGGTGTTGGGGACAGGTTGGACTTGATGATCTCTGAGGTCTTTTCCAACCTTATTGATCCAATGATTCTATTCTATGATTCTATGATTCTTCATGCCATAGGCAACATGCAAGTCAAACAGTGTTAAGCTAATAACTCTTCTCTGAAACATGCGTATTTCTACGTATTTCAGCCTCAAGATGACAAACACAGATACTACTTTGATTCCTTCTAGGAGACTTTAATGCCCAGGGGCAATTTATCATATTTTATTATTTTGCTCACCGACAAATGAGGGAATACTAAAAAAAAAAACCCCAAGGTCACTGAATCGCAATATGCTAAGAAAAAATTACACAGATACTAATTGTAAAAACTGTTGCTTGTCTGGTGGGTGAAATAGCAGTGCTCACGACATTTTGCTTCCGTGAGAACTCAGGCACAACGAGAAGTTTTCTGCTCTCCTTAGGGTGTGAAGGCATAGCTAATGGGGGAGAAAATCAGATTTACAATTAAACACAGTATTTTCACAGAAAAAAAAAAAAAAAAAAAAAGAAATATATCCTAACTCATCTGCATAAATGAACAGTAATAACTCTTACTGTAAAAATATTACTCTGATTTCTCCAAGGATGTTGCCCTTAGTTTTTTTCTTCTCATCAAAGAAAACATCTAACCAATACGCTGATTCCCACAAAAGAGGATAGGAGTGCAAGAAACGTTTTAGGAAGCATTTCACCTAACCATTATCATCTTTTAAAGTGGCAGCATTGGGAGAAAAAAAGTCACAAAGATTCAGAAAGACCTATGCAGTGTTTTTCCTCCAAGTAATTATGTTATGGAAATAGCTTATTCAGGTGGAATTATAAACTTCAGCATAAGAGCTTTGTTGCAACAATCTCAGCTTTATTCTTCACATCTGTTCCTTTACATCTAGATGAAACTGACTGAATACCACATGGTTGCATCTCTTCCAGAAATAAGTTGTTTACATAAATATCAAGGTATCTCACAAAATTTTATTTAGTCTTAGCAACTGTTGTCTTTGTGTTAGTTTTGTTTGTTTTTTTTTCTTTTTTCTTGGTGGTGATAGTGTTCTTAACAGTTTTGTTCTGAAATATGGATCTGTTTCTTTGCAAAAGAAGAGAAGAGAAGAGAAGAGAAGAGAAGAGAAGAGAAGAGAAGAGAAGAGAAGAGAAGAGAAGAGAAGAGAAGAGAAGAGAAGAGAAGAGAAGAGAAGAGAAGAGAAGAGAAGAGAAGAGAAGAGAAGAGAAGAGAAGAGGCGAGGCCCAGAACTGTAGCCAGGAGGGAGTTGGTCTCTTCTCCCAGGCAACCAACACCAGAACAAGAGGACACAGTCTCAAGCTGTGCCAGGGGAAATCTGGGCTCGATATGAGGAGAAAGTTCTTCACTGAGAGAGTCATTCATCATTGGAATGTGCTGCCCAGGGAGGTGGTGGAGTCACCGTCCCTGGAGGTGTCCAAAAGGGCATTGGATGTGGCACTTGGTGCCATGGTTTAGTCATGAGGTCTGTGGTGACAGGTTGGACTTGATGGTCTTTGAGGTCTCCTTCAACCTTGGTGATTCTATGATTCTGTGATTCTGTGAACTGGACACAGGACTCAAGGTGTGGCCTAACCAGTGCTGAGCACAGGGCAGATTGACTTCCCTGCTCCTGCTGGCCACACTATTCCTGGTACAGGCCAGGATGCCGTTGGCCTTCTTGGCCACCTGGGCACACTGCTGGAGAGCTACTTCACATTATTTGCATGGGAAACAAAACAAGAAGTTCAAAACAAAGTCACTTCATAACTCGAAATCTCTTATCATAAGTATGCTCTAAGGATATGGGAGAAGAACAAAATTATTTTCCAGGACCTTGAGTTGTGTCATACTTTTAAAGCTTTTATTTAATTTTTTCCCCTGTAGATGAGCTCTAAAGCTCTCTCCTCACATTTCCATATGAATGCATTTGACAGAAGCCTGTTGGAGTGGAGGCCTTTATTGCCTGTGATTCTACATTTTATTTTTCCATTGGCTTCCTTCAACTGATGTCGCACGAATGCTGACAGGCTTGGTGATATAATGAACATGCATTCCTAAGACTTGTCAGATTACATTTTTATAGGGTAGGATTGGTTGATCCAGAAATCATCAGAGGAAAATTTTACATGAATGCAAGGCTAGATCAATCTCTCCTAAGTCGAATGTCCGAAGGGGAGTAAATCAGCTCCTGATTGTAGCTAGCTGCTTTTCATTGTGTTGCCACTTCCCCAGGCCAAACAGCCAATTCCGCTCTGTAGCTGCTGTAATACTTTAGATTGATAGGTTGTCATCCTGAATGATGCTCCTGGCTTTTCACCTGACCTATGAAGATGGTGGTTGAAGGCCAGCAAAATGTATTTGTGAATGCCAATGTTCCTCACTCCTTCTTTAGCCAAAGCTATTGCAAGAAATGACCCATCTGTCACCCAGCATCTTCACTGTTTCAGGCTGGGCATCAGAAAATGCAAGTCACTTGCTACTTGCCATAGTCTATTATTGGATGGCTGGACACTGCCAAAGTGAAATGAGTACTGCACTTTGACACTGGCAGTGGCAAAATGAAGATATCTCAGGGCCTATAGGAGGATAAAAAATTGCTTGACTAATTAAAATAGAAAGGGCCATCCACTACAAGGACAGTTTGCCAGGATGCCTAGAGAATATTAAAAAGATAATAGGGGAAAAAAAAATCCTTCTATTGTTTTCACTACCTCTTCTGCTTATCTAATTTTACTGCCTATTAACATCAAGGTCAAGATGAGACAGTGAAGGCCAGGGTCGAGTGAACTGTTTCAGTCTGAGGCCATCTGTTACTAGGTGTTTATGTAGAGCTGAGTTTCAGGAAGGATTAAGAGCCATCTAGCTCTTAACTAGAGAGTTTGAGGATTTTAGGGAGAATTAGGGGTAATAATCACAACTGGGTTCTGGTAAGGACTAGATATCCCATTTGGTCAGAGGTAGGAAGATTCTGCAGATGAACAAAATAGGCAGTTTGAACAGCTCTGGACTGTCACTGGCCTAAATCTGGATGAATAGCAGATGCTGATTTTGACTGAGGGCCGAGGATAGGTAATATGAATCACGGATTGATACTTAATCATTTTAAACCTCCAGATGGCTAATTTATGGTAGATGAGTTTGGACTTCAGTGTGTAATCACATTACCTTATATTAGCTATATAAATTAGGCACCAAAATTAGAAAGCTGATCTTTCTATGCTGCCTCTGCAGACAGCAGGGAGACATTGGTCTTCTAGAAGATGAATCAAAAATTAGAGTTGCATGGTGAATTCTAGCAAAGCACGATGCTCTCTGCCGACTTTAGATGATACGTTGGTGATTATTCAACCATCTAAGGTGATTGGATGTCTATAGACTGCATGAAATCACTCCTCCCTCAAACTGCACAAGCCTGAATATATACGAGCATAGCCTCAGGATGGAGATTCCAGAAGACCACAAATTAATCAGTTTCTTCAGAGCTTGGTCTGAACATGCCCGATTACAATGAGTAATCCAGCAGAAATCTGTACTCTCTAACTTTGAAATGCAGCAGACAAGGAGAAACTTTTGCTTGGTAGGCTCTGGAGAGATTGTCAGAAGAGGAAATAGTTAATAAAAATCATTCAAAATGCATTGATTCATTGGTACAATGCAAATAGTCCTGCTTTTGTGTCAGGTGCACAGGCTAAAGCTGCCTGCAGGCAGTTTGAATTGACATGCACTGCATCCATGAAATAGATAAACCGTACAAATACTGACCTTGCCAGCATGAAACATGGCAACATTAACATAAGGATGCCCTTCATCCATTTTGTTATGATTTATACTGGAGGAAATGATGATGAAACAAAAAAACCCTCACGTGCCCATGTACCTCTTCAACAACCTGCATGTATTTCACTGGGGGAAATAGATAGTTGTCATAGCCCCTGAAATGAAAATTTAAATCCTTAGGTTTAGATTAGGAGAGCAGCAGGGGAGGGTAGGATTGCTTTACATTAAGTACAACTCTTTCAGAAGGATTTTCGCTTACACTGCCAAAAATCCAAATGGTAATAATGACTGATTAACACCTTTGGTTTGAGCTTTTGGGACTTGAAACTGATACCCTTCATTCTGTTCTGAAGAAGTCTGGTGTGTATCACCAGCAGCATGAAGACCTGAAGCAGATGCTGAGCAGCATTTAGATTATTCCTGAGATAAAACATCAGGATGTTCATGCAGAACGTGGGCCCCTCAGTTTAGGAAAGATGTTGAGTTGCGCGAAGGTGTCCAGAGAAGGGCAACAAAGCTGGGGAGGGGTTTGGAGCACAGCCCTGTAAGGAGAGGCTGAGGCAGCTGGGGTTGCTTAGCCTGGAGAAGAGGAGGCTCAGGGGAGACCTTCTTGCTCTCTACAACTACCTGAAGGGAAGTTGTAGCTAGGTGGGGGTTGGTCTCTTCTCCCAGGCAACCAGCACCAGAACAAGAGGACACAGTCTCAAGCTGCACCAGGGGGAAGTTTAGGCTGGAGGTGAGGAGAAAGTTCTTCCAGAAAGAGTGGTGCTGTCCAGGGAGGTGGTGGAGTCACCATCCCTGGATGTGTTTGAAAAAGGATTAGATGTGGCACTTGAAGCCATGGTTCAATAATACAATAATACAATACAATAAACCATGTTGGAAGAGACCTTCAAGATCATCGCGTCCAACCCATCAAACAAGTCATTGGGTGTTAAGTGTTGGGTGTTGGGTGACAGGTTGGACTTGATGATCTTGGAGGTGTTTTCCAACCTTATTGATTCTATGATTCTAGAATCATGGAGTGCCATTGTTTTGAAGGGACCTTTCAAGGTCATCTCATCCAACCCCTCCGAAATGAGCAGGAGCTTATTTCAGGTTGCTCAGAGCCCCAACAAACCTGACCTTGAATGTCTCCAGGGATGGGGCCCTCACCAGCTCCCTGGGCAACCTGTTTCACTGTTCCAGCATCCTCATAGCAAAGAACTTCCTCCTAGTATCAAATCTAAATCCACCTTTCTGTGGTTTAAAAGCAGAGTCCCCTTGTCCTATTGTTACATAAATGCTGAATGATATGTTAAGGAGTACAGATTCTCTTTAAGGAGAGCAATAACACACTAAAGATATGTATTAAGGAATACACATACTTTTTAACGAGAGTAATAACATACTAAAAATATGTGAATATCTTGGGATGAAAGTAATTTACCATATGGAACACAGCACTGCTTTGATGACATTTCTCATGGAAAAAAAGTTTCTATAACAATATTATTCATTTGGGAAACATGACTGCAACTCAGGCATTATTCTTCACACTTTCACCTTCAGATTAGCATAACTGCACACAACCGAAGCCACAATTAATTTCTTCAGCCTTCGAAGGCGCAGCCCTCAGCTTTCTCACAGTGTGCATAATTGTCTTTTTAGAGTTATAAAACTGCAGCAAGGGAAGGTGACAGCTTGTGCTGGTTAAATGGAACCCTGCAGTGCCATTTCCTGATAACACAGAAGATTATGTATGGCACCTGCACAACCCTGGGATTATGAAAAGCCAGGATAAGAAAAGACAAAGAAAACCTTGAGGAAAAGAGGATAATCTATAATTAGTCTGTTTGTGACAAGAATAACAGAAATTCTGCTGGGAAAGAGCAGAATGAGACCTTCGGCAAGCCGAATCTTTCCAGTTAATTTTATGTAGCACGTCACAGTGTGATAACCTTGGTGTGAGAACAAGCCCAGAGGAATTTTTTCTCCAGATTCATTGAAGTCCTTGTGCTAATTAAGCTGTATGTAAACATCTCTACTGTGTGATAGCTCAGGTTTGCTTCCTCACCACTGTGCCTTCCTCTGACATGAAACGCTGCTGGTAAGCCTCGCATCCTGGCTGCCCTATCTTGCACCCTGTGTCAGATCATGGTTATGCTTGTTCTCTAGAAGCTCCTCACTAGATTTCATCACTGTGGTTTGGGTTTTTATTTTTCCCCCATATGATATCACTCTCTCCATTTCAGTTCCCATGCAAGAGTTGTAACTATGCATCTCTGCTTTGGCTCTGCTCGATGCTTTCCCAGACACTTGTCTAGACCACTACCATGATATAATCGTCTAAGTCTCCAGTTTCACTGGTTTCTAACATTTCTTCCTCTGGCTCTTTACCTTCTGCTGTGTCAACTATGAGTTCTTAATTTTCTTTTCAGGTCAGGTATAGCACCTTTCTGCAGATGACTTTTTATTTCTGCTTCAGCAGAATTGTCTATAAAATCAGATCAGATGGTAGGCTGAACATGAGCCTGTAGTGTGCCCAGGCAGCCAAGAGGGCCAATGGCATCCTAGCCTGCATCAGGAACAGTGTAGCCAGCAGGAGCAGTGAGGTCATTCTGCCCCTGTACACTGCACTGGTTAGGCCACACCTCGAGTCCTGTGTCCAGTTCTGGGCCCCTCAGTTTAGGAAGGATATTGTCTTGCTGGAGCGTGTCCAGAGAAGGGCAATGAAGTTGGTGAGGGGCTTGGAACACAAGCCCCACGAGGAGAGGTTCAGGGAGCTGGGGTTGCTTAGCCTGGAGAAGAGGAGACTGAAGGGTGACCTTATTGCTCTCTACAACTACCTGAAGGGAGGTTGTAGACAGGCGGAGGTTGGTCTCTTCTCCCAGGCAGCCAGTACCAGAACAAGAGGACACAGTCTCAGGCTGCACCAGGGCAGGTTTAGGCTGGATGTTAGGAAGAAGTTCTATAGAGAGAGAGTGATTGCCCATTGGAATGGGCTGCCTATGGAGGTGGTGGAGTCACCTTCATTGGAGGTGGTCAGGATGAGACTTGATGGGGTGCTTGGTGCCATGGTTTAGTTGTTTAGGTGGGTTGGATTGGTTGATAGGTTGGACGTGATGATCTTGAAGTTATCTTCCAACCTGGTTTATTCCATTCTATTCTATTCTACATTATTATGTTGAATATAGCTCTGATTGGACACCTTCCATACAGCAGCATATGGATTTATGTTCATGCATGGGCTCAATTATCATTAAGAAGACTACATACGTATATAGATATATGCACAATATATACATACAGCAGCATATGTATTTATGCTCATGCATGGGCTTAATCATTATCATTAAGAAGACTTCAATTACAGTTTAATTTTCAATGTCTAAATAAAATTTTTTCATAAGCAGTACTTAAAAGGTCTCAGAAACATAATATACAGAAGCTCTATGGGCAGAGGTTGAGGGAGCTGGGGTTGCTTAGCCTGGAGAAGAGGAGGCTCAGGGGAGACTTTATTGCTCTGGACAACTACCTGAAAGGAGGTTGTAGCCAGGTGAGGGTTGGTCTCTTCTCCCAGGCACCCAGCACCAGAGCAAGAGGACACAGTCTCAGGCTATGCCAGGGGAAGTCTAGGCTCAAGGTGAGGAGAAAGGGTAATTGGCCATTGGAATGTGCTGCCCAGGGAGGTGGTGGAGTCACCGTCCCTGGAGGTGCTCAAGAGGGGATTGGCACTTGAAGCCATGTTTGTTTTAGTCTTGAGGTGTTGGGAGATAGGTTGGACTTGATGATCTCTGAGGTCTTTTCCAACCTTACTGATTCCATGATTGTGTTCTATGATTTCTGTACTTCTGCCTTCTGCTGGTTGTGTAAATCCTTCAGTGTCAACAAGCTCTTGTGTTCTGAAACATCTTAACAAATAAAAAAAGAAAGACATCTTTTTAGCATGCAGAAGTGCCTGAAGAGGACTGAATGCTATTCAGCTCTGTCACAATATTCTTGCAGGGAATTTCTTCGCCCATGGTTTGCAAGTTAAGGATAATCCTAGGCTTCAACACACCTATTTCTACTGTTTCACATTAAGAACCTGCCTTCTTTGTCTGTCTCTTTAGACATACCTTCTGAAACATCAGGGCCTGGATTTGTCACGTTTCATTTATGTGGCTGCTGGAGACAATGAATCCAGGAGAGTAGTTACCCCATGCTCCTTATATAGTCAGATGAGCCAGATGTCTGCAATACTAGATAAAGCAGTGCATTCAGAAAACAAGTGATACAGAATACAGAGTTAACCAGGTTGGAAAAGAGCTTTGAGATCCTGGAGTCAAACCCATCACCCAACACCATCTAATCAACTAAACCATGCCACTAAGTGCCTCATCCAGTCTCTTCTTAAACACTTCCAGTGACGGTGACTCCACCACCTCCCTGGGCAGCACATTCCAATGGCCAGTCTCTCTTGCTGTGAAGAATTTCCTCCTAACATCCAGCCTAAAGCTTCCCTGGTTCAGCTTAAGACTGTGTCCTCTTGTTCTGGTGCTGCTTGTCTGGGAGAAGAGAATTCAGGTCTTAGGAGAAATGATTAATGCTCCAAAGCTATTGCAGGCTTTCCATTGTCTATAGTGATGTCTATATAATGTCTTACTGAATTCTAAATGCCTCTAATCATATGGTTTGCTTAGATAGTTAATATTTGTGTGATGAATCTAAGCCTAATCTGTTTCTAAAGACTCATATAAACAGCATGTACAGGTTGACTGGTTTTAAGATTAATGTGTCCTTTTTGGAAGTGATCCATTGCTGATTATAGGAATCATAATCTCATGGAAAGACTCAGTCAAGATGATCACTGTGTTTTCCTATTATCCCCAGACAGGGAGTGGATTAATAGCAGTGCAGAAATGAATGAAAGCAGCAGCGTGATAGCAAAAAGTAAACTGATCTTTTCCAAGTGTCAGGGTAGGAACTCTAGAACAGGACACAGAGAGGCAATCTTTCCAAAATAGGTAAGCCTTTTAAAATAGCTTGTGTGTTACTGGCAATTTAAGTCTGAATGGAGACTTTAAGACCCTTTTAACAACATGGATCAGCATAATATCACAGAATCAGAGAATCACCAAGGTTGGAAGAGACCTCAAAGATCATCAAGTCCAACCTGTCATCACAGACCTCATGACTAAACCATGGCACCAAGTGCCATGTCCAGTCCCCTCTTGAACACCTCCAGGGATGGGGACTCCACCACCTCCCTGGGCAGCACATTCCAGTGACTAGCAACTCTCTCAGTGAAGAACTTTCTCCTCACCTCCAGCCTAAACTTCCCCTGGCACAGCTTGAGACTGTGTCTTCCTGTTCTGGTGCTGGTTGCTTGAGAGAAGAGACCAGCCCCCTCCTGGCTACAACCACCCTTCACGTAGTTGTAGACAGCAATGAGGTCTCCCCTGAGCCTCCTCTTCTCCAGGCTAAGCAACCCCAGCTCCCTCAGCCTCTCCTCACAGGGCTGTGCTCAAGGCCTCTCCCCAGCCTCGTTGCCCTTCTCTGGACACGTTCAAGTGTCTCAATGTCCTTCTTAAAGGACATTGAAATATCATGTATTGATGGCAGACGTACTCCATTAAGTATCTTCTAACTCAACACCTCTCATTAATTCTCTTCACTGAATGGCACTTTATTAAACCTCTCTGCTTTTTTTAGCCCATACAGAAATCTGTCTATGACAAGCAAGCTAAGCTACTCGCAATTTCTGAATATTTTTCTCAGCAGGAAATTGTATATACATAATTTTTTTTCCCTAATGAAAAGATATTGCATTTTCATCTTCTGCTATACATGAGCTTTTTCTTCTCCCCCTTTTTTTTTGTTTTGTTTTGTTTTGTTTGTTTTTTAGGCAGGGAATATATTGCAATCAAAAGAGCTAAACTCCTTTGCTACCTAAGAGGTGTACGCTGGAGAGAGCTTTCCAAAAAATCAAATCGAGTTTATGAAGTGCCATAGAGATTATGTCCTCATACTCTTCTAGGAGAAGAAATAAGAAATTGATTTTCTTTGCAATATTTATTTTTCAAAACAGCAATCCTGAGCAAACTGGTAGTTAATGTGCAGAACCAAATCACTCTTCCCATGTCAAGGAGAACAATTTTGTCAGACTCACTTTGCTGCTAACACGTGTGTCACGCTGTTAAGGGTAAGCTGATGGAATGTGTGACATAACAACACTAGATCTTATTCATATTTATTATTATTCTTTTTTTTTAAATTTTTATTATCATTTATTATTATTCAAATTTTTCCTCAAACAAAATTTCTGCCTTTCAAGCAGGATTGAGTCATCAAGAGCAGACAATAGCCTGGCAGTAAAGCATCCTCTTAACCAGCCTGAGAGGTCTCAGCAGAGGTCATCAATGATAAAGACATCAATGCCCACGTCATAGTAGAATCATAGAATCATAGAATCAATAGGGTTAGAAAAGACTTCAGAGATCATTAAGTCCAACCTATCACCCAACACCTCATGACTAATTCAACATGGCTTCAAACATCCAGCCTAAACCTCCCTGGCACAGCTTGAGACTGCCTCCTCTTGTTCTGGTTGCCTGGGAGAAGAGACCAACCCCCATCTGGCTGCAATCTCCCTTCAGGTAGTTGCAGAGAGCAGTAAGGTCTCCCCTGAGCCTCCTCTGCTCCAGGCTAAGCAACCCCAGCTCCCTCAGCCTGTCCTCACAGGGCTTGTACTCCAAACCCCTCCCCAGCTTTGTTGCCTTTCTCTGGACACATTCCAGCAAGTCAACGTCTTCCCTAAACTGAGGGGCCCAGAACTGGACACAGGACTCAAGGTGTGGCCTAACCAGTGCTGAGTACAGGGGCAGAATGACCTCCCTGCTCCTGCTGGCCACACTATTCCTGATGCAGGCCAGGATGCCTGTACTTGGCTTTTGCCAAATATATCTTATTCCAGACACAGATTTACTCTGAGTATCACCTGTTACAACCCACATAAATCTGTGTGACATAGGAACAATTGTGCAGCTAGTGAGGGAAAATCAAGGGTAGCCGCCTGGGTTTCAGCAGCTTTAAGGGCTGCCATAGACCCTATCAGAAGACGAAAATCTCTTCATGTGAGTTGCAGATATCTCAGCATTAATCGAAGAAAGAAGACCAGTGGTTTGCTTTACTAGAAATCCGTCTGAGGACAACAGTCAGAATCACAGAATCATTGGATTGTTTTGGTTTAAAGAGACCTTTAAGACCACTGAGTCCCCTAAATCACAACCTGAACCATCACATCTACACATTTTCTAAATACTTCCAGGGATGGTGACCCTACCACCTACCTGGGCAGTTTGGCACTGATGGGTGCCTAACAAATTAGTTCATGTCTATGGCAGTGGAAATTGAGGGAATGGAGAAAATTCATAAGCGGATTGATACCAAACTAAGTAAGATGACCATGGATTGATTCCTATAAATGCTCTGGCAGTGGAGGAGAAAGCTTTGAAGCACCTCTCCTTCTCCTGCTTCCCTTCTCTGTCAATGAATGTCTTCTGGTTTGAAGTCCGGTATTTAGGGACCACAAAATTAGCATGTACAGAAAGACGTGATCTGTGTTAACCATATTGCTTTTACCACCCCTTGGTGGGACAAAGTCATGCAAAGCTGCTCTAATATGATGATTAATAACCTGTAGTGTGCTCAAATGCAGACAGCTACAGAAACAGGGAAGCCTTGCCAAGAAGCCTTCACGTTCATTGCTCTAAAAATAACCATAGATTGCAAGTCAACATTTGCAGGCTCCTACTGCATCACAAATTACAAATAGTAGTCCTTCCATGCATAATTTCTATGACTATATCATCAAAGCTTTAATCTTTTCTATTTGCCTCCTCTCTTTAATCTAACTTCCTTTATGGATGAAGTAGTATTCATTTGAATATTGAACATATCATTGAACATTTAAAATCTATAGCCACCATTATATTAACATTGAATGAGGATTTCTGCAGAAGCAGAGCAAAGCTACTACAGTACTTCATCAATTTACCATTTCTCTCTTTCTTCTCTCATCTTCATCTCTAGAGATCCTCAGCAATAGGTGTCATGTGGCTGATGGCTGGCCAAAACCGTATCAGAACACTTCTGTGACATGAGGCTGAGAGCACAGGAGTTGGGGCAGAAAGCTCTACAAGGGAGGAGCTTGCCCCTGCTGTAAGTCTAAGTCTCAATAGACTCTGAAACAAATATGTAAATACCCATTTCAAACACTGGTTATGGAGGCACTTGTTTTACAACGATAAATCAACCCAGTTCTAGATCATTGTTATGCAAATTACCTCTCAGAGAGCTTAAACTGAGCAAGTCTCTTCTTCCAGGAGAAATGCATATGACTGAACTCTCATATATTACTTAATAAGAGGATTTTATTGGATTTTATTTTACTACAGACTGGTTTAGACAGAACAGTTTCTCTCTCTCTTCATTTTTAGCAAGCCCCTTACTTTTGGGATATAGGTTTGGATTTGGCATTAGTCTAAACTGACATGCATTTAATTCTTTCACTTGAGTCCTTCATCCAAAGATTCCATGTTATTTTATAGAAATAGAAGCCTCCATGCATACAATAATCCATGTACTGGAATGGCAGGCAGGGAAATAGAGAAGTCTGGTTTGTGGCCTTAGGACCATGGCATATATAGGTTGAAATGAAAGATTATGCAACAAGACACTGATATGATTGAGATGACTGCTTTGTTTTCTTTCTCTCTTTCTATTGATTTCCAAAATATATCGATAGCCACAAAAACAGGCACTTGGAAACCAATCACTCACAAGAGGTTGGGTGGCTTTTACACTAAAAATTAAAAGGAGATCTGAGTAAACCTCATGAATCATAGTAATACACAAAGAAGGGACATCAGTGGGGAAAAAGAGCTTCAATCACATCATTTATCTCATAAGGTGGGCTCTGTATTATGGACATTAGCAGAGATCCTCAACTTTGATCAAATATCCACAGAATCACACAACTGCCAGGTTTGGAAGGACCTCAAAGGTCCTCTAGTTCTAACCCCCCTGCCATGGGCAGGAACACGTCACCTTACGTCAGGTTGCTCAGAGCCCCATCCAGCCTGGCCTTAAAAACCTCCAGGGTGGGGCCTCCACCACCTCCTTGGGCAACCTGTGCCGGTGTCTCACCACCCTCATGGGGAAGAACTTCTTTCCTAACATCCAATCTGAATCCACCCAATTCTGCTTTTGCATTAAACATTTGCAGAATCTGATCTCAGAAAAAGTGTCTGCAGTGTCAGAGTTTTCTTACAGTGTTTTAGGACAAGACAGCCACAAATTTGCAATACATTAATTTGCTCCTGCAGCTTGGATCAACTAAGTTTACAGATGGTTAATGGATAAGAGATACAGAAGGAGATACAGAAGGAGATACAGTTAGAGAGTCTGATACTCACCTGAAAAGGAACCTGAACAGGTCTAAGGTAAGAATTAATTTGCCCCTGAGAAAATACTTCTTGACATCAGTGAGAGAGCATCCAGAAAAGATAAAATCGTTCATTATCTATTCTTCAGTCCCTTGTGTGTTAGTACAGGAGCCTGCTATTCTTTTCACAGGACTAGGTGGGGGAGCAAAGGAAACAAGAAATCACACGCCTGTCAAATCTGTTCATTCACCCCAATAGCACTGAGGTACCTGCTCAGCTAATCATGGAAGTGGCTCACCCATATTTCACAGAAGCAGCTGTTTAGATGAGAACCAAGAATACAACTGAGTCAAAAAGAATTTGTAAGAATTCAACAAGAAAGTGTTGCAGGTTAATTTTGATTAATTCTGAAGCGCCGTGGTTTGCCTGCCCGACTTTTGCTTGCCTGAACTTCAAAGAATTTCAAACAGCATTAGAACAAATTCATCCCTGTTACTCAGCAATTTCATCCTTCAGACATGTCTTTGAAAATCTGTTCTTCAGTTCCGAAGAAATAGATGTTATGCAAATTAAAACAGTGTAATTCCTCTGGAATTGCTAGATATGCTCAATTTAAACCATTAGGAGCTGTGTAGAGACAGAAGGGATAAAACTCTGAGCCCTTTGATCCCAGGAGCATTACCCCCCTGTATCTAAAGACCATGTGCAATGCATAACAATCTGATGGCCCTGTCTAACAGGGTCTTTCTAGCACAGAGCAGAGGCTATACAAGTTGCAGCACCTTGCATGAACCTTCAGACAAAAGGTTGTGCGGGGTGGAAACGAGCTGTAAGGATGGACTAGGTGAGCTGGAGACTAAGGTAGAGGTAAAGCAAGGCAAGACAATTGATTGTTACCCCTTTCATCATAGCATATAAAGAATACAGCTTATCCTGGTTTCTGCTGCTCCTGTGAGACCTAAGCTCAGTTGTTTCATTCTTGGGTGGAGGTGCTAAGGTGATTTGACAATGCCTGCATTTCTTCACCAGGAGGAGTGTGATGTTCCTGTTGCAGGTTCGTGTTTCTTCTTTGCTTTAAGATCCATTTTGAGTTATTTTTATGTTTGTTAACATACTTTTATAAGGTTTTTTTTTTCTCTACATTATTATGTAGCTCCACATGACATATGAGTTTGCTACATATGATAGCATCATAGAATACCAGCTTGGAAGGGACATGAAGGATCATCCCGTCCAGCCTTTCTTGGCAATTTCAGTCCAGACAAGACAGCCCAGCACCCTGTCAAGCTGAACTGTAAGTGTCCCATGCTGGGGAATCCACTTTCCTGTGGAGATTATTCCAATGACTGCTTGTTCTCATTTTGAAAAATGTCTCTTTTATGTCCAATCAGAATCTCCCCAGGAGCAACTTGCAGCCATTACCCCTTGCTATTTCTATGTGACTTCTTGTAAAAATGGAGTCCACATCTTTGTAGCCACCTTTCAAGTACTGCAACACAGTGATGCGGCCTCCCATAAAATTCTTCCCAGAAAGAGAGATTGGCCATTGGAATGGGCTGCCCAGGGAGGTGGTGGAGTCACCATCACTGGAGGTGTTTAGGAAGAGACTGGATGGGGTACTTGGTGCCATGGTTTAGTTGGTCTTGGGTGATAGGTTGGACTAGATGTTCTCAAAAGTCTTTTCCAACCTGGTTAATTCTGTATTCTGTATTCTAAAAAGTAAGACCTCTATTCTCAAGGCAGAATTAAGCAAATTGTCTCACTCAGCCTTTATTCATGTGGCAGGCTTCTCAGTTCTTTATTTATCTTTGTGGTCCTTCTGTGGACAGAATTGTCTGTCCACATGTATATTTTTGCATATTGAGGACTAATACCAAACACAACATTCCAGGTGTGGCCTGACAGGAGGTGAGCAGAGTGAAATAATGCTATATTATGCCTTTTACATGTATTACACAGTATTACTTTGCTATCCTTAAAGCATTTTCTGTCCAATTAAAGGATTGAATTGCTTTAAGTGTTCATTTGTGAGTTCTCAACTGCCAGGTCCACTGTGCCAGGCTGTGTCCCATCTTCCATTATCCCATACCTATACCCCTCTATGCTGCATCCTGTATCCATTTCTCAGAACCTCAGTTCTTATATCAAGACTCTGGTTTCTCTAAACTACATCATAGTGTAGGGGTCAAATATCTCATTCTGCAAAGGAGAACTACTTGTTACTGATATCCATATAAAACTATGGTCATACCTTACAAGGATAACAAAACCCAAAACAAATGAATCACAGACACCTGTCAATTAAACAAATAGTTAAATAGTTAAATGAATTAAAACAAAACTACAAGCTAGCCAGGTTCAGGCAAGGCAAGCCTGGCAAACCTCACTCCCAAGCCCTTGCAAACCTGTTAACAGCAATGGTAATACTGTATTATAGAACTGCACAGACACAGACTGCCCATGGTTTTCTCTCTGGAGATGTTCATTCAAGCTATCAAAAACAGAGTGTGGAATACACAGACCCAAAGATGATAACCCTGATCATACTGGTTTCTACTGGTCTCAAGATTACCTTCAAGAGTACCTTCTTAATCTCTCTTTCTACAGATGTCTTCCCAGCTTACTTGAGGTCCTGGCTTTATGTAAGGAAATATGCCAGTAAGCCCTAATCAGGATAACCAGGACAACATTTTTACAGCAGCCTAGTACACAAATACCATGTAGGTTGGGAAACAAACAATATCATACAAAGGATTATAAATCACATCTTTCAATGTGTGAAATTGTAGGGCAGAAATATTAAGGCATAGCTGCTCAAGACAATATGACATAGAGGGATACTGGCCCATGTGCCTTTTGATTCCTGCTGGTAGTTGACAGTATGCAATATAGTGACTTAAGCAGCATTGTCTAATGAATTAATACTTAATGAGCCACCATTAAGCTTAGAAGTGCCCTGTTTAAAACCATTAGATCATTACTTTAATAAGTTCTTTGAAGCCAGATGACTGCTTAAGGCACAATAAAAAAAAAAAAAAAAAAAAAAGAAAAAAAGGAAAAAAGGCAGAATTATTAATTCAGAGAAGTATAAAACCAAATCTAGGTAGGAAATGATACAGAGAAATTCAGGTTTGAAATTTAGCTTTTCTGTTTCTTCGCTGGTTTTGGAAACAAGGAATTTGTAATGGTAATAATGTGGCCAGCAGGAGCAGGGAGGTCATTCTGCCCCTGTACTCAGCACTGGTTAGGCCACACCTTGAGTCCTGAGTCCAGTTTGGGACCCCTCAGTTTAGGAAAGATGTTGAGTTGCAGGAACGTGTCCAGAGAAGGGCAACAAAGCTGGTGAGGGGTTTGGAGCACAGCCCAGTGAGGAGAGGCTGAGGGAGCTGGGGTTGCTTAGCCTGAAGAAGGGGAGGCTCAGGGGAGACCTTATTGCTGTCTACAACTCCCTGAAGGGAGGCTGTAGCCAGGTGGGGGTTGATCTTTTCTCCCAGGCAACCAGCACCACAACAAGAGGACACAGTCTCAGGCTGTGCCAGAGGAGGTTTAGGCTGAAAGTGAGGAGAAAGTTCTTCCCTGAAAGAGTAATTGGCCACTGGAATGTGCTGCCCAAGGAGGTGGTGGAGTCACCATCCCTGGAGGTGTTCAAAAGGGGATTGGATGTGGCACTTGATGCCATGGTTTATTTAGTCATGAGGTGCTGGGTGATAGGTCGGACTTGATGATGTTTGAGGTGTTTTCCAACCTTGTTGATTCTATTATTCTATCTTAATAATTATGTAAGTGACATATTTAGATGTCTAAAGAGACATGTGATGGGCTTTTTAAAAGCACTTGAGTTGTGAGAAGTTAAATGTGAGCCTGGATGTTCACAGTCTACCTCTTTCCCTAGGTGCATATCCAATAAATGCAATGAAAGTTTTCCAATCAAAAGGTTTAGAAGGAAAATTATGACCATGGGCAATGTTATTGAACTTCTCCTGATTTATCTACAGACAAATAATTATGGGTGCAATCCAGAGTTCATAGAATTCAATGAAATACTTTCTGCAGACTTAATAGACTTTATAACAGGTTTGCAGAATTATAGTGAGTCATTCTGAATGAAGAACTCATCTAGGAGAATTACAATGTGTTTGTGGACAATATGTTAATAGAAAATAGGCACGAATTTTAAACTGTGTGCTATAAATTATTCATCCAATTACATGGCATCTAGATGGACAGATAGGGGAATTATGCATTAATGACTATGTATTTCATATAACCTTTGGCTATATGATGAAACAGGTTTATCACGAAGGATCCGTCCATCTGTAGAAAGATCCACTGTGAAGTGTTTCAAAGGCTCCTATTTGACTTTGAATCACCAACTAATAAACAAAGAATGGCTGGAGGCTGGCACTGTTCAAAAATCAAGACCTGTGAGGGAAATGCTGGGTGGCAGAAGCAGCATTTTCAATACATTCCTCTTCTCTTGGCTCCTCTTGCAAAGGCTCCGTCAGTGCGATTAGTCTTTTAGGGAACTTAGAATAAGAAGAGATCAATGGAGAATGTTCAGGCACAGCACTCAGCCCTCAGGTATCCTGTTCTCACAGTCTCCCACGGGCAGATTTTAAGTCTAAGGATGTCACAGATTAAATTTGTGTTGAATTTAATGAGTTCAAAATTCCATCCTCTGAATAGTCCCTATGTCTTTAATGTGAGCTTATGACACTTGTCATTTCCTTCCATCTGGCTTGCCCTCGTCTTGAAAAAAGATATTCAATATTGGAATCAGTTATGCCCAACATATAAATGAATTCCTACTATATTTAAGAGAGCAGGCAATTAATTTTAAATTTAGGAGCAACTGCTACCCTTTTTCAATTTCATGCTTTGCTGTGTATGCAGTCCTTGGGGTGTGCATGTCTGGGTGCAAGATTACACTCCTGGGCGTGTGGCTCAGCGTGTGTGCACACATGGCTCTGTGTGCTCATGCACCACATCCATGTGCAGCTTTGTGTATTTGTGGCTCTCTTTAGGATAGGATAGGATAGGATAGGATAGGATAGGATAGGATAGGATAGAATAGAATAGAATAGAATAGAATAGAATAGAATAGAATAGAATAGAATAGAATAGGAGTAGGGTAGGGTAGGATAGAATAGAATAGAATAGAATAGAATAGAATAGAATAGAATAGAATATTCTAATCCCTGCATGCGCTCTGGTGTGCAAGTGTGCACACATCTCTGTGTGTGTGTGTGTGACTCTGTGTGTTTCAGGGTGAAGGAGGAAAGGGCTGTTCTCCTGTTGTGTGTGTTTGTGCAAAATACTTTCATTTCCTTTCTTTCTGAGTTAAAAGTGGTGCAGCTGTTTCATTCTGGTTTACCCAGAACATGTCCAGAGAAGGGCAACGACGCTGGGGAGAGGTCTCGAGTACAAGCCCTACGAGGAGAGGCTGAGGGAGCTGGGGTTGCTTAGCCTGGAGAAGAGGAGGCTCAGGGGAGATGTTATTGCACTTGACAACTAACTAAAGGGAGGTTGTAGCCAGGTGGGGGTTGGTCTCTTCTCCCAGGCAACCTGTGACAGGACAAGAAGACACAGACTCAAGCTTCACCAGGGGAGGTTTAGGCTCGAGATGAGGAGAAAGTCTTCACAGAGTTGTTAGCCATTGGAATGTGCCGCCCAGGGAGGTGGTGGAGTCACCATCCCTGGAGGTATTCAAAAAAGGACTGGACATGGCACTTGAAGCCATGGTGTAGTTAGTCCTGAGGTATTGGGTGATAGGTTGGACTTGGTGATCTCTGAGGTCTTTTCCAACCTTATTGATTCTATGATTCTATACCCCACTTTACTGACCTAAAGAGTTAACTGTGAATGGACAGTAGATAATTCAGTCTTCATGCTGCATTAGTTCTCAGCAGAAATGCAAGGAAGTTTGAGTTACAGGATTTAATAATGTGGTAAGGAGGCTATTAGAGTGCATTGTATAGGCTATTTTATTGTAGTGATTTCACATATACTATGAAAACAACTCCAAACCATCACCCCCAGGATTGCATAGCTTGTCACTGTCATTTTCAGTTCTGGATAATGCTACCCCTGAATGTATGTGGGTGCATATCTGCAAAGATAGAGTAATTAAAATGGAAATTCAGAAATTTCAGTGTGGATATACAGAATGTGGGAGAGAAAAAACAATATAGTCCTTTCTGCCTCATTTTCCTGCCTGTGTCGTTGTGCAGGTGTGTATGCCCTGTGTATATAAGTATTCACAGCCACAGCAGAAACAAAACTAGTAAGCTGGGCAGAAAAGGTGTGCAGCTTGTGGCAGATCTCCAAGATGCAAGGCAATAGGTACTGTTATCAGTGTCACTGTGTCTGTCATTCACCCCAGGTCCATGTTTCACTGTGAACAATTTTGTGGGCAGTGGTCATGCCAGACAATATCATTAATCATCTGGCAGAGGGGATTACAGACAACACCAAGATGGATGGGAGGGATAGGATAGGATAGGATAGGATAGGATAGGATAGGATAGGATAGGATAGGATAGGATAGGATAGGATAGGATAGGATAGAAATTAATAGAAATGAAATGAAATGAAATGAAATGAAATGAAATGAAATGAAATGAAATGAAATGAAATGAAATGAAATGAAATGAATAGAATATGAAATGAAATGAAATGAAATGAAATGAAATGAAATGAAATGAAATGAAATGAATAGAATAGAATAGAATAGAATAGAATAGAATAGAATAGACCAGGTTGGAAAAGACCTTTGAGATCAAGTCCAACACAATCCGTGACAGATCCATAGACATTTCCATGGATGTTATCATCAAGACCTTCAAGATCATTGAGTCCAGCCTATCACCCAACATCATGTAATCAACTAAACTGTGGCACCACATGCCCCATCCAGTCTCTTCCTAAACACTTCCAGTGATGGTGACTCCACCACCTCCCTGGGCAGCACATCCCAGTGGCAAATCTCTCTTTTTGGGAAGAACTTCTTCCTAACATGCAGCCTAAACCTCCCCTGACACAGCTTGAGACTGTGTCCTCTTGTTCTACTTGAAGGTAGAGAGGCTCTGCAGAGGGATCTGAACAGACTGGGTTGATGGGCCAAGATCAATAGAATGAAGTTCAATGAGGTTAAGTGTTGGGTAACAGCCCCATATATTGTTACAGGCTTGGGGAAGCGTGGCTGGAAAACTGACTAGCGGAAAAGGCCCTTAGGTAATGCTGGCCAATAGGTTGTTTAGCCTGGAGAAGAGGAGGCTCAGGGGAGACCTTATTGCTCTCTACAGCTCCCTGAAGGGAGGTTGTTGCCAGGTGGGGATTGATCTCTCATCCCAGGCAACCAGCACCAGAACAAGGGGACACAGTCTCAAACTGAGCCAGGGGAAGTTTAGGCTGGAGGTGAGGAGCAAGTTCTTCACAGAGAGAGTTGTTAGCCATTGGAATGTGCTGCCCAGGGAGGTGGTGGAGTCGCCATCCCTGGAGGTGTTCAAGAGGGGATTGGATGTGGCACTTGAAAGCATGGTTTAGTAGTCCTGAGATGCTGGGTGATAAGTTGGACTTGATGTCTCTGAGGTCTTTTCCAACCTTATTGATTCTATGATTGTATGATATTAGTAAAATTTTACTTTGTGACAGGGCTGTCAATCATTGGAAGAAACTGCTTAGGGAGGTGGTGGAAACACCATCCCTGGAGGAATTTAAAGACATGTAGATGTGGTGCTTAGGGGCATAATTCAGTGACGGACTTGTCAGTGTCACACACCCAGGTTAATGGCTGGACTCGATGATCTTCTACAGTTCTAAATTCATCTGTCTAGAGCAACACTGCCAATAGTTTAATGTCCAGTAGATTCACCACATGCCAAAACAGCACAGCATCCACACCTTTGCAGGAATAGCAGATGAGTTTATTCTCTATGTTAGAAACAAACTCCTGATAGTTAGTGTAGCTTCATGCCTCACAGGGTCACCATTGTAGTTCTGGATGGGGCTTTCAGGTGCTGCTCAAGATGTTGAGGAGGCAAATAGAAAGGGAAGAACATAGACCTGGTGCTCAGAGAAACGCATACCAACATGCAGCTGCCACTTGTCACCTCCCTGAGTGCTTGGGCCTGCAAAGACTGTTCTGTGAAGACATGGGGTCAGCTTTTCCCATTCCTCCAGGTTTACTCATCCTGTCATTTGTCGCCTGTGTGGCAAAGGAGAGCAGCCTTTAGCTAGCAGTTGCTCCCTTCCCTCTGAGGGATCTGGCAGTGTGGTCAGCCCACACAGGAGACTAATGAGACTTCTCATGGACTGTTACTCCCAGAGCAGGCATGTGGAAGGACTCACAGCTGAGCCTGCAATTAATGAAGTCGAAGACTGAGGCTGACCACGGGGAGTTACGGAATCGTTTCTGAGAAGGGAGCATAAGGCCTGCAGTTGAAGCCACCACAGTGATGGAGCAAGGCTGCTGCTGCTCACGAATGAGTAATGATTGCAGCTGGAGGAGCTGTTGGGAACAGCACTACTCAGCTGTGGCTGCACATCTGCTCAGCTGGGTGGCCTCAAACCTTTTCTCCAAGGCTGTCTTGCAGCTGCCAAGAAGTCAGATTCTGAAAGCTGTGAGGCACAGCACACATGCACTTGTTCCTGTCACTGTATTTACCAGGGACACTGGAGAGGTGGGAAAGATTTGACAGCTGTATCTAATAAAAAGACATGGAAAGGAAATAAGAAAAAGGTAAATGATAGCCACAGGTGATCAATACTCACTGATGGGTATGAACTGCCGGTGAAAAGTGGGTTTCAACTTGTTCTCAGCTGGTTCTCATCTGTAAACTTCTGTAGTGCCAAGATTTCTTTCTTGTAAAGACATGACCTGGAACAAACTGCAAAGCAGCGAGCTCTGAAATCACCTGGGAAGTGGAGTATGCTCAGTTTTCTGACATAGCTTTTGTTTGCACCTTGTCTTGTCTGAGACAAGTCAAAACTATCTGGAAAGAAACAAACAGCAGTGACTTTCCCAAACTCAGCATCATAAATGTAACAGCTTGAACTTTAGTCACACCAAGGTGAGAATAAGCATCAAGGACAGACAGAGAGCAAGTATGTGGAGTGTCTCAGCAAGGACAGGATCCACAGCACTGCTCGTCTCTCAGTGAAAGCAGTATCCCAGAATTGAGCCTGCTGGTTGGAGCTTCTGAATTGTCCCAATATAGAAAACCACCTATGTGGAAAGGGACCAATGTCTGCAGATTCACTCTAACAGTATCACCGTAGGAAGAGTAACTCCCATATTACTCCAATAGTAGAAATGGTTTTGCATAAAACAGAAACCTTGAAAAATTGTGTCACAAACTCTTATGACTTATTTCTTCTGCAGTCTTGCTTACTGGCTGCACACAGCAGTGAAGGTCACATTATATTAGCCTTTGCAAAGGCATATCTGCAAGTGTATAAACACTGGGAGAACAACTGAGTTTCATTTCATTGGAAATTAGTTCAGTGACTGGCAGTACTGTTGAGAGTCTGTAATCATCACTGAGCCTTCTTTATTTTATTCAATTAAATATCCACAGCCTACAAGAAAAAGAATTTGCAAGTAAACCTATAACAAAGTAACAAACAAACAAAACCCAGTGTCTGAAAAATCAAACTCTATTTCCTGTCATTCCTATGCTAGTAATAAAGATTTTCTGTTGCGGATTTCAGTGCTTGAGCAGGAGCAGGACTGTGTACATTGCCTCAGAGATCCTTACAGAGGCAGAAGGAGATTAACAACTAAGTTACTTGATGAAGAAGAGTGCATAGCTCTGGATACAATTGAAAATGAAATGCTCTTTTTACCCTTTCTTTGAGCATAAAACTTCAATTTAGAGAGAATAACACTCTCATTTTCACAGAATCATAGAAGCAATAATGTTGGAAAAGACCTCAGAGATCATCAAGTCCAATCTATCACCCAGCACCTCAGGACTACCAAACCATGGCTTCAAGTGCCACGTCCAATCCTTTTTTGAACACCTCCAGGGACAGTGACTCCACCACCTCCCTGGGCAGCACATTCTAATGGCCAATCTCTCTTTCAGGGAAGAACTTTCTCCTCACCTCAAGCCTAAACTTCCCCCTGGCACAGCTTGAGACTGTGTCCTCTTGTTGTGGTGCTGGTTGCCTGGGAGAAGAGACCAACCTCTGCCTGGCTACAATCTCCCTTCAGGTAGTTGTAGACAGCAAGAAGGTTTCCCCTGAGCTTCCTCTTCTCCAGGCTAAGCAACCCCAGCTCCCTCAGCCTCTCCTCGTAGGCCTTGTGCTCAAGACCTCTCCCCAGCCTCGTTGCCCTTCTCTGGACACGTTCAAGAGTCCCAATATCCTTCTTAATTTGAGGGTCCCAGAACTGGACACAGGACTCAAGGTGTGGCCTAACCAGTGCTGAGTACAGGGGCAGAATAGGAACTGCAGTTTCTAGAAGAGCAACATAAAAGATGAAGAAAAGGACTAATAAAAAGTCAACACAGAAGCTCCTAGTAGAGCATTATTGATTATCAAATCAAACATAGTGGCTGCTAAGCCTTCATCTCCTAATTATCAGTTTGTAGTTACTGTTTGCAGTTCAGCTGTACGAAGTGTGGTCCTTCACATGAGGACTGCTGACTTTTTCATTTCCTCACAACACAACAGATTTCAGTCACTTGATATCACAGAGTGGTTTCTGCCCCTCCAAGCTCGTGAAAAATATTTTATTGGATTGTAAATGAAGTTGTCTTATTCTCTGAGGTTGTTTTCTGCAGCAGTTTCCTTTTTCACATCTTCTGTCTCTTTTATTTTGTTTTTACTGGATGCTGATGGGTAAAATGTAAAACAGCACTAGCGAAAGGAGCTAAGAACAAATATACTGATAATTCACTGAGAGGAATTAAATTGTACTTCCACCTCCTCAGTCTAAGAGCTTATACAATGTGAGCTCTTTTGCTACTTGTGCTCCTAGAAGAGTAGCTATGGTTAAAGATGTCTCATGATTCCCATTATAAATACTTGTTTTCGAGGCTTTACAAAATGTTATCCAAATTCACTCATGACTGAAACTTACTCAATAAAGTCCTAACCTAAAAACAGTTTCAGAGGAACATCAGATGAAATAGGGTTGATGGAGAGTCAGGTAGTCTATTTGTGTGCACTGAGTTACCTGAAAATCTAATACCAGGAACTTTAGAGACGTTCAAAATACTGAAGTGCAAAGAGATAACCTGCTCTGACAGATGGAATCAGTGCCTTAACAGGGCTCATCTGTGCCAATTAACACAGATCAGCAGTGCATTATCAACATGTCACATCAAATGTATCGATACCTTTTAGGACTTTGAGCTAAGAGGACACAGTCTCAAGCTGCACCAGGGGAGGTTTAGGCTGGATGTTAGGAAGAAATTCTTCACAGAAAGAGAGATTGGCCTTTGGAATGTGCTGCCCAGGGAGGTGGTGGAGTCACCATCACTGGAGGTGTTCAAGAGGGGATTGGACGTGGCACTTGGTGCCATGGTGTAGTCATGGGGCTGTGGTGCCAGGTTGGACTTGATGATCTTCGAGGTCTCTTCCAACCTTAGTGATACTGTGATACTGTGATACTGTGATTGTGGGGCTTGGTGCCATGGTTTAGCTGATTAGATGGTGTTGGGTGATAGGTTGGACTCCATAATCTCAAAGGTCTTTTCCAACCTGGTTAATTCTACTCTACTCTACTCTACTCTACTCTACTCTACTCTATTCTATTCTATTCTATTCTATTCTACTCTATTCTATTCTACTCTACTCTACTCTACTCTACTCTACTCTACTCTACTCTACTCTACTCTACTCTACTCTACTCTATTCTATTCTATTCTATTCTATTCTATTCTATAGCAACTCAAAGTGTAATAATTGCAAAATAGATAAAATTTCAGAATGAACCCGAGGAAAGGCTGCAAACTCAAGTTCTTTGCTGGTCTGATTTCACATACATTGAGGAGGAATGAAGTTCGGTATGCTGACTTTGCTTCAGGATTTCTTTGCCCATATTAGCTGGTTTTTTGGTTGGTTGGGTTTTTGTTTGTTTGTGGGTTTATTTGATAAAATAGCCAGAGAAAATGTCACCATGGGGTTTGTGGCAAAGACAAAGAGTATTCAATGATTTATATCTTGTTGGGTTCAGCGATTTCACCGAGGCCCCCTCCCCACATCTTATTTCTTTTCCAGGCAAGGCAATTTTCTATATATTATAAGCACAAATGGCAACTTAAAAAAAACCCTCCTTTCCAATAATACTCACTGACTTCTTCTAGGAAAATGAAGTACACCGGCCTGTAAAGAGCACAGACTGTAAAATAATTGCATTCATTCGTATGAAAATGGCTAGTCATTTGCTGCAAGAGTGCAATTTGTGGTGGCAGGAGAAAGTAATTTTTTTAATAAGATATTCATCCAGCTATTCATAATATGATTTAATCAGTAGATTGCATGCAGTCTTTAAATGTAAAATGTCCAAAATCATCATAGTGAATTATTAACAGTTGATCTCTTGGGGAAGGGAGAAATACAATCCGTACTTGCAGTGCTGGGAGAAGGGAGAAAGGAAAAGACAGATTCGATCAACCAATGTGCCACATTTTTTCATGCTCTTTAAACTTTCTCATCTTCTTGCTGAGCTCAGAGGCTGTTGGCCTAATAAGTGCAACGTTTAATTCCCACAAGTTCCTCAGTGAGCTAAGACCTTAACACTTCTCAGCTTTTAATAAAGCATCATATTTTCATAGAATCATGGAATCAATAAGGTTGGAAGAAACCACAGAGATCATCAACTCCAGCCTGTCACCCAACACCTCAGGACTAACGAAACCATGGCTTCAAGTGCCACGTCTAATCCCTTTTTGAACACCTCCAGGGATGGTGACTCCACCACCTCCCTGGGCAGCACATTCCAATGGCCAATGTCTCTTTCTGGGAAGAACTGACCCTGAGCCTAAACTTCCCCTGGTGCAGCTTGAGACTGTGTCCTCTTGTTCTGGTGCTGGTTGCCTGGGAGAAGAGACCAACCCCCACCTGGCTACAACCTCCTTTCAGGTAGTTGTAGACAGCAATAAGGTCTCCCCTGAGCCTCCTCTTCTCCAGGCTCAACCACCCCAGCTCCTTCAGCCTCGCCTCACAGGGCTGTGCTCAAGACCTCCCCCCAGCCTCGTTTTCTGGACACATTCAAGTGTCTCAATGTCCTTTTTAAATTGAGGGTCCCAGAACTGGACACAGGACTCAAGGTGTGGCCTAACCAGTCCTGAGTAAAGGGCAGAATGTTCCTGATACAGGCCAGGATGCCATTTGCCTTCTTGTCCACCTGGGCACACTGCTGGCTCATGTTCATCTGGCTGTCAACCAGTACCCCCAGGTCCCTTTCTGCCTGGCTGCTCTCCAGCCACTCCAACCCCAGCCTGCATCACTGCATGGGGTTGTTGTGACCAAAGTGCATCACCAGCTTTAGCAGCTGTCACTTGAATATAGTTGTTCTACTCTGCAGCACATGTGTGTTTTTCAGTATCTTGGCCAAGGCTCCCCAGATTTCATGCATATTGCATTGAAACATATTTTCTGCCCCTTGTTTCTCTCATTTGTTCACATAGCCCTTACTCCACAGAAACACATGGTTTCTTTCTTGGGCAATAGTTGCTAGAGGCTACTCAGGCAGTCCCACTGGCTTACAAGATGAAAAATTCATGTGTGATATTTACCACTTTTCAAAATCTGGCACTTTTTATGTGTGTGAGGGAAGATTACCTGAAGCATATTTGGCAGTTTTGCAAAGTTCTAATACGTGCTGCCTGTACATGTAAGCAATTTTCTAACAATACATGGTAGATAAAGGAAATCTTTAGAAGTACTTTGGGTTTCACTCCAGCTACTTTTTGATAGTCTGTAAAGATCAACATATAGAAAAAAAAAAAATAAAGAAATGTGGCAGAGAAAGTACAATTTATTGAAACAAAAAGGAACATCAGGCAGCCACAATATGCAGTAGCTAGACTTCTGTATGGTGTCTGGCATATTCCAAGCTGTAATGCACACAATTAGAGGCTTGTAATGCATTTTGTTCAGTGAGATTCTCAGTTCATTGGAAAAAAAATTACAAGTCTAATTCTGTGCTTGTTTAAAAATAGCACAAATAATAAGAAGCTGTTATACTATGTGACAAGAAAATATGTCAGTTGCATTTACTAATGTGTTATGCCTCAGAACATGTCCCTTACACAAAGAAAGCCTTTCATTCCTGTGGATCTGATCTTCCAGTGCATAACATCCATTTTAATCTAAGGCAATTTTTTCTGTTCTAATAGAATTACACTTCTATAACACTGGTGTGATGGAGTAGAGAATTAGTCCCATTTGTGTAAGGTAGCTTGGGGTCCTCCCTGCAAAAAGGCAAAAGAGTTGGAATGTAATCCTGTTTCTATTGTTCATGTTCTGCAGGCAGTTAGATACAAGAAATCATGTACCTGTTTCTGAGATACCATCCCTAGCCTCTGGTTAGAGCTTTTTAGCACCGTTGAGCCAGCGTGGTAGCACAACCAGCCAGCTCAGGATCAGCAGCAGATGGTGACACCTGCTTGGAGTATGGACTGAGCTAACTGCCTGCACCAGAATGCTCCTTTGTGCACTGCATACCCTGGAGAAACACCCTCTGGTGCAAAGTGGTGTGTTGGGCTGGCTTCCTTGAAGTTATGCTAATGAACAATAAGGGCAAATTATGCTAATAAGCAATAAGAGTTACAAAAGTAGATACCTTCTTGGTTCCCACAGCTATTGTTGAGACTAGTAAACAAAAAATCAGCACAGCATACAAGGCACTGTTCTGTGAGCTTGCAGTAGGCAGTGCCACTCTTCAAAATCTAATTTACTGACACCAAAGAAAAGAAATGTGTTTATTAAACACAAGAATAGCAGGGTTTTGCCATTACTGAGGATATTAATTGTGGCAGAGAATAAAATCGATTCATAAGAAAGTATAGGCACTGCAGTGTGTTTCTGTGGCAGCACACAGGTTCCCTGAATAAAACAAAAATATTGTTGAAGAACAGTGGAATAGAATAGAATAGAATAGAATAGAATAGAATAGAATAGAATAGAATAGAATAGAATAGAAATAAATGTGTTTATTAAATAAAAGAATAACAATGTTTTGTCATTGCTGATGAGATTAATTGTGGCAGAGAATAAAATCGATTCATAAGAAAGTATAGGCACTGCAGTGTGTTTCTGTGGCAGCACACTGGTTCCCTGAATAAAACAAAAGTATTGTTGAAGAACAGCAGAATAGAATAGAATAGAATAGAATAGAATAGAATAGAATAGAATAGAATAGAATAGAATAGAAGTTAACCATGTTGGAAAATACCTTTGAGATCGCCAAGTCCAACTCATCACCAAACACCATCTAATCAATTAACCATGGCACCAAGTGCCTCATCCAGTCTCCTCTTAAACAACTCCAGGGATGGTGACTCCACCACCTCCCTGGGCAGCACATTCCCAATCACTCTTTCTGCAAAGAACTTCTTCCTAACATCCAGCCTAAACCTCCCCTGGTGCAACTTGAGACTGTGTCCTCTTGTTGTGACGCTGGTTGCCTGGGAGAAGAGACCAACCCCACCTGGCTACAACCTCCCTTCAGGTAGTTGTAGATGGCAATAAGGTCTCCCCTGAGCCTCCTCTTCTCCAGGCTAAGCAACCCCAGCTCCCTCAGCCTCTCCTCATTGGGTTTGTGCTCCAAACCCCTCCCCAGCTTCGTTGCCCTTCTCTGGACACGTTACAGCAAATCTGTGTCACTGAATATAGTGATATAGAATCATAGAATCATAGAATCTTCTTTCTGTGAAAATGCTCTAGTCTCCAGAATTGATATTGTATGCAATTTTACTAAATAAGATATACAGATAACATGCCAGCCTCCTAAGTAGAGATTATAATTGTTTCCTCTGAGCTCTCATGAATTCATAATCAAAAGACAGCAATAATTTATTTGGCATAGAAAACATCCAGAGAGGCGCTGAGGCAATTGTTCACTTTCTTACTGTTGGGAACCTAGTACCTGATAAATGAATTAGTAAAACATTCAAAATGGCTCTGTGTGTGATCACAGAGTGGAGCTGTCTGCAATAACTTATGCTGGCATGTCTGATTGTTTCTCACAGCTATAAAAATACAGCCCTTTGGGTGTGATTTACTAACATTTTGTATCAGCCCAGTAGCCAAAAATAGTATTAAGTACTTAAGTGCTGGTGATTATCCTGGTACACAATAAATGCATGATTTGAGAAGTTAAATCAATTTGGTAGCTTTATGAAAGCACTGGGAACATCCAACTGTTTGAATACATTTTTTATTATTATTATTATTTATGAAAGACTGTCTGTATGCTGTGCTCCAGAACAATCCCTCAGGTGTGTTCAGGCAACTGCTTATCTTAGTGGAAGCTACTTATCCTAAAAGAATGAAATGACTGCTGATGAACCATTTAATTTCTAACTTGCATCCCAAATTTCCTTCTCATTTTTATGAAGATACCTTTGATTCTGGCATTCAAATTTATGTTTCAGTGGCATGTGCTGCAGAGTAGAACAACTATATTCAAGTGACAGCTGCTAAAGGTGGTGCTGCACTTTGGCCACAACAACCCCATGCAGAGCTACAGGCTGGGGTCAGAGTGGCTGGAGAGCTGCCAAACAGAAATGGACCTGGGGGTGCTGATTGACAGCTGCCTAAACATGAGCCAGCAGTGTGCCCAGGTGGCCAAGAAGGCCAATGGCATCCTGGCTTGCATTAGGAATAGCGTGGCCAGCAGGCACAGGGAGGTTATTGTGCCCTTGTGCTCTACATTGGTTAGGCCACACCTTGAGTCCTGTGTCCAGTTCTGGGCCCCTCAGTTTAGGAAGGACATCGAGACACTTGAACGTGTCCAGAGAAGGGCAACAAGGCTGGGGAGAGGCCTTGAGCACAGCCCTATGAGGAGAGTCTGAGGGAGCTGGGGTTGTTTAGCCTGGAGAAGAGGAGGCTCAGGGGATACCTCATTGCTCTCTACAACTACCTGAAAGGTGGTTGTAGCCAGGAAGGGGTTGGTTTCTTCTCTCTAGCAACCAGCACCAGAACAGGAGGACATAGTCTCAAGCTGCACCAAAGGAAGTTTAGGCTCTAGGTGAGGAGGAAGTTCTTCAGTGAGAGTCATTTGTCATTGGAATGGGCTGCCCAGGGAGGTGGTGGAGTCACTGTCCCTGGAGGGGTTCAAGAGGGAACTGGACGTGGCACTTGGTGCCATGGTCTAGTCATGAGGTCTGTGGTGACAGGTTGGACTCGATGATCTTTGAGGTCTCTTCCAACCTTGGCGATACTGTGATACTGTGATACTGTGAAGGGTACAGTTTGCATGGTCTTGGTACTCACAAACCCACTTTTAAAAGCAAGCAGTGTTTTTGTTTTCCCTAAGTGCAGAAAGGTAGAGTTTAAAATATTTTGAAGTGCAACTGTGATGCTTAACCTTTGGGACAGCTGATATACTAAAACCTTTGCATTCCAAAAATGGACCCAGGGTACAAAACCAGTAGCATAACTGAGACAGTGATCTAATGATCAGGAACAAGAACAGAAATATCACCTTAAGTGACAAAGTCAGCCCTGTCTGCTCTTGTTGAAAACTGCCTCAGACAGCCTGGCTAATAGAGCTAGCAAGCTGTTCTCCAAAATTCCTCCATGCTTTTGTCTCTGTCATTCAAAAGCTGTTCCAGAATACAAACCTCTGTAACTATGTGTAAGAGACTAAATCTTGTCTCCCTTGATGTGACTCAAAGATAGAATCACCTTTGCTCCTTTTGCCTTTCTAATAACATGAGGGAGATGTCTACACTTACCAAAATCCAAGCCTATAGTTGCTCAGGATCTTCCCTTTTGTTTCATAGGTTTGTGTGCTGGTTTGAGCCATAACTGGGGCTTAAAAGCTCAGATGGGGGCAAGGCTGAGAATCCCTGCCCCCTTTCCCCCTTCTCTTCCCCAATAGAGAGAGAAGAGAAAAAAAAAAAAAAAAAGGGGAGGGGAGCAAATCCACCAAGAAATAATTTGGGTTTGGCTTGGAAGTAGAGAGGCAAAGAATTTTCCTTGAACAGTGTATATATATATATATGTAACAATGACAGGCAGTGTTCACAAGGGTAAGGAACAAGGATGGATGGGAAAAGGAAAAGGAAAAAAATAATATGAGGTACAGAGCCAGTCCTTTGCAAAGTGTGGAAGCAGCAAGGAGGACCACGTGGCAGAGGAACAGCAAGCCAGCAGCAACTCTCTTTCATCCCCACAAAGCAGAAGGAAGACAGAGATGGCTGCAATGTCCTCCCTTTTATATCCCTGCTGGACAAGGCGGTGGGGTGGGGTGGTGGAACAGACCAAGGGGGAAAACACCTTCCAGGGAGGACAAAAAAACTCTCACAAGCCCTCCCTCCCTGTTTTCAGGATGGGCATAGCCCACCACAGCTTGGTACAGCAGTGTAAAACTCATTTTGAATCTGAAAAGTGACATAATCCTTTTACTAACTACTTCAGGGGCCCAGCTACCATCCTGACATATTTATTTTTTTAATTCATTTTCATCTCATTTATGTCTTCCAGCTACATGTTCACTTCTAGTCTCACCTATGGCATTTGGAGACTTGATAGGGTGCTTGGCTACATGGTTCAGTTGATTAGGTGGGTTGGATAATAGGTTGGACACGATGATCTCGAAGCTCTCTTCCAACCGGGTCTCTCTTCTCTTCTCTTCTCTTCTCTTCTCTTCTCTTCTCTTCTCTTCTCTTCTCTTCTCTTCTCTTCTCTTCTCTTCTCTTCTCTTCTCTTCTCTTCTCTTCTCTTCTCTTCTCTTCTCTTCTCTTCTCTTCTCTTCTCTTCTCTTCTCTTCTCTTCTCTTCTCTTCTCTTCTCTTCTCTTCTCTTCTCTTCTCTTCTCTTCTCTTCTCTTCTCTCCTCTTCTCTCCTCTCCTCTCCTCTTCTCTTCTCTCCTCTCCTCTCCTCTCCTCTCCTCTCCTCTCCTCTCCTCTCCTCTCCTCTCCTCTCCTCTCCTCTCCTCTCCTCTCCTCTCCCTCTCTCCTCTCCTCTCCTCTCCTCTCCTCTCCTCTCTCTCTCTCTCCTCTCCCTCTCCTCTCCTCTCCTCTCCTCTCCTCTCCTCTCCTCTCCTCTCCTCTCCTCTCCTCTCCTCTCCTCTCCCTCTCCTCTCCTCTCCTCTCCTCTCCTCTCCTCTCCTCGAGTCTCCCTCTCCTCGAGTCTCCTCTCCTCTCCTCGAGTCTCCTCTCCTCTCCTCTCCTCTCCTCTCCTCTCCCTCTCCTCTCCTCTCCTCTCCTCTCCTCTCCTCTCCCTCTCCTCTCCTCTCCTCTCCTCTCCTCTCCTCTCCTCTCCTCTCCTCTCCTCTCCTCTCCCTCTCTCCTCTCCTCTCCCTCTCCTCTCCTCTCCTCTCCTCTCCTCTCCTCTCCTCTCCTCTCCTCTCCTCTCCTCTCCTCTCCTCTCCTCTCCTCTCCTCTCCTCTCCTCGAGTCTCCTCTCCTCGAGTCTCCTCTCCTCGAGTCTCCTCTCCTCTCCTCTCCTCTCCTCAATTTTCCCAAACCTTCCCTTCCCCTTCTCTTCCTCTTCTCTTTTGCTATCACACTAGCTACTGCACTTGTCTATTTTTCCTGAGATAAAGCATGGAAATATCACATCTCTCAAACTTCTTTTCTTATCCCTAATTTAAAGCTTTTTTTTTTTTTAATGGGTCTCAATGACCTTATCCAGAGATTGCCCTCCTGAGGTATGAGGCTGAAAGATATCATTCAGAAGTTGCAAGAGGTCAGCTAGAAACCAGTGCAAGGTCTGGAAACTGGCCTTCAAGTGAAATGTTGTAAATGTGTCCTGAAATAAAAACTGTTATAGCATTCTGCTCTCCAGTGGGGAACAAAAATCAGTGAAGGTAGTAATATATAAGACAAGAAAGGCTTTGAAACAATTGTTACTTCTACCAAAATGTTCAGGCTTGCAAGAAAATCACTGTGTTTTGCAGCTTAAAAATGTAGTCATGCAGGTTTGTTTCTCCCATACCCAACAATTGCTGTCTTCATTTTCAACAGTAGCAAACAAAGTTTGGAAAGCCAAACAGTAAAAGTCTGACAGTGTTTAGAGATATTCAGGATGCTCATAGAAAAAAAAATAAAAAGAAACTATTTCTGAGTAAAAAATATGGTTTTGTTACATGTCTGATAGTTTATAAAATATCACATAATTAAAGGATCAATTAAAGAATCACTGTTGGTTGCTTTGTGCTATGAAATGCAATAAACAGCTGTTGAGATAGATTAATAGCCAAAACAAAGATGAAATATTGAATCAGTCTCAAGATCCTTTGGTTACATAGAAACAGCAGATTAGTCACAGTATCACAGTATCACAGTATCACTAAGGTTGGAAGAGACCTCAAAGATCATCGAGTCCAACCTGTCACCACAGACCTCATGACTAGACCATGGCACCAAGTGCCACGTCCAATCCCCTCTTGAACACCTCCAGGGACGGTGACTCCATCACCTCCCTGGGCAGCACGTTCCAATGACAAATGACTCTCTCAGTGAAGAACTTAGTCCTACCGTGCACTACAAACTGAGAGGTAGTGAGAGGTGGGGGTGGTCTCTTCTCCAGGGCAACCACCAACAGAACAAGAGGACACAGTCTCAAGCTACACCAGTGGAGGTTTAGGCTGGATGTTAGGAAGAAATCCTTCCCAGAAAGAGAGATTTGCCATTGGAATGTGCTGCCCAGGGAGGTGGTGGAGTCACCATCACTGGAAGTATCACAGTATCACAGTATCACAGTATCACCAAGGTTGGAAGAGACCTCAAAGATCATTGAGTCCAGCCTGTCACCACAGACCTCATGACTAGACCATGGCACCGAGTATCACATCCCGTCCCCTCTGGAGCATCTCCAGGGATGGTGACTCCACCGCCTCCCTGGACAGCACATTCCAATGACGAATGACTCTCTCAGTGAAAAACTTTCTCCTTACCTCAAGCCCAAACTTCCCCTGGTGCAGCTTGAGACTGTGTCCTCTTGTTCTGGTGCTGGTTGCCTGGGAGAAGAGACCAACCCCCACCCAGCTACAACCACCTTTCAGGTGTTTAAGAAGAGACTGAATGGGGCACTTGGTGCCATGGCTTAGTTGATTAGATGGTGTTGGCTGATCAGTTGGACTTGGTGATCTCGAAGGTCTTTTCCAACCTGGTTAATTCTATTCTATTCTAAAAAAAAATGGTGGGCCAGCTTCTGCCATAAGAATTAGTATCTAACACAGTATCTACCATTAGTATCTACCACAGTGTCTACCATAAGAATTAGTTTGGTAAATAACTTCTCGCTTCCTGGGGCTGGGAGATACTTTGTGCTTCTGCTTGGCCTTGGCTGCATTGTTTTGGCTAACTTTTAACATCTCTCTGCTCTGTCTCTTGTCCCCTTTGTGTAGAAGGAGGGGCAGGGAGGGAGAAGCTATTAGTTTCCCCTGGTCTTTGGCCATGGGAGTCCTTGTGCTGTTTATTAATTATAAATACCTGTAAACATTGTAACTCCTGTATATTTTGTACATATTCATTGTATTCCATTGCAGAGTGTAGTTTTACTTGTAAATACAGCTTTCATTTGCTTCCAGCTGAGCTGGTCCAGCAAATTTAATGCTGGGGGGGTTATTTTCAACCCACCATACAGCCTTTCACAAACATCTGTGATTAGACAAATTATCCTCTGAAAATGCCTCTTTCCCTCCTTGATTTGAGAGAGCCTAGACAGCTAGGTCAAAAAAGACACACATTTAAGATGGATGATGATGATATGAAGCTGACATGCCACTTTCACTTCAAGCATGTGAATGAATTCCTACTCCCACTGAGATCAGAAGACTTCAGTACCAACTCACCATCACTATATTTGCATCTTCTTTAAGGCAGAACTTTATCATTGTATATAAAATATGCTTAAAATATCAAATAATCTTTCCCATCCCGTGATGCTAAAATTACTGTTATACTGACTTATTTCCTCAAAAATTCAATGTTTCAGAAGAAATTTCCCCAAAGAAAGTTCATGCAGGAGCAGGGAAGCTATTGTGCCCCTGTAATCAGAACTGGTTAGGCCACACCTTGAGTACAGTGTCCAGTTCTGCGACCTTCAATTTAAGAAGGACATTGAGATACTTGAACATGTCCAGAGAAGGGCAATGAGACTGGAGAGAAGCCTCCAGCACAAGCCCTGTGAGGAGAGGCTGAGGGAGCTGGGGTTGTTTAGCCTGGAGAAGAGGAGGCTCAGGGCAGACCTTATTGCTCTCTACAACTACCTGAAGGGTGGTTGTAGCCAGGAGGGGGTTGGTCTCTTCTCCCAGGCACCCAGCACCAGAACAAGAGGACACAGTCTCAAGCTGCACCAGGGGAAGTTTAGGCTGGAGGTGAGGAGAAAGTTCTTCACAGAGAGAGTCATTCACCATTTGAATGTGCTGCCCAGGGAGGTGGTGGAGTCACCATCCCTGGAGGTGTTCAAGAGGGGATTGCTGTGGCACTTGGTGCCATGGTTTAGTAGTCATGAGGTGTTGGGTGACAGGTTGGACTCGATGATCTTTGAGGTCTCTTCCAACCTTATTGATTCTATGATTCTACAAACTGTAGCTCCTCTCTTGGATATTCAGAGGTCAGTAAATGTTCAGGATGATGCTTGTAGAACTGAGTATAGTGAAGACACAAACATACCCATTCTCTTTTCCTCTCTGAAAACATTGCACAAATCCTTGTTCCTCACAACTTTCTAGTCTGCTCATTCCCCCTGAACTGGCAGTTAGATATAAATCAGAGCTCAAAACGGTCTCACATTTGGTCTGTATTATACATATGCTTAATGATAAAGGCAGTGCCAGTTATTTGTTCAGCAGTTTGCTCCTGATTATCTTTTGACAGTGCAGTAGCTGCAGTTTTTGAAAGGTAGTTGCTAAAATCATACATTAAATTAGGAGGGCATAAGCATGAAGTGAGGGTGCCTCTTCCAAATCTTTACTGTGTAATGTAAGTCAATGAATTGCTTCATTATGGAGGCTGAGGGAATACCCTTTTTTTTTTTTTTTCATTGGAACCATAGAGAAAGTCTATACTGAGCATAAGCTGTAAGTCTCGATAGATTTAGGTACCCTGATCCAGCATGACCCCAGGACTGACCATAGACTTCTGCTGTGTCTGAATTTTTATCAAAACTGAGCATACAGCACACTCTGCAGCCCACCTACCCCTCACCACTGTCAGGTTGTCATACTCAGAATATCTGTTAATGGTTGCAAGAGTCCCCACAAATGTGCAAAACAAAGAAGAGCAAATTCATATCTGCTAAACCCTAGAGTAAATCAAACTCTTTGGGAGTTTTGACATCCCAGATTCACAGAAGAGATTTATTCTGGTCTAGCTCCTTTTAAATCCATCATTGTGCTAAGCCTGGAACTATCATATTGCCTAGGAAAATCACTGGAAGATGGACAGCTTCTAACTTGCATAGCAGTGTAGTTAACCTTATTTCTGTGAACCTGCAATTCTTTATGGTGATGACTGATCAGCAACATACATCTTAATACAATTTTTCAGTCTCCACTTGGACACAAAAGAGACAGTTGCAAATTTCTCTGTTGATGTTAGGTCATGAAAATTAAATATTAGAGAGGCAACGTGGAGCAGATGACTGCAGCTGCTTCTGTCTGGTGACAGGCTTGTGCTAATTTTGACAGGAAAAAATCTTTCACAGCAAGTGCAGTGGTGCTAAGTGGAGAGCTAAACACTTGTCAGCAAAAGTCAGGCTTCTTTTGTTGAAGTATTTAAACAAACAGCATTTGAAAACAAAGGAGGCAGCTAAGTCACATCACTCTTTCACTTAATGAGATACAGATAGATGTGTACACTTCCTCTGTGCTAAAGAAAATCTGTACAGACAAAGGGGAAGAAAGCCAAGGTCAGTGAACAGGGCCCATAGGTCATGGTTGCAGAGAGGTCTTTACCAGAGTTTCCACCCTACACAACAATTATTGTCCTCTGTAAGCATTATTTAATGACAGATTAGGCACAGGAAAGGCTGATCAACAGCCAAAAGGGCTGTTCTACCAGTTCTGCACCATACTTGTCCAATAACACCGTACTTGTCCATACTTGTCCAATAACTACTCTCCCAGGCAAGCAGCACCAGAACAAGAGGACACAGTCTCAAGCTGCACCGGGGGAAGTTTAGGCTCGAGGTCAGGAGAAAGTTCTTCACTGAGAGTTGTTAGGCATTGGAATGTGCTGCCTGGCGAGGTGGTGGAGTCACTGTCCCTGGAGGCGTTCAAGAGGGGATTGGACGTGGTTTAGTTAGTCCTGAGGTGTTGGGTGACAGGTTGGACTTGAGGATCTTTGAGGTCTTTTCCAACCTTATTGATTCTATGAAGCAGATAGCTTACTACACTGTAAGCTCTGAAATGCCCAGCGCATCCTGCATCAGCCCCAAAACACAGTTTAAATCTACATGTAGAGTGGAAGATTTCTGTGGGCTTCACTTCCATTTCTTACTATGGTGTCAAAGCTGCACACAACAAAATAATAAAGCTGCCTAGAGAGCACTGTTTAATAAGGATGAATGCATACATAACATAACACTGAAAGAGTAGACTTGGATTTGACAACAGGGGAAAGTTTTACAGTTAGGGTACTGCTACTCACCAGCAAAGCTCCTCTGGTTTTGCACTGCTTTAAAGGTAATGATTACGCCTCCTGCAAGCAAGAGAGGAGAGAGATGTGAAGCATGAAGTAACTGTATAATAACAACTTGAAATCTGATCACTAAATCCTCTGTCATTTCTACCCTACCCTCATTTCTGTCACGCCAAGAGGTTTATCAGCTAAAACTGTCTGTGAGATTTCACCCGAGTAACTCCCGCTGAACTTCTGTTTTCTGCTTTGGTAACTCAGTGCCCAAAGATCAGGCTGATAATGGACAAGCAGCCTGCACTTTCTAGGGGTTATGGAGGTCATTTAAACACAGAGGATACAACTGGATGTGTTAACTGTTAACCTGAGTATACAGTCACAGTAGCGCAGTATCACAGTACAGTAGAGGTTGGAAGGGACCTCCAGAGATCGAGTCCAACCCCCCTGCCCAAAGCAGGATCACCTAGGGTAATCCACACAGGTGGGTTTTGAAAGTCTCCAGAGAAGGAGACTCCAAAACCTCCTTGTGCAGTCTGTTCCAGTGCTCCATCACCTTCACTGTAAAGAAGTTTCTCCTCATGTTCAGGTGATCTATGTTCAAGCTTGTACCCATTGTTCATTGTCTTATCTCTGTGCACCACTGAAAAGAGCTTGGCCCTATCCACTTGACCACCACTCCTCAGATATTTATAAATATTTATAGATATTCACACAAGATACTAGATACTGTTTGAATTTGGTCTTTCCTGTAATCATGTGCTTGTTTAGAAGCTTTAATCTTAGAATCATAGAATCATAGAATCACTAAGGTTGGAAAATACCTCAGAGATCATCAAATCCAACCTGTCACCCTGCACCTCAGGACTAACTAAACCATGGCTTCAAGTGCCACGTCCAATTTCCTTTTGAACACCTCCAGGGACGGTGACTCCACCACCTCTCTGGGCAGCACATCCCAATGGCCAATTACTCTTTCAGGGAAGAACTTTCTCCTCACCTCAAGCCTAAACTTCTCCCTGGCACAGCTAGAGACTGTGTCCTCTTGTTCTGGTGCTGGTTGCCTGGGAGAGGAGACCAACTCCCATCTGTCTACAACCTCCTTTCAGTAGCTGTAAACAGCACCCTACAAGATGAACTTCTTTAAGAGCTGAATGGCATACGCGAGTGTTGACATTACTTAGCTAATCTCAGAGCCAAAATGAAAATTCAGAGATCTTTAGCGGTAGTTTTAAAATATATCATCATTGTCTCTCTGTGGCAGGTCCAGTGAGCACAGACCATGGAAAGATGATCCCCCCCTTCCGCCAATAGGTGAACTATAAAGCCAGAACAAAAAACAGAAGGAATTAAAAGACTGATTTCAATTTCTGAAATATATTTTGTTTCATGTCTCTGACCTTGAAAATCTCTTCCCTAGGGTCCCTTCAGTAGTCAGCTGAGCTGAGCATTACAAAATTCCCTATACCTTCTTCTTGTAAAGCCTCATGTTACCTCTGCAGTCTGTCTGCTTGTAGGCAGGTGTTTTTCACGCTTCCCTCTGCTGAAACTGAACATTGCAGAAAGTGGCAGGGAGACAGCGAGGCGACGCTTCGGAATCTCTATCGCTGTTTGCAGAGGTGCTCAGGATTCAAGGTACTAATTGTATCTTTAGAGAAGAGCCTAACCAATTATGCATATTGCACTGTGGCTAGGCAGTATGCTATTGTGTAGGCAGCCTCAGAAGCCAGCACTGTTGGGATTTTATCTCTTCTTTGCAGTAACTAGAAAGAATAGAGGATCAAAAATGAATGCTTTGTCTAATTGTAACTCAGATAGCAAATTCAATGTAATGTCATCTGGTAAAGGCCAGCTATTTCCCTAACTAGGGATGTGGAGCCTAAGGGAGCAATGGAAGTGAGATGAGAATGCATAGCCAATCAAAATGCAGATTAGCAAAGTTTATTATAAATGTATTGTAGATTTTAAAAGGCTGGATTATGGCTGTGTCTTCCTGATCTGCCGAAGTGCATTCTGGTGGCAGACTCCTCAGCTGCTCCATTGCAATATGGATGGAGCCTTGTGTCCCAGTTTTCCTGTGCTGACCTACACCTTTTTTGCTGGAAAACATGGGAGTAGACCTTTTTTTCATGTATGCAGTTGTGCACGTGTACACATAAATAAATGAGATTGCTTAAAACCATTCCCATGTTTTTCTGTCTAAGGACTGCAGAAGCAATATTCCTTTATATCCTGTGTGGTTTTTTTAAACAGCTTACAGATAGAATAGAATTAACCAGGTTGGAAAAGACCGTTGAGATCATTGAGTCCAGCCTATCACCCAACACCATCTAATCAACTAAACCATGGCACCAAGTGCCTCATCCAGTCTCTTCCTAAACACTTCCAGTGATGGTGACTCCACCACCTCCCTGGGCAGCACATTTCAATAGCCAATCTCTCTTTCTATGAAGAATTGCTTCCTAAAATCCGGCCTAAATCTTCCCTGGCACAGCTTGAGACTGTGTCCTCTTGGCTACTCCAGGCTAAGCAACCCCAGCTCCCTCAGCCTCTCCTCACAGGGCTGTGCTCCAGACCTCTCCCCAGCATCGCTGCCCGTGGTGAAATCCCATGGAGATTTGAGACAACTCATCACTGGGTTATTGACAGTCAGTTTTAGCCCACATTCCATTGGGATACACAGCTTACTTTTCTTACAGGACAAACTCACAGATTGCTCAAACCCCATTTGATTGTCTACAAGTCTTGGCATGGTTATGAACTTCTTCTTTAGAATAGAATGGAATAGAATTAACCAGGTTGGAAAAGACCTTCAAGATCATTGAGCCAGCCTATCACCCAACATCATCTAATCAACTAAACCATGGCACCAAGCACCCCATCCAGTGTCTTCTTAAACACTTCCAGTGATGGTGACTCCACCACCTCCCTGGGCAGCACATCCCAGTGGCCAATCTCTCTTGCTGGGAAGAACTTCTTCCTAACATTCAGCCTAAACCTCCCTGGGTGCAGCTTGAGACTGTGTCCCCTTGTTCTGGTGCTGGGTGCCTGGGAGAAGAGACCAACCCCCACTTGGCTACAACCTCCCTTCAGGTAGTTGTAGATGGCAATAAGGTCTCCCCTGAGGCTCCTCTTTTCCAGGCTAAGCAACCCCAGCTCCCTCAGCCTCTCTTTAAGGGGCTTGTGCTCCAAACCCCTCCCCAGCTTTGTTGCCCTTCTCTGGACACCTTCCAGCAACTCAACATCTTTCCTAAACTGAGGGGCCCAGAACTGGACACAGGACTCAAGGTGTGGCCTAACCAGTGCTGAGTACAGGGGCACAATGACTTCCCTGCTGCTGAAGAAACTTCAGCTAATATTTCCAGCTTCTGCTCATTCCAGCATGACATATAAATATGTGAAAATCTAGGTAAGGAATTGAGTGATGGACTGTCTGAGCATCCATCTTCTGAAATTAGGTTAGATTTTTCTCTGTTCTATTCAGGATACAACTCTGCCTTCACTTTACTCCTGACAACTACTTTAGCATCACTATGCAGAAAACATTTTCAGTTAGGTGAAAATAAATTTCTGCAACAAAAGTTTGGCCTGTGTGAAAGAAAATAAAACCAAGACAAAGTTAAAACATAATGAGGAATAGATAGAGATTCTTAGGGATTTGCAGAAAAATCACATTTGATTGGAAATATACAGGTTTCAGAAATCTTAAGCCATGGAAGCATGAGAAGAGGATTGAATAGAATAGAATTAGAATAGAATAGAATAGAATAGAATAGAATAGAATAGAATAGAATAGAATAGAATAGAAAGAAAATAAATGTGTTTATTAAATAAAAGAATAACAGTGTTTTGCCATAACTGTGGAGATTAATTGTGGCAGAGAATAAAATCGATTCATAAGAAAGTATAGGCACTGCAGTGTGTTTCTGTGGCAGCACACAGGTTCCCTGAATAAAACAAAAATATTTTTGAAGGACAGCACAATAGGATAGGATAGGATAGGATAGGATAGGATAGGATAGGATAGGATAGGATAGGATAGAATAGAATAGAATAGAATAGAATAGAATAGAATAGAATAGAATAGAATAGAACAGAAAAGAAATAGAATTAACCAGGTTGGAAAAGACCTTCGAGATCATGAAGCCCAACCTATCACCCAACACCATCTAATCAACTAAACCATGGCATCAAGTGCCCCATCCAGTCTCTTCCTAAACACCTCCAGTGATGGTGACTCCACCACCTCCCTGGGCAGCACATTCCAATGGCCAATCTCTCTTGCTGTGAAGAATTTCTTCCTAACATGCAGCCTAAACCTCCCCTGGCACAGCTTGAGACTGTGTCCTCTTGTTCGGTCACATTATCTTCCTTTTGGAGAAATACTACTGTTATTTGTGTCTAAACTTAGACAGGTGTCAAAACTTGGACAGTCATCCTATACTTCTGCAAGAAACAAGTTCATCTGGATGGCCGTTCATATGATCTTAAAACAGATAAGTATATATATGTATAATAAACCAGAAAAAAACCCTTTCCCATCTCTGTGTGCAGTTTGCCACTTTGTGATAAGACCTTCAGTTCCAACCCTAACAATTCTATGATTCTATGATTAGAGTTAGAAGAGGGAATCTGCTCAGCACCGCTGGTATGAGTGGAGAACTGTTGTGAGTCTTACATAATATAGCATGTCCCTGCTCTGCAATGTGTCAGCTGATCAAAAGTGGAAGAGTTCAGCGCCAGTGGACATTATGGACATACAAATCTATGACCTCCAAAGAACATCACAGGGTTCCTTGAGGCCTCTTTCCCTGCTAGAAAATGCTTCTGAACCACACATGTAATACCATATTGCCTCATCTCCTTTAAGCTGCTCATGCTTGAGGAAGTATTTTTCTTCTGCTTAATTAAACAGCATCATGATGGCTGAGACAATAACTCTCTTTAAAATAGCAATGCTTATGCTCTCTTGTGCTTCCCTGCACCTTCCAAGTCACATCTATTCGTGTGATATTTATGATTGAATTTCTATTTCATTGTTGCCAACTTTTATGGGTTCATGTCTTCCTAAACTAGCAATGTAATTATAAGTGTCTACCTCCTGGTATTTATTATTAATATGAATATAATGAAGTGGGTGATTAAGCAGTCACTGGTTACTCCTGTAATCACCAGACCAGCCCCTAAGGAAACTGGGTTCAATAACATGTTACCGAAATGATAAAATCTTAATGAGTCATCAAGGACATGCAGAATTGTGAGGCTCAGTAGAGTTCAAGCCCTGTTTATCACGAAAATGAAAGGAGATGAGGCTGGGTAAGGAGGAGAAATAGCTCAAAATGGAGGGATAGATGCTCAGTATGATTTTCATTACCTCTGTTGGACCTCTGACCTATAAAACCTGCTGAACATTTGCCCCTCATCATTAGCACAGCAGCTGCAAAATCTTTATTTTGATATCCAGTCCTGCATCCACAAAATTGGCTGCTGCCTGACACCTGCATTAATTCAGATTGTGTCAGAGATGGGACCACCTCCTCCCCATCTGCCCCCTAAACTCACCTCCCCAGCCTCCTCGCATGAAAATGTCTGTGATAGAAAGTGATTTACAGAAAAAAAAAAAGAGTTTCCAAACCCTCTGGCATCTTGGATCTGCTTATGCAGTCTTGTCCTGATTAATTCAGAATTCTTCTTGTTCTTATAATCCTCTTGTTTCAAAGCTCCTTTGTAGTTCCCTCGCTGTCTTTTGTTGGCGCGCAAACGAGCAACCTCAGGTATGGATGTTTAACTTTTTTTTTTTTTGTTCTCCCGTTTTCCCCTCAAAATCTTATAGGTTTGGGGAGCTGTGATATGCTCTGGCTTTCCTGGCTCTGAGTGTATTCATCACATTATTAATAATTCATATTTTTCAGAAGGGGGGGAAAAAAGAAAAAGAAAGAAAGAAGAGTAAAAAAGAAATGACTCAAAGCCCTGTTAGACAGCCGCGACAACGCTTCCGGAAGACAGACTGCAGGTCAAGTTCAGACTTGGGAAAAGAGGCTGCTACTCTATTGAGCTACTTCCAGATTATTCATAACATCAAAGCAATATGTCAGCTGCTCAATAATGTATCCTGCTCCAACCTTCAATTAACCTTTTTATTCTTAAGCATTTAGCTTGGTAAGCCACGCAAATTAATTTATTGAAAAGCTAATAGGCAGTGAGTCACAAGAATCAGGAGCTGGGTGATTAGGTGTTTAGTTAGATGGTTTATTATTTATTTTAGCTGGATTTTGATGAATTATTGATGCATTAATGTTAGTCCTTTTATTTATTTATTTATTTTTTATTAATACTGAGATATTTTTTCCTAAGTGCAGAGATGATTTTCTAAGAGTGTGGTGGGTTGAAGTTTCCCATCAACATTAACCTAGCACGACTAACTCGGTTGGAAGCAAATGAAGCTGTATTTAGAATAGGATAGGATAGGGTAGGATAGGATAGGATAGGATAGGATAGGATAGAATAGAATAGAATAGAATAGAATGGAATGGAATGGAATGGAATGGAATGGAATGGAATGGAATGGAATGGAATGGAATGGGATGGGATGGGATGGGGTAGAATAGAATGGAATGGAATGGAATGGAATGGAATGGAATGGAATGGAATGGAATGGAATGGAATGGAATGGAATGGGGTAGAATAGAATAGAATAGAATAGAATAGAATAGAATAGAATAGAATAGAATAGAATAGAATGGAATGGAATGGAATGGAATGGAATGGAATGGAATGGGATGGGATGGTAGAATAGAATAGAATAGAATAGAATAGAATAGAATAGAATAGAATAGAATAGAATAGAATAGAATAGAATAGAATGGAATGGAATGGAATGGAATGGAATGGAATGGAATGGGATGGGGTAGAATGGAATGGAATGGAATGGGGTAGAATAGAATAGAATAGAATAGAATAGAATAGAATAGAATAGAATAGAATAGAATAGAATAGAATAGAATAGAATAGAATAGAATAGAATAGAATAGAATAGAATAGAATAGAATAGAATCACTAAGGTTGGAAATTACCTCAAATATCAGATTCATTGGGTAAATATCTAGAATAAGACGAGCTGTACTAAACTAGTTCTTGCTGCTTCTTCTCTTCTGGTCTCTGCTGTTTTTGCTTCACTCTGGAGAGATTAACCTGCTTGTCAGCTGGCCTTGGCTGAGCTGTTTAGTTAAGTCTAACCCACTGCTTTCTCTCTGCTCCCTTTTCTCTCTTGGGACAGCAGGGCAGGGGGTAGTGGAATGGCTTCCCTGGTCTCTGACCAGGGGGATTTTTGTGCTGTTTGCTAATTGTAAATATCTGTATCATATTGTACAGACTGTATATTTTGTACACATTCATTGCATTCCATTGTAGAGTGTAGTTCTTCCTTGCAAATACAGCCTCATTTGCTTCTAACTGAGTTGTTGTGGCTAAGTTAATGCTGGGGGGAAACTCCGACCCACCACAGTAGTCAGTAGCAGAGAGAGTTACAGGAGACCTTAGGATTAAACCTACAATAGACCATCACCCTAAATCTGGCATATGTCTATCCTGCCTAACAAAACAAATGGCATCTGATGACCATGGCTAGCATCAACAAATGGCGGAGTATAACCATAATAACTATCCCTGCATCCAGTTCAGCTTATTTGAAGCTTTTGTTGTTTGGTGGGCTTTGTTTTTTCTTTAGGTGACATCGTTACAGATTTGACTTTTGTATTTTAAACCTGATTCACAGATTCATAGAATACCAGCTTGGAAAGGACCTGAAGGATCATATTTCACAGTAAGGTTATAGTCTAAATGAGATGGCCCAACAGCCTGTTAAGCTGGGCCTTGAAAGTGTCTAATGTAGAGGAATCCACCACCTCCCTTGAGAGTTTATTTCAATGTTTAGTAGTTTGAATGGTGATATTTTTTTCCCCTGGCATCTAGTCAAAATCTCCCCAGTACCAACTTGTACCCACTAAACCTCCTTGTAAAAAGGGAGTCTTCTTCCTCACGACTACCACCCTTTATGTGCTTGTACGTGGTTATGAGGTCTCCCCTAAGCCTTCTCTTCTCAAGGCTGAACAAACCTAGTTCTCTCAGCCTTTCTTCATACAACAGGTTTTCCAGTCCCCTGACCATTCTTGCGGCCCTTCTCCTCACCCTTTGCAGCCTGTCCACATCCTCCTCGTATAGTGGAGAGACCAAAACTGTACCCAGTAGAAGAAAGCAGGAACAAACCTAGTCCGGATTCTTGGTGGCAGAGTGTTACAGGTCCAACGGGCCAGTCTGAGTTAGCACATTCTTCTCCTCATTTTCCCTCTCCCAGCTATTCCCCATAGTTCAGGGTACACATGGTCTTGGAAACCAATGCATGCATAACATACCCTTGTGCATATATTTTTTTCTGATGGGCTCAAGAAACTATCTGCCCTAGGATTTATGAATAAAGATGAGTGACTGCACAATTTCCTTTTATAAAATCTAAGTCTACTAAAAAAGTGGGAAAAGTAAGGAGTTGCTGTTCCCTATGAATATTGTTGATCAGTGTAATGAATTATGCGTGTATTCCTCCTGGGCCCAGTGTCCTCTGGCATTTCTTAAGCAGTAGCTCAATATTTTCTACCACTCTGATAAATCATTCAATAGGAAAAGGGTAAGTCCTGATTCTTGAGCCACTGTACAGAGGCACTGACTGATGTGGTTTGTCAAACAGCTTAGTTTTACATTCCACAGCTGAAAGTCTGACATTCCAGTCTTTACAGTTCACCAAGGTCATGGGGACGTCAGAGTTGTGAAGTGTGCTTTCAGCTTCTTGGATGTTAGGAAATGGCTTGAAATTCAACATGAAATATTCTCCTCCAGGAGAGCCACAGGGTTTTCTGATGTTTTTTTTTATCTTTTTCTTTACAGAGATACAAGATAACAATGGTGTCCCGAGGAGCTGATATGTCCTTCTTTAGGGAGAATTAGGGGTCTCATATTTCTATAGTACTGATGATATCTGTGACAAAAAATGCTCAGTGAAAACAACCTGGAGCTTTCTTTTTAGGACTGAATCTATTTTAGGCATCTCATACATATGTGTTGTGAAAAAGATTGTGTAAGACTGTTGGAGGAATTTTGCCATTCACAGATTATGGGCTAGCTAAGTAGTGCTTTAGACAAAAAAACTATCATGTCTGCATTTCAAAATGAGTGGTTGCAACCCAATCCTCAACACTAACAGGTTGTTCCCACTGCTACACACTGCAGCTTCCCTTTAGGTCCCCAAGATAAGTGAAATAACAGCAATGCTACACACATCTTGATATTTTCAACACGTTTTCTCTATATATATTGGAAATCCTGCTGTTCTGTATTTTATTTGAGCCTAGAAGAATCAAGTTTAATACAGAGAAATTATTAGTAGAATATTCAAAGCAAATGAAATAAAAATGCAGCACCATGAGCATTCGTAGCAGGCAGAGCTGGGAATGTTCATATTGTTTTCCTTGGGGACCAAAGCATAAGTCTCACCCCCCATGCAACTATCCCACAAAATGTCACAAGAGTCACAAAGAACATTTGTCAGATAGGGTAAAAATGGTCAGGAGAACTCTCTGAAAAAATATATCTGGATTAGTGTGCTTTATATTTTTATGAGAGGCTGAGGGAGCTGGGGTTGCTTAGCCTGGAGAGGAGTCGTCTCAGGGGAGACCTAATTGCTCTCTACAACTACCTGAAGGGAGGTTGTAGCCAGGTGGGGGTTGGTCTCTTCTCCCAGGCAATCAGCACCAGAACAAGAGGACACAGTCTCAAGCTGTGCCAGGGGAAGTTTAGGCTGCATGTTAGGAAGAAGTTCTTCCCAGCAAGAGAGATTTGCCATTGGAATGTGCTGCCCAGGGAGGTGGTGGAGTCACCATCACTAGAGGTGTTTAGAAAGAGACTGGATGAGGCAGTTGGTGCCATGGTTTAGTTGATTAGATGGTGTTGGGTGATAGGTTGGACTTCATGATCTCAAAGGTCTTTTCCAACCTGGTCTATTCTATTCTATTCTATTCTATTCTATTCTATTCTATTCTATTCTATTCTATTCTAATTTGGGAATGCAGGGAGGCATCAGGGGAGTGCTCCGGATTTAAGCTTGTCTCTGCCCCAACACTATCTGGTTAGATGGTGTTGGGTGATAGGTTTGACTTGATCTCAAAGGTCTCTTCCAACCTGGTTAATTCTATTCTATTCCATTCCATTCCATTCCATTCCATTCCATTCCATTCCATTCCATTCCATTCCACTCCAAAGTACTAAAGCATACATATACATGTGTGTGTGTGTATACAGATACATATAAAATGTACTTCAAAGCATTGATGTGCCAAGCACCAGGGGAAAAAATGAGCACCAAAAATCAATGCCAGAACTTAAAATTTTCTCATGGGAGGAATGTCTGACATGCTGTCAGGCTGTGCTGCCTGGACAGGTTGGAGAGCTGGGTGGAGAGGAAGTTGATGAAGTTCAACAAGGGCAAGTGCAGATTACTGCACTTAGCCCCATGTATCAATACTTGTTAGGGGCTGGCCTGCTGGAAATCAGTTCTGCGGAGAAGGAGCTGGGAGTGCTAGTGGACAATAGTGCCAGCAATATGCTCTTGTGGTCAAGGCAGACAATTGTATCCCAGGGTGCATTAAGAAGAGTGTGATCAGGAGGTCAAGGGAGGTTCTTCTCCCCCTCTACTCTGCCCTAGTGAGGCCACACCTAGAGTAATGTGTCCATTCTGGTATGCCCAGAGAGGCAGACAACTGGAACCTGTCCAGTGGAGGGCTACAAAGATGATTAGGGAACTGAAGCATCTCCCATCATGAAAGGCTGAAAAACCTGGGTCATTTCAGCCTCCAGAAGAGGAGACTATTAGGGGGTCTTGTTAATGCTTATAGATATCTAAAGGGGGAGTGTCAAGAGGATGGGGACAGGGTCTTTGCAGTGGTGCCCAGTGACAGGAAAAGGGGCAACAGGCACAAACTGGCACCCAGGAGGTTCGATCTGAAGATTAAGAGAAACTTTGGTGTGAGGGTGTTGAAGCCCTTGAGCAGGCTGCCCACAGAAGTTGTGAAGTCTCCTTTTTGGAGATATTCAAAACCTGCCTGGATTCTTTCCTGTGCAACCTGAACTAGGTGAACATGCTTCAGCATGCTTTATGGTTGGACTAAATAATCTGAATTCCTTTCCAAACCCTGCCAATCTCTGCTTCTGTGGAATCATTGTGATAAATAAGGGCAGATCTGAAGATTATGCAAGGGGGTAGAATTTAAAACAAAATTATAATTAATGGCTGGAAATAATAGCATGGACACAAGACTCTCCACCTTCTAGAGCAGAAGAGATGAGAAGTTCAGATTCTCCATAAAGCCTTCACTCCATCTCCAACACCTTACAGACAAGGTACTAGATTTACTTCCAAGAGCAAGCGCTTCCACAGTGACTTCATACCAGCAGAGCTGCCCTGCAAATATAATGCATCCCACACATTTGACAAACCATTCTATGCCACTGTTGCTGATATCTTTGCTACACTGGTCTTGGTGCTCATTTCCTATTTTTATATCCAGCTGGGGAAAGAGCCTGACATGCACACACCTTCTCAATATGTTACACGGCTGCTTGTTAGTACACAGTAGGGAGCTGATCATGAAGAATCCCAGTTCTATTCTTGACTGTCTAAGTGATGCATGCTGTGTGCAGCCTGGGGAACTGAATTGTCCAAACTGATAGAGTTATCTTAAAAAAGCAAAGTGGAAAAGCAGATAAATTGAGGTCTGGCATGTTGGCTGTGAATTATCAGTCTGAGTGTGCAAGGTGTTATAAAATTATAAGCTGGGTAACTTCCTTCTAGACTGTCTTCTCTGTTAGGTTTATGATCTTATTCAATACTAACAGAAGAATGAATGGGGTTTTAACAGCAGCTAGGAGTGTGATTTGTTTTCTTCTTTGTTATTTCTGGAGAATAGAGAAATATTTGCTGAAAGCCTCTCTTTCCCTTGGATTTCTGATTTTCTTTCCTTGTTTTCCTGACATGAAATTTTCCTTCAGAACTGAATGATATTCTCCACACAATGACACACCTTTTATGTAGTTAAAATTCCACATGTGTTGTTTGGGAATGTATTTTCCTTTGTATCAGAATCATAGAATCGAAAAGGTTGGAAAAGACCTCAGAGATCATCAAGTCCAACCTCAACACCTCATGACTAACTAAACCATGGAACCAAGTGCCACATCCAATCCCTTTTTGAGCACCTCCAGGGACAGTGACTCCACCACCTCCCTGGGCAGCACATTCCAATGGCCAACAACTCTTTCTGGGAAGAACTTTCTCCTCACCTCAAGCCTAAACTTCAGTCTCTGGGAAATCATCACCAGGAACTGTTATCCTAGGACTGAGTACATAGGAAGCTATTGAGGCCAAAGGACATTTATTTTCAATCCAAAAGGGTACAAAGGGAAGCAGGCCAAAAAATCTGTCAAATGGGCACTTATTCTCTTTTGCTTCTCTCATCAGTTCCTCAAGTCACTTTAACACATTTTGATTACTCAGAGTTTTCACTGGAAAGGCTTGGGTTTTGCCATTGCCATGAGTTTTCAAAGGCAATAAAGTTCTAGCTCAGACTTGGCTCTACAGAAGACATAGTCCTGTGGCACTGCACCAAGGTACAGGTATCTGTTGTGGGGTGGCAGGCTTGCAAGTAAATCTATCTGATGCTTATAAGTCAGCAGTTTGTCTTCACTACATTTAACAGGTGCAGTATCCACAAAGCCAGTAAACCACCATGGATTTCTGTCAAGTCAGTCTCATTAGAGGTCGATGAAGGAGGAAGCTAACATGTGGATATAACATCACTAAAACGCAGAAGAAAGTCTCTGCAGAAAAAGAGCTGAGTGCCAAAGGTATTCAGATGACTTAATGGATGTGAGAACTTATTAAAATGTGAGCCACTGAGAAGCACTTAATGGCTTCCAAGTTCATCTCAGTGTACCCAGTAAAGGGTTCTTAGTTTGTTTAAGATAATCATCTGCAGCCAGTAGAGAGAAATAAATTGACACTGAATCGTCCCATGACATCTATGATACTTATGCTACCCAAGAACTACTTTGTTTACTTGCATGGTTTTGATTGAATCAATTGTATGATATAACTTCATAAATGAAAAAAGTGCCTTAGCTTTTCATAGAAGGATATTAGCAGTTTTGTGTTCTATAGCTCATATACTTAAGTTTGATGGAAGAACATGTGCTCCTTATTATAATCATCTATTCAAGTTTCCTGTGATAACTCTTCAGAACAAAAGCAAAGTGACCAATAACCCATTAGAATGACAGTACAAGTCAGTTTTACTGCTAAAAAAATATTACCTTTGGAAATACATATATTTATTTAAAAATATATTTATAGGAAGAAGTTCTTCCCCATGAGGGTGTTGAGACACTGGAACAGGTTGCCCAGAGAGGTGGTGGAAGCTTCATCCCTGGAGGTTTTTAAGACCAGGCTGGATATGGCTCTGAGCAACCTGATCTAGTGTGAGGTGTCCCTGACCATGGCAGGGGAGGGTAACAACAGGATGGGGTGTAAAGGCTTCAAACTGGAAGAACCTATATTTAATTTAGACATTAGAAAGCAATTCATCCCCATGAGAGTGGTAAGGGACTGGAATAGGTTGCCCAGAGAAGTTGTGGAGGCACCGATCCTGGAAATATTCAAAGCCAGGTTGGATGGGTCTTGAGCAAACTGAGCAAAGTAGGAGTATCTTGAGCAAAGTAGGAGTATCTGGCCATGGCAGGTAGGTTGGTACCAGATAATTTTTAAGGATCCTTCCAACCTAAACTATTCTATAATTCTGTGACTTCTGCAGTGCCTTTCTTTAACTGAGCTTTCAGTACACTTAGACTCGGAGGGTGTCTGGTTAAAAGGTTAAAGGGTAAGCTTTGCTAGGCCAAGAAGACAAGGCATCAGTCAATTTCCAAGAGAAATATTTTCTGGCAGAAAATATTGTTCAAAAATTCTTTCTCTAGCCTATTGTTTGACTGATTGACAGGAATATGTGTTTAAGGACAAGCTTTACAATCACTTTTAACTTCTCCTTTCACACTGGGTTTAGGATCTGAAGATCATCTTCTCCCTTTCCTGCAGAAGTCATGTAATTCAGCCGAATTCTTTTCATCAGTACCCTTACACCATGGCTGGAAGCAGCATGAGCCAGCAAAAGCAAGTGTCTCTCACTGTGCATCCAGGGTTTTGCCTGTCTTAAAGTTTTAGGCAGCAGGGCTTCTACACAGGAACTGGTTTCATGGTTTTGTTATTAGATCTTTCTGTGGTAACCATGCAAGTGCTCACAGAGGAGACAAGAACACTTAGTATGGGAAGGCTATAGTGACCTTCTTATCATCTTCAAGGCTGCCCACAGGATCACCCATCCAGCTTCTGCCTCAGCTGCTCACGCAGCTGCTGAGATGCTACTGGGTTTGCAGCACAACATGCAAAGATAACACCCAATCAGTTCTGTAAATTAAGATGCCTTAAAAGTTATTTATTCTATTCTATTCTATTCTATTCTATTCTATTCTATTCTATTCTATTCTATTCTATTCTATTCTATTCTATTCTATTCTATTCTACTCTACTCTATTCTATTCTACTCTATTCTATTTTATTTTCGCTCTATTCTATTCTTGAGTTATGGCATGAAATGCCTGAACTTCCTCTGTTGTGAGGACAGAGGCAGAGTCATGCTCCTTTAAGGGAGGAACAAGACCACCAATTCTCACAGCAAGTGTCTGGGATGTAGTTATTTAATTCATTTGGGCAGTTTTGAACTTTTTAACCTGCATGTCCAAACCTGCTCCCAGTATAAGGAATGTATTTCAATAGAGCTTGAAAACAGCCTCTGTCAGAGAAGTATCCAATTGATTTTCTACATTTGCCTGCTTAAGTACAAAGGATCTCTGATACATGTTTGAAATTAGTGCACCAGCAAGAGTCCAGCAGCCTTTGTTACTGGCACAGCTGTGAAGCCCTGAGACAGCGTGGTAGCAGGCTGACCTCTCACTCCTTTTGAGCTGGCCCTTGAACGTGCAGTGGTTGCCATGCTGCTGTTCAGGCTGCTTGGTGCTTCTGTGCTGACATTTTTGTCCAAGATGTGTCAGTTCCATGAACAGAGGAATTCAGTAAAATGAGGGCAAGTGTCACCCATGCTTAGCATTACCAATGCGGGGAGGGGGCGGGTGGGAAGTGCCATAAAAGCCAATATTCCAACACACAGCAACACAGCTAGGTGGCTGATCTGTACCTGCCATGTGGTTATCATAGTGATTAGCTCAAATAGCATGCCTACATACTAATACACAGTTAGGTGACAATAGCATAAGAAATCCAAAGCTTTAGTCTAGAATATAGTCTCATGTATTGTGATAGACAGAACAAGGACAAGCTGCTACAGACTCATCTACATCTTAATCAAGCTCTGAATTAAACAGGAAGCTTGATCTTATTATTGTAGTCATGTATTTGTAATTTCAGGAGGGAAGGGAAAGCAACAAAGAGATTTTTCAATAGCCTTTCTCTCATTCCTCAATAGCAAAAGTCCTTTCCAGCAAAGCAGAGGCTTTTATACAGGTTGTATTTGCTGTGCGAAGCAGTGAGCTTAGAAGCTAAGGGAATCTGGGTCAGCTGAGACGTCGTGGTGCTGGAAGTGGCTTCTTTGTGCAAATAGCTTGCAAAACCCAGATCCTCAAAACTCAGCTGTATTTTCACATTGAGGTACTCTTATGTTTGTTCCCTTATTTTTTTAACAACATTTATTTATTACTGCCTTCCTCAGGAGGCTTCTGGAGAGGGAGGCGAAAGTATTTTACTCTTCAAAAGAAATAGGTTGGAAAATGCAATAGTGCTTCATGCCTCTTGCCAAGCACAGTAATTACACAAGCTACAGCAAATATTTAAAGAAACCCTTCTTTTTATTTTTTTCCCCTCATTGCCAGCTTTGTTAATAATAATAAAAGAGTGAAAAGGTATTGAAATGAGAAATATGGATGGAGAAAATGAACAATTAATTAGCGCATGATCACCTTCCTACAGGATAGCTTCTTTAATCAAGAGAAATCTTTCAGTCTGGGGGACAGGTTTATAGCAATATCTATGGATTCAAAATGTTTCATTATTTTTGTCTTATTATCTAAAAAAAAAAAACCCAAACCCTAAAGAGGTTATTTAAGAATAGAATAGAATAGAATAGAATAGAATAGAATAGAATAGAATAGAATAGAATAGAATAGAATAGAATAGAATAGAATAGAATAGAATAGGAATAGAATTAAGCAGGTTGGAAAAGACCTTTGAGATCATCGAGTCCAACCTATCACTCAACACCATTTAATCAACTAAACCATGGCACTAAGTGCCTCATCCAGTCTCCTCCTAAACCCAGGTTGGACTCGATGATCTTCAAGGTCTCTTCCAACCTTGGTAATACTGTAATACCTCCAGGGATGGTGACTCCACCAACTCCCTGGGCAGCACATTCCAATGGTAAATTACTCTTTCTGGGAAGAATTTCTTCCTAACATTCAGCCGAAACTTCCCCTGGCACAGCTTGAGACTGTGTCCTCTTGTTCTGGTTCTGGTTGCCTGGGAGAAGAGACCAACCCCCACCTGGCTACAACCTCCCTTCAGGTAGTTGTAGACAGCCAGAAGGTCTCCCCTGAGCCTCCTCTTCTCCAGGCTAAGCAACCCCAGCTCCCTCAGCCTCTCCTCACAGGGCTGTGCTCCAGACCCCTCCCCAGCTTTGTTGCCCTTCTCTGGACACATTCCAGCAACTCAACATCTGTCCTAAGCTGAGGGGCTCAGAACTGGACACAAGACTCAAGCTGTGACCTAACCAGTGCTGAGTACAGGAGCAGAATGACTTCCCTGAATTGCCTCCTGCTTCTGAGTTGCCAGTGACTGAATTACCCACAGTCCTTTTTGAGGTTGACCTTAAATCCCATACTCATCCATGCAGAGGCAGGCTGAGACCTGCTTCTCTGGGAGGAGCATTGCTATAGTCATTGGTGGAGTAGATGGAGGCAGGAGCAGGAAGGGCTGGCTATCCTTCCCTGTCCCTATAGGTGACAAGCACTTGAATAGCCTTTTCTGCCGGAGTCTCCTCAACCATCCCAAATCCCTGAAGGTGCATAAGAAGTCTGCATTCAAGTACTGCCCTCAGGTAAAGACTAAAGAGATCCAGGTGCTGCCATATCTATTCTCCTCTCTACCTCACTGTTATTTAAAGTTGGTGCTGAGGAATTCTGCTTATCTGAGGTGACACTAGGAGGAGGGGGAAAAGCAGGATCGTACTGGTCCCATTTTCAATGTATGTATATGCACTACATAAGCCTTCTAAATATCCACCTTCCCTCCCTTTAACAGCTTCTTCATCACTGCTTCATTGACCTCACTTAATGTCCTCCCTAATTGGCATAGATGTTAGAACATTTTTCCTAATGCTCGCTTTATTTTTTTTTCCTTTTCCTAGTTTTAGACCATTACTCCTGGTTTAACCACCTTAAATATTCCCCCCAGCCCCCTTCCACTCTTCCATATTATTCCCTCTGAATACATTGTCTTGTAGGCAGTTATCCTAGCCCTTCACTGCTATTTTCTCTGAGCAGCGTTAAGATTCCGATAGAAAAGAATAATCAGAGACTCTCTCTCTCAGTGCAATTTACCTCCACATAAAAATGGCCTTCTTTAATCTCTGGCAATGTGCATTTCACTCTTTTTCTACATGGAACATTTTAAAATGGGAATTACCAAAGATTCACAACAGAAGGGTTAGGGGTTTTTTTAGCATTCAGACTGCACTCAGTTAAAACGATCAAAGAAATCCAGATCTGTGGCAGCACAGTGTTAAATCTAAATGAGGAGAAGTGTGGCAATTAATAAGAACAGACACATAATCAAGTTCTGCTGCACAAGGAGCTGCCACATATCAGCTGAGCATCAATGTAAGCTGAAGGCTGTCCAAGTCTCTCAACCAGTGGAGTCATTCATGCAAACCACAGTAAATGACATCCGTATTTCAGGAATCTCACATTATTTATCTTCATGACTCTATAAGTCTCTGGTAAACATCAGAATCTGTCTCACGATGCATAGGTGTGTCAGTTGGCCAGAGACTCCCTTCCTGCAGGTAACACCTCAGGCTGAGGATGAGTATAGATGCCATTGCTCTCAAGGACTTAAGTGATTTCCTGTTCAATATCTTTATTGATGATCTGGAGGAGGGGATTGAGTCCATCATCAGTAAATTTGCAGATGACACCAAGCTGGGGGCAGGAGTTGATCTGCTAGAAGGTAGAAGGGCTCTGCAGAGGGACCTTGCCAGGCTGGACAGATGGGTAGAGTCCAACATGATGGCATTCAACAAGTCCAAGTGCCAGGTGCTGCACTTTGGCCACAACAACCCCATGCAGTGCTACAGGCTGGCGTCAGAGTGGCTAGAGGGCAGTCAGGCAGAAAGGGACCAGAGGGTACTGGTTGACAGTCATCTGAACATGAGCCAGAAGGGTGCCCAGGTGGCCAAGAAGGCCAATGGCATCCTGGCCTGCATCAGAAATAGTGTGGCCAGCAGGAGCAGGAAAGACATTATGCCCCTTTACTCAGCACTGGTTAGGCCACACTTTGAGTCCTGTGTCCAGTTCTGGGCCACTCAGTTTAAGAAGGATATTGAGACACTTGAATATGTCCAGAGAAGGGCAATGAGGCTGGGGAGAGGTCTCAAGCACAAGCCCTATGAGGAGAGGCTGAGGGAGCTGGGGTTGCTTAGCCTGGAGAAGAGGAGGCTCAGAGGAGAACTTCTTGCTCTCTACAACTACCTAAAGGGAGGTTTTAGCCAGGTGGGGATTGATCTCTTCTTGTAGGCAACCAGCACCAGAAGAAGAGAACACAGTCTCAAGCTGTGTCAGGGGAGGTTTAGGCTTGAGGTGAGGATAAAGTTCTTCCCAGAAAGAGGAATTGGCCATTGGAATGTGCTGCCCAGGGAGGTGGTGGAGTCACTGTCCCTGGAAGTGTTCAAAAAGGATTGAACGTGGCACTTGAAGCCATGGTTTAGTTAGTCCTGAGGTGTTGGGTGATAGGTTGGACTTGATCTTTGATGTCTTTTCCTAACTTTATTGATTCTATGATTTCCTAATTCATTTTCAGGGGATGTCAATAGTTTCCATTTTATTTCATTCAGAAGCTTCCAAATGTTGGGAGAAATTTCTGCCAGTGAAATTTTTATATGGAGTTAAGATATTTTTGCTTACTGTTCCTTCGAAGCCACTGGGGGATGGGGAGACATGACTCACCACGCAAGAAAGAACCCCACGTGGATCTTATCTTCTGTAGAGATAAATTTACTTATTTATTTTTGTCTTCCTCCAAACTGTAGAAGCCAGAAATGGTGTCTTTGACTTCTTATCTGGATGCTGATTGCCCAAAGCGATTTTGATTTTAATTTTGGACATAGAAGTGCACACCAGAGTGCAGCTATCATTTAATCAGCTGATCAATTGCTGCTTTTTTTTCTCTTTCCTAAATCTTCAGAATCTGCTCTTTCATTGTCGTTTCTTTCCACCAGCATTTTGATGAAACTGTTTCAAATTAAACACCATCTTTACATAATTTTTCTTTTGTAGCAGCACAGTGCAGTTGAAAGCTCTTTCTGGGTGTTGGAGCAGAGATTCAGAGGATGAAATGTCTTGCCCACTGTCTCCATGGCCCAAATGCACCATGCCGTGCAACTATTATCTTGCAGTCAAGGGTTGTGTTTCAGTCAGTACAGAATTTAGCACATAGGAGGGAAAAAAAATCCTTGTGAGCAACATGCTGCCACTCAAAGATCCTGCTATATTTCCTTTGCCAGCTCTATTTTTCTCTTCTACAATGCAGAGTGCCTCAGGGTGGGTGAACACTGGCTTTTTGCACGGTGCTGGCCTGTTGGTGCCCGTCTTGGCCACACCCAGACAGAAGACTAGGATGTGGCATCATATTTCAGGAGCCAAAGATAGGTGTGTCAGCAAGGATGCCCCCAGATCAATCCAATGGATATCTCAGTGAGGGTAAGAGACACTAGACTAGACTAGACTAGACTAAAATAGACTAGACTAGACTAGAATAGACTAGACTAGAATAAACCAGGTTGGAAGAGACCTTTGAGATCACCAAGTCCAACCTATCACCCAACACCATCTAATCAACTAAACCATGGCACCAAGAACCCCATCCAGTCTCTTCCTAAACACCTCCAGGGATGATGACTCCACCACCTCCCTGGGCAGCACATTCTAATGGCCAATTACTCTTGCTGGGAAGAACTTTCTCCTCACCTTGAGCCTAAACGTCCCCTGGCACAGCTTGAGGCTGTGTCCTCTTGTTGTGTTGGCAGTTGCCTTGGAGAAGAGACCAACCCCCACCTGGCTACAACCTGCCTTCAGGTAGCTGTAGACAGCAATAAGGTCTCCCCTCGAGGATCAGGACAACCATACTGGGTGGCTCCTAGATGCCATTGGATTCTCTTCAATATCGATCACAGATCCCCAGGCTGCATCATCCATCTTAACCTTGTCCCCCTTGACTGAAAATCATTTGCAGGAGACTTATTAAGGGCAAAGAAAATGTGTGTTGACTCTTGGAGAGGCAACACAGAATAATTGCTCAGGACCTGCCATCTTAAATGTTTCTTATTCTGATTTTAATGCTTCTGCCTTTCTGGGGGAAATTGTTACAAAGTGATTGTACACAGCAGTAGCTGGAACTGAATATGATGCTCATTAAAGCCTAAATAAGGATGAAGAGGATGATCAGGACATATATAATTGATGGTGTTGCATTAAGTATTATAAAGCAATTCTAATTATAAAACATCCCAGGTCTCCTATCAATCATCCTTCTCTCGTTCACCTTTTCTGTTTTGATCTCCACACACATTACTCATACAGCCTACACCAGGTCTCTTGCCACATCTACTATACAGTCCTGACAGTGGTTGTTGAGTGCACATCTTGTGAGAAAAGAAACTGCAGCACAAAATGCAGCACAGACTGTAATAAATAGCCCAGTTAGCTCAGTTCTGCAAGTCTTCTGACAGACACTCATCTTTTGAATTCCTAATGTATGTGGTTCCACTCCATTTGGCTGTTAATGAATGAGAAACTTCATCTCAAAATCAACCTTTGCCAATTAAATCTCAGTTGCTGTTCAGGAATGGGGAGTTATCTAGTTTTTGAGGTGTGACCTTTGTGTGTGTTGGTGTACATGAAAATAAGCAGACTTGCAATAGGAGTGATTGGTCATTGGAATGTGCTGCCCAGGGAGGTGGTAGAGTCACCATCACTGGAGGTGTTTAGGAAGAGCCTGGGTGAGGCACTTAGTGCCATGGTTGAGTTGATCAGATCATGTTGGGTGTTAGGTTGGACTTAATGATCTCAAAGGTCTCTTCCAACCTGATCTATTCTATTCTATTCTATTCTATTCTATTCTATTCTATTCTATTCTATTCTATTCTATTCTATTCTATTCTATTCTATTCTATTCTATTCCATTCCATTCCATTCTATTCTATTCTGTTCTGTTCCGTTCCGTTCCATTCTATTTTCTCTGATTTTGCATTCTTTTTGTTCCAAAGCAGAAAAAAGAAAAGAGAAACAAAAGTTTAGTAACTGAAACTGTATAATAAAAAAAATACATTTTCAGGAACTTTTTTTTTTTAATCATAAAGCTGATTTTTGAAACAAAATGCAAAATTCCACGTGAGAACATGAAAAGAGGAAGTTCCTTGTTTCAGTTCTTTGTAAGCAGAGACCCTCTGGGCTTGTCTAGACAAGTGATGACAACTCTAATTGCTGGTGGTCCATGGGACTAAAGCAGCCAAAATTTATGCCAAATGACCTCTACCTCTAAGAGGAATAGAATAGAATAGAATAGAATAGAATAGAATAGAATAGAATAGAATAGAATAGAATAGAATAGACTTAACACGGTTGGAAAAGACCTTTGAGATCATCAAGTCCCGAGGAACCGGGGAACTACAGGCCAGTCAGTCTCACCTCTGTGCCCGGAAAGATCATGGAGCAGATCCTCCTGGAGGCACTAATGACTCAGAAGAATAGTGAAGAGGTGATTGGGAATAGTCAGCATGGCTTTGCCAAGGGCAAATCCTGCCTGACAAACCTGGTGGCCTTCTATGATCAGGTGACAGCATTAATAGATGAGGGGCGAGCAACTGATGTCGTTTACCTGGACTTGAGCAAAGCCTTCGACACTGTCCCACACCACCTCCTGGTCTCCAAGCTGGCGACACATGGGTTTGATGGATGGACCACTAGATGGATAAAGAATTGGCTTGATGGCCGCACCCAAAGAGTGGCTGTCAACGGGTCCATGTCCCAGTGGAGGCCAGGGACAAGCGGAGTCCCTCAGGGATCAGTCCTGGGACCTGTCTTGTTCAACATCTTTGTGGGTGACATGGACAGTGGCATCGAGTGCACCCTCAGCAAGTTTGCTGATGACACCAAGCTGTGTGGTGCAGTGGACACCCTGGAGGGAAGGGATGCCATCCAGAGGGACCTTGACAGGCTGGAGAGGTGGGCACAAGCCAACCTCATGAGCTTCAACAAGACCAAGTGCAGGGTCCTGCATCTGGGTCGAGGCAATCCCAGGCACAAATCCAGGCTGGGCAGTGACTGGCTGGAGAGCAGCCCTGAGGAGAGAGACTTGGGGGTGCTGGTGGACGAGAAGCTCGACATGAGCTCTCAATGTGCGCTTGCAGCCCGGAAAGCCAATCAGATCCTGGGCTGCATCAGGAGAAGTGTGACCAGCAGGTCAAGGGAGGTGCTTCTCCCCCTCTACTCAGCTCTGGTGAGACCCCACCTGGAGTACTGCCTCCAGTTCTGGAGCCCCTATTACAGGAGAGATGTGGACGTGCTGGAGCGTGTCCAGAGAAGGGCCACGAGGATGATCAGAGGGCTGGAGCACCTCTCCTATGAGGACAGACTGAAGGAGTTGGGGCTGTTCAGTCTGGAGAAGAGAAGGCTCCGAGGTGACCTCATTGTGGCCTTCCAGTATCTGAAGGGGGCCTACAGGAAGGCTGGGGAGGGACTTCTCAGGATCTCAGGTAGTGATAGGACTAGAGGGAATGGAATGAAGCTGGAAATGGGGAGATTCAGGCTGGATGTGAGGAAGAAGTTCTTTACCATGAGAGTGGTGAAGCCCTGGAATGGGTTATCCAGGGAGGTGGTTGAGGCCCAGTCCCTGGAGGTGTTTAAGACCAGGCTGGACGAGGCTCTGGCCAGCGTGATCTAGTGTAGGGTGTCCCTGCCCATGGCAGGGGGTTGGAACTAGATGATCCTTGTGGTCCCTTCCAACCCTGACTGATTCTATGATTCTATGATTCTAAGTCCAACCTAGCACCCAACACCATCTAATCAACTAAACCATGGCACCTAGTGCCCCATCCAGTCTCTTCTTAAACACCTCCAGCGATGGTGATTCCACCACCTCCCTGGACAGCTGTGCAGCAGCACTGTCTTAAAACAAGCTCACCAACAGCTAAGGCATGAGCCATTTTCAGGCAAGCTTGGTAACAAGTGAAAAATCTAAACTATTCACTATGGTAACTGCTCAATAACCAGCGGGCTATGCACAGACTTGCCTCTGACTCCTTCTCCAGGACAAGGTCTTATCTTCCATAACCAGTGACTGATTATGTAACTATCCTATATCCAAATACAGGAAACAACTCATAATAGAAGCTTTAAGTAAACTGAGGGCCAGATTAAAGTCTTTGTGAACTGACACCATTGAGTGTTTAAGAGATATCAGCGGACCTGTTCTTTCCAAATTGAATCAAATGCCTATTGCTATGCAGTGTTGTCTCTGCAAGCATCTTCATTCTGCATTGCTGTCCTGGCTTCTTCTCGTTGTGCTACCTTCTCAGTGTGAGGGTAAGAAATTTCTCTTCTTCTCTTTACAGAGTGGTAGTAATCCCAGAAGAGGGAATGATGAGAAATGGAGAGTAAGAGACATAGGAAGCTGCTATTGCATCCATGCTATGCTACTCACATACAACTGCACTTTAAATGTTGCTTATGCCTGACTTCTTCAGAGGAAAATAGAGCCTGAGTCCAGCAGCATAAGGCTGGAGGTAAGTTCTGAGTTTCAGGGAAACTGCCTATGAAATATTGGCTTACAGGACCATACTTCATTCCTAATGGACCATCAGCTGGGCTAAGATATTTATGAGACCAAGTCCATTCATGAGAATTTCAGTAAATGTCCTATTTTCTTCTGACTGTAAGTGTACCATTGAAATGTATTTTCTCTGACAAAAACAGTTTCCTGTCTGAACAGAACTAGGAGAAGGGAAAACCATTTATGAATAAGAATTAAGCATAACATCAATCATTAAACACATAGATAACTTCAGCTGCTGAGATAAGCAGCCCTTGTGCCAGCAGGATTCACAGTGGAGTTCTCCAATAGAGTTAAAGAGAGAGTTTCCCAAATGAGAGGAACCTTTGTGTGAGTGGAAAGAGCTGTCAGGAGCCTGAAGATCACCTGACAGCAGAACCAAGAAATGGCAACCAAGACATAAAAATGAGACCCTGGAGCATGCCAGTGACCAAGAACACCACAGCCAGGGTGGGCAGACAAGGCATGGTGCAAGTTTGCATGTCAGTTAATTCTGGAAAGGGCTTAAAGTTCTGCCAGCTGTCCTGCAGACAGTGGGAAGGTTGTATTTATGTATGCATACAGATATCTTTATTTTCTTGACAGAAAATAATCTCAACTGTATACTAGCCCACAGCTAGCTCCTTTTTTGAAGATGATTATCTATCTATGAGCACTGTTAATGCTCCTGATTTTGAAAACTCAACTGTTCCTATTAGTACTTTTGTTAACCAGAACATGGAAACATAAATATGAGTGCTTTAGATTCCCTAACTTGAGTTTGTGCATCCCAGGAAGGATCTGATGAAGAGTCTAGAGCATGAGTTGCATGAGGAGTGAGTGAGGGAACTGATGTTTATTTAGTCTGGAGAAAAGGAGGCTGAGAAGAGACCCTATTGTTTTCTGCAACTACCTGAAAGGAGGTTGTAGCAAGGTGGGTGCCAGTCTCTTCTCCCAAGTAGGAAGCAACAGACCAAGAGCAAACAGCCTCAGGTTGTGCCAGAGGAGGCTTAGATTGAATATTAAGAAAAATGTCTTCATCAAAACGATTGTCAATTATTGGAACAGGCTGCTGAAGGAAGGTGGTGGGGTCACCATTCCTGGAGGTATTTAAAGGATGTGTAGGTATGCTCCTGAGGCACATGGCTTAGCGGTGGACTTCGCAGCACCAGGTCAAGAGCTGGACTCAACGATCTTAAAGGTCTTTTCCAACCTAAGCTATTGTATGATTCCATGCTACAGATCTGGATGCCTTTTAATTCAAGTGAGAAATCTAAACACAGGATCCCTCCATTTTCTTTGCTTTCTGTGTGCTTTGACCACCTCCTGAAGGACACAGCACATAATTTCAACATAATACCACTTTATCACTTAAAATTCGTTTTCTCACATTGGCTTCCTGCAAAAACCTGACTAGCTTAATAGAACGAGTTTTAATGAGTTTACCTCAATTTAACACAGACATGCCTGTGCACAGCATTTCTGCATCTACATTCTTCATAAAATTGTACAGAAATGTGGGGTCTGCTTAGCCATCTGTTAAAATGTGTTTAATTTAAATCGAACAAGCTGGTTTATATTAAAATCGTGAAGGACAGGAAAAAGGAATGAAGACGTCCAAAAGCTCGGATCAGATATGCACACTACGTTTCAGTATTGCATTCTCAGGAGAATCCTCCTTCCTTATTGCTCCCTGAATTTGCTAATTTAATATAATAATAACAAATGTTCCTATCAGCAGCTACTTTGGTAGTAACAAGCATACTAGACGATGTCCCTGCTTTGTCAGAGTTTTCCTTTCCACGCGAGCACCTTCTATGGATTGCAGATACAGACTTCTTTAGCCTGAATGCTAAGTCTGAATCCCTTAAAAATTGTTGGTTTCACTGGAATCAACATCAATTCAACAAACAATTCAATTCGACAAACAATTCTTTACAATTCACAGCAACCAATATTCCTTAAACAGACTAAGTTTTTCTTTTAAGACACTTTTGCATGTTTTTCTCCTTGTTATTCAAGCCTTGCCATCAGGCTGGTACCTTTGATGGGCAAAATGACCTGTCAGGGTGTCTTTCACCTGTGAGGTTTATTTGCTTCTGGAATGCTGTCCTTTCAGATTGCATTCAAACCAAACTTGCATTAATAATTTTGGAGACAAAAGGAAATGGGTGAGATCATCCAATGTCACTTCTTCTCAAAACAGAAACAACTTAATCCTTGGGGTTTTGTCCTTCTCTCACTATTCCCACAGGGAGAGAGGAGAAAAGGCCATTTACAACGGACCAAACTATAGAACATTTTTGGTGTGAATGCTGTCCCATGCTGAAGGCAGTAGGAGTATCTACTACACAGAGATCCACAAGTCCCTGTTTTACATCCTGGCTTGCCAGAAACTTTTAATAAATTTGTGTCATCACCCAGTACAAGTTTCTCATCACTTTTCCCCCCTCCTACATGAGTTTTCTCACAGCAAAGGTGTCGAGGAAGGCCTGCATGTATAGCACCAATGCATGGCAGGGCTCTCATCTCGCTGGGCTCCCTGGTTGTTAGTGCAGTACAAATAAAACTGTGTGGGCAGACTGTGAGTGCCTTGATTTCAATACAGGCCATTCAGAAACGGTGTAACTTATTCCAAATGTAAGTCCTTATGCAATCAAACATTCAAGCGATGGTTTCATCTCCTGGAAGAGTTTGAAGCTGGTGTTTTGTTTCTCATTAGCGGTAGGCAGATTACGTTTATTTTACAACCTGGATTTCTGCCATTCTATTACTTTGTGTCTCTCTGGACCTGGCTCCAGAAATCTTTGTAAACTCCAAGTACCTGCTGCTACAGTTATAGATACTAACGAAATTTGGAATAGACACAGTGATAAATGTCAGGTGAAAGTGAAACCCAATCACATGTCCTCAGGGGCTCTTTATTATGAAATGCAATATTCCTCTAGCTAAATTAACCAGATAAAGCACCCTCCCCCAGTTCGGTTTCAATTGTGTTTGAAAGAGGGATTGTGGAACGATTGGTTTGTTAGTATGTGGATATCACACCAACGCAGCATGGTAATGAGCACAAAGCAAAGCAACCTAGCTGGGGAAAACATTGTCTGAATGCAGAAGGGTGGCTGTGGATAAATACCATATGACTTTAGGAAGTTAGCAAGTCTTCCCTCCTTGCTGTAATCAGGTTAGAAAAATTAAACTGCAACTTGTGTTGCCAGTTAGTGACACGCTGCAGCCTGGAAAGCACACGCTCTCACATTTCATACAGCCTGCAGTGAGAAATCCCTGTTTATCCAGAGCCGTTAAGCAGTGCTGCGTTGCTCCTGGTCATGGCAACGTGGCTTGCTATGAAAGCAGGAAAGAGAATCTGTAATTACATCTCTCCACCGCGTAATTTCACATTTCTTTCCATACCTCACAACATCTAAAGACCAAGTGAAAAATCACAGTGGATTAATATGCTGACCAATGTGTGGTGTCGTTGAAACCCAAGTATATGATGTCAGCTCACTTTGCCCCCTTTTTATTGTTTTATCTCTCAATTGAACTTTTCCTGAAGGAGGCAGAGCATTTAGGACATACAGAATTAACAGAGCATTTAGTATTTCCATTTTGAAATTACCCTCCACAGCTCCACTTGCCTTTTTTTAGTATTTGAGGTTATCATGTCTTGCAACAAAAGGTAACTTTGCAGAGTCCCTATGAAAACAAAACCCCTTTTGGTTCTGTTGACATGAAACATTTCAAAACAGAAGGAAAAAAATCCTTTTGTTCTTTTTTTTTCCCTTCCCCCCTTGGAGAACTTTCAAATGTGTTCTAATCTGGAAGAAAGCCAAACATCAAAGTCCTAAAATCCTTTGCAAAGCCCAACAGCCATTGTCTGCAATTGCTGCACTGTTACTTGGGATTACGTTCCCTCAGCCAGCATGGGCTCATCAGCTAGAACTAGTGTCTGGGTGTAAGAGATCTGGCACTGGCTATGCTATTGATTTCCTTGGTGAGTGAATCTAGTCATTTGCCCTCTCTCTATTTCATGTTCCTTATCTACAGAAAAGAAATAAATGATACTGACCTTCTTTGTTAAATGTTTTGAGATGTGTAGAGAAGAAGGAAAAGGCATTAATCTGCTCTCAACCACTCCAGAGATTTTGAAGCACAAATGGAACACAGTCAAAGGGCCTCAGACGAGAGCAAAGTTTGCCAAAGGAGAGCATGGTCTTTGCAAAACAGAAACTGAAGGGATGAAAATAATCAGAGCACATCAAAATAGAGGCAGACAATCCCAAGTCAAAAGGACTTCATGACATCCACAAATATTTTAAAAGTTTCAGGGAGGATTTGCAAAGGCCTCCTAGGCAATCTACTTGTTAAATAATAAACTAAGGTGAATATCATAGGAACTGCAAAATAGAAAAGCCAAGTATCTGAAAGACCTCCATGAGGCTGAGAGTCCTGCAGCCCAGAAACCTTTCTCTGGAGGGCAGCAAGGAAAAAAAACTTTTCCCAGGCAACCCCCAGTCTTTTTGCAGCCTGTGCTAGCTGGGAGGGTGTACATCAGACCTCTTGTAGGGACCACCAAATTGTTCTGCATGCTGAGGTTTTGTCCCTGCCTGGGTGAGAACACTAATGAGCATAGTATAGGAAATAATGTTAGAAATAAGAGCAATAGTAGTGGCGTGAGTAGGAGGAGCAGTGGTAAGAGGAGCAATAGTAAGAGTAGCAGTAGTAAGAGTTTGAGCCCAGCGAGAGGATGAAGAGCCACTGAAGAAAAATCAAGTCACCCAATACAAATATGCTCCCGATACCTATGCATATCTATAGTTATGCATTAACCATCTCATTCTGCAGGGAAAGTAACTAATAAGGGATGTCTAAGCTGCAGGGTAAAGAGGAATAGACTAGAGTAGACTAGACTAGACTAGACTAGACTAGAATAGACTAGACTAGACTAGACTAGACTAGACTAGACTAGAATAGAATAGAATAGAATAGAATAGAATAGAATAGAATAGAATTAAGCAGGTTGGAAAAGACCTTTGAGATCATCAAGTTCCAACCCATCATCCAACACCATCTAATCAACTAAACCATGGCACCAAGTGCCCCATCCAGTCTCTTCGTAAACACCTCCAGTGATGGTGACTCCACCACATCCCTGGGCAGCACATTCCAATGGCCAATCACTCTTTCCTTGAAGAACTGCTTCCTAACATCCAGCCTCAAACTCCCCTGGTGCAGCTTGATGACTGTGTCCTCTTGTTCTGGTGCTGGTTGCCTGGGAAAAGAAACCAAGTCCCACCTGGTTACAACCTCCCTTCAGGTAGTTGTAGAGAGCAATAAGGTTTCCCCTGAGCCTCCTCTTCTCCAGGCTAAGCAACCCCAGCTCCCTCAGCCTCTCCTCACAGGGCTGTGCTCCAGACCCCTCCCCAGCTTTGTTGCCCTTCTCTGGACACGTTCCAGCAACTCGACATCTTTCCTAAACTGAGGGGCCCAGACTTATTGCTGTTTCTTGTATTACAGGACTGGCAAGGTCTCAACAAAATTATTAGCCTTTGAGCTAAAAACAAGCCAGAAGAAGCTTTTCTCCTCACCCTCTTAATCACAAAATTAAACATGAAACTCGTTGCCACAGGATAATGTGGAGATAAGAGATATAAATAGGTTTTTAAATGTACAGGTGTGGTAGGGGGATCTTCCTGAAGGATGAGTCCAGCAGGGACTATTAAAGTGGTTGGTCCAGGAGTAAGCTCTGGCTCAGGAAGTCCAAAGGGATGAAATCTCCAATAATTTCATTCTCCATTTTAAAAGTAATTTCTTAATCATCTGTTGCTGTCTGCCCTGCAACAGGCAATTTACATCTTTACTCTGATGCAGTATCTGAGCTGTCACTCAAACTTAACGTGCATAGCAGTTTGGATTATTTTCTGTTTTAAGAGAAGAAAAAAAAAAAAAGACTTTGTGAAATACTATGATCAACAAAAGAGAAAATCAGACTGAAAAAAGACCCAGGAGCTGTTCATGACAGACACTGGCACAGTATGTTATGTCTGTACAGTACCTATGAATAGCTTCTTTATTTTTGTAGTCACAGTAAGGTACACTATGTGTCATCTCTGAAATTTAATGAACTCAACTTATCAGGAAATGAAAGTAAAAAGATAAACATTGAAAAGGTACCTTTAAAGTTGTTTCAGACAATTAATCTCCTCCAGTAGGGAAATCAGCTTGTCTTAGTTTTTAGGTTCACTAAAAAAGAAGACCTTCAAGAACCAACCTATCACACAACACCATCTAATCAACTAAACCATGGCACTAAGTGCCTCATCCAGTCTTATTTTAAACACTTTCGGTGATGGTGACTCCACCACTTCCCTGGGCAGCACATTCCAGTGGCCAGTCACACTTTCTGGGAAGAATCTCTTCCTAACATCCAGCCTGAACTGCAAAATTGTTTTAGAATCATAGAATTGTTGGGGTTGGAGGGGACCTCAAGGATCATCTAGTTCCACCTGCCCTGCTGTGGGCAGGGACACCTCACACTACATCAGGTTGCCCAGAGCCACATCCAGCCTGGCCTTCAAAACTCCCAGGTATAAGGCTTGTACCACCTCCCTGGGCAATCTGTTCCAGTGTCTCACCCCCTCATGGTGAAGATTTTTTTCCTAACATCCAATCTGAATCTACCCATTTATATTATTTTTTTTCCATTCCCCCTAGTCCTATCATTACCTCACACCTTAAAGTTCCTCACCTGCTCCATTTCCCCCTTTTCCCCTCAAATCCCAGAGCACCTGGGCTCTGTTGGAGTCTCCTCCTACCCCGCATGTAGCCACTTGGCCAGTCCCCTTTTAATCCAGGAAAGGTAGAAGCCCCAAGCTGAGCCCATCTGGGCTGAGGGATCCTCCTCTTGTCACTAGTGAGTGCTCATGGGGCACACTGGGTGATGGTGATGACAACAAATGCTGGGGGGCCTGGTGGCCCCCTGGTTGTTAGGAACAGGATTGATGACTATTGCAATATCATCCACGGGTGCTGGCTGGGCTGACCTCCTATGTGGCATCTTGGCTGGTGAAGGTCTTGCCCCTGGCTCTGGGATGGGTGCAAAAATGGTGGTGGTGGAGCAGGAGCTGTTCAGTCATATGATATTATGCTAATGACACTATTTTTACCTGGAGGCCCCTTGAGTCTCCTCTCATGATTCAATAAGTCTCTGCTTTTGTGCCTCATTTACAGACCACTTCTTCCTCCTCACTGCTTCTTTTTCAGGAATAAGGAAGGAAAGGAGGCAAAAAAAAGCAATAAAGCATACCTGGCAAATGCATTCACTTATCAATCAACTCTGAACAGGAAGCCTTCAGGAAGAAGAGAGGCTGGAAAGTGCAAATCACTTCTTATGAGTCACAGACACGTTTCATAAAGAACAGACAGAAAAAGACTGCATCTTCTCCATTGTGGTTATGTTTCATGGTGGCAAATGCAGAAGGGAAAAAAGCTCAAGCTGGCTTGGGAATCTCAGTCACACTTCTCTACGATCATAAAGATATATCCATAATGTTATCTTGTATAATGTATTGCATTAAAAGCTGACATGTTAGCATAGAGGTACAGGGAGCTGATATTTTATCTTTGGGCAGAGAAGAGAAGCTCTATGATGGCTGAAGAAGGATAGCTGGTTTTGTCTGTAAGCTCAGGGAAAAAGGCAAGGTTGTTCTTTTTTCATGATTTTTTTTTTTTCTCTGTATTAATTTATGGTGTCCCTGCTTCACAGTATCACCAAGGTTGGAAGAGACCTCAAAGATCATCGAGTCCAACCTGTCACCACAGGCCTCATGACTAGACCATGGCACCAAGTGCCACGTCCATCCAGTCCCCTCTTGAATACCTCCAGGGATGGTGACTCCACCACCTCCCTGGGCAGCACATCCCAATGGCTAACAACTCTCTCTGTGAAGAACTTTCTCCTCACCTCGAGCCTAAATTTGACAGAAGCTCTCTGAATTCTAAGTCACACTCTTGCCTACTTTTTTTGTCACTTTCTTGCATATCATCTTTGTTATCTATCCTACCTGTGGAAAGCTTTGTAGAGGGTGGGGGACAATTAACATCCCTTCCTTCAAAGTCAAGGCCCTGACCCTGATTTGCTCAAGTCTTAATATCATCTGCATGATGATTCAGTTCATAGTATCACCTCTGGTTATGTCCCAGCCATTGTACTCATACTGGGTTTAAATGGGTTTATTTGCCTTTTTTTTCCCTCCTCTTGGCTTAATGGTAAATTGAGAGAGTTTATATAACCTACTAGTTGAAAATAACATGCATGTAACTATCTGCCCCCTCTATTCTGCCCTGGTGAGGAGTACTCATCTGGAGGCAATTGGTGCCATAGTTTAGTTGATCAGATGGTGCTGGGTGATAGGTTGGACTTGACAATCTCAATGGTCTTTTCCAGCCTGGTCAATTACTTTCTTTTCAGTTGGAGTACTGGGCTCCCCAGTTCGAGAACAGGGGTTGAGAGGGCAAAGCAATGGGCAACAAAGGTGATTAGATAATTAGAATGTCTCCTTTATGAAGGAAGGCTGAGAGACTTTGAGCTTTTTAGCCTAAAGAAGACTGAGGGGGGATCATATCAGTGTTCATTAAACACTTAAAAGGGTAGGGCCAAATCTTCGTCAGTGGTGGCCAGTGACAGAACAAGAGCTTGTTTAATTCTGCCTACACTTTAGGTGGAGGTCTAAAAAAGGACAGGTAGAATACCTTAGGAAGACATTCAATACTTACAACATATTCCTAAAACTTCCTATGCCTTTGTCATATTTCAGGTGGTTTTTTCCCTATTAAAATTAGCTCTTCAGCTATTTTGTCAAGTGGGTAAGTCAGTCAAGCATACCTTCCAGTATGGAGTGCAGTTTTAGTAACAAAACATTGTCTACAGACATCCTACATCCTACACATTTACTGTTTAATGTAGGGCCTGTGGTGTTGCAGGTGATTTATGCTAATCTCCTGACTGCAAAACCGTAAGAGTTAAAAGAGCAGACAAGATTATCGGTGATTCAGCAATTACTGAGGAATTGATCCACATCATTTGCAATTATCTAACCATAGACTATGTAATAGAAGCTTTTCATCTCCAAATCTCCCTTTTGACCCCTCTCTTGATGAGCCCCTGGTGTTTTAGCCAAGCTGCCATGTCAGAGCCCAGCTACCACACAAGGAGCAGCAAGTCACCTGGGTTTCAAGGCAAGCACTGAATCAGCAAAAGCAGCAAACCAGTCTTTGGAAATGCTTTCTCTGGAAAGGAATATTTCTCCCTTGTCACTGCCTCTTTCATATGATATCAGTTTCAGAGATGAATACCAGAGGTGCTCAGTGGTGTGATTCTACCAGCTGTGGAAGAATGCCCAAATATATCATTGCCTGCTTTTTTATGAGCTATTCTCTTTTGTTATTATTCCACAAAGCAGACCAGACTGCATTTTTTCTTTAGTACTTAAAAAAAAAAAAAAACATTGGTTTTAAAGTTCATCTAAACTTGTAGTCTGGCTTAAAGATCTGTCATCTCTCAGAGAAAGACAGTTTCTGTACTCCCCCCGGCCTTTCAAATTCAGCCAAAGTAATTGAAAAGCACTCACTGAATGGTCCATGGGTGAGGACCAATTCTGACTCGTAGGTCAGAGAGACTTGAGTGCATTTGGAAGCATTCAGTGAACCGAGCTTTCACAGAAATCTCCTTGGAAGCAATGGCAGATTAATGAGTGATGGGTAAGTGATGGGCATTTTTAAAAGGAATATTGCAAAAAAAAATTGAACTTTTTGTACACTTCCAAATCAAGCATGTCATACTGTTAATTGAAGAGATCCTACATCTATAAAACTGAAGTAAAATTACCCAGAACTACAGTTTCCATGGGCTGAACATCCTCTATGTATCCACGTCATCTTACTCCAGTTGGGTTATGATATTGATTTGGTACAGTCCGATTGCTATCAAGGAGACAAAATCAATTGCATTCACTCTTTACTCCCAGATGTAAAGTAGGGGTGAGTTCCGCACAGCGGGTATCTCACAGCTCCTTTCAAGGTTCTGTATTCCACAGTGGCCATTCCCAGGCTTTCTGTGCTGATGACTTGTTAGTTACAATCAGGAGTATTGAAGTGTTAGGGTTTCACAGAGATCAAGGGTATTGCCTCAAGCAAAGCCATATATGCAGTGGGCTCTTAAAGAAAGCTGTCTTCCATGAAAGGTAAAAAAGGGATGAAGTGCATTATTCAAGGTCATCCTGAAGGACAATTATGATGCTAGAGAGACTGGCTCCTGGATGAAAGACACACTCTTTCCTTAGGGTCATAGGTTTCCCAGTGCTTTCTTATGAGGCACGTCTACATCACATAATAAAAGGCATTCCTAGTCTGGGTGCTTCTATGGTGATAAAACTGTTCTGTTCTGTTAGCAAAATAAACCTCCCTCCATGCAGGAAAAGATAATCTATTCTTCTGTTAACACAGCTCTTCTATTATCTTTAAGGCTGTTTGTTCTGCCCCACCCTGTCTCTAGCTCCCACCCTTATGTAGCCCTCAGTGACCACAACGAGGATGCTGGTGGAAAATCATCCCATACTCTGAGTCTCTTTAGATAAGAGAGAGAAGATAGTAGGCAGCTTTTGTCTATTAGATTCTGCATAGAGAAGTGTGACCACAGAGAGTTCTTTATGTTAGCATAATGAGGTACAATAATTCAGCACTTATAAAAAGTGTGAAGTTAAAAAAAAACAACCCAAAACCCAACTAGATATAAGGTCAAGGAAAAGCAATTTCCAATGTTATTTACCTGGAAAAATAGTTCTTGCATGCTAGGGACTTTTGTAATGAAGAATGAATGCTATCTTATGATGTACATTAATATTTTAGACAGTCATTAGTTCAGGGATAAACTGTGTGTGTTATACAAAATATTATATTAGATTGTTACCATCTGGCTTCACAATCTCCATACTACTGGAAATCATAAAGATTTACTTCAAAAGATAGTGTCCTGAAGAGAAATGGAGTCAGTACACCTGCTTTGGAGACCCAGGCAATGTAGCAGAATGCTTCAGTGTTGCCTTATTACAGATTTAGGGGGAAGAATTTACACCTAGTTTCTAGGCCCTGACTGAAGTGGGCATCAACTTCACCGTGAACAAACACAAAATTACATGGGCATGGTGATGCCCACACTGTGCCTGCTGCAGATAGGAAAAGCAGCGTGTAGTGAAGGCACCATATGCCCCAAACACTGTAAACCTTGTCTCAACATGTTTGGCCACATTCCCCCTTCTACCCAACTTTCCAGAGTAGGTACTCAGCCCAGAGCTGAGGGAGACAAAGAGCAGGGCACCAGCCAGGTGGCATAAACAACCCCAGCTTGCCTTCTAAGGGGTAAACAACTCTATGCATCCAGTGCACGGGATGCTCGTGCTCCTGCCAACTAAGGGCATAATTCTAGCTTCACACTTTCTATAGGATAAAGCTGGTTGTTTATGAGGTTGCTCTCTCTTTGCCCAAGCTTTGTACGTTCTTTGTGCTTAAGCCTTTGCTGCTAAGCTCGATAGTGGCTGCTATCACTTCTACTAAGCATACTAGCAGCCACTGCAGTATGGAGGGAAGCCAGCAATGGGGAAGGGCCACCAAGCCTCAGTACCTGGAGTTCTGCAAAGGAGGGTCCATCACGGAAGCTGCAGACAGCCAGCACCGTATTGACTGTCCCACTGGATCAGAAGAGAGCCCGCTGTGTCTTCAAGAGGATCCTGATATGCATCCCTTCTTGACCAAGAAAAAATCATATTCCTGGCCAAACAACAGTGATTTTGCTCTTATGGATGCTCCTACTTGGATACAAGGGGGTCCTTCACCTAATCCTTAAGGTACAATTCAGCCACATTACTGCTGCTCCTCTGCTCATGCTTTCACAGCACTGTGTTCTGCCCAAGCCTGTATCTACCCAGTGCAGTTTGTGTCTTTTCTGCCTACAGCTCTTTGTATCTCTCACACCTGCAGAAGGACAAGTATCTTCCACAGAATTTGAGACACCTCTTAACATGTGTTGCATGTTGTCCTCATTCCTATGAAGAGAGAGACCCAGGGAGTACATTTCCTTCATCTGTCCCATCCCTTGGTGTCTGTGCCTGGCACTCCCGTGACATCCTGGTGTGTTCAAAAAGAGAATGATCTGTGAATTGAAATGTCTATTGAAAACCAATAACAAGATATAATTGAATTTAGTATCAGTTATTATAGATTTGCATGTATTGTTTGATGAATACAATTATACATATAGCACAAGCCTTATGAGGATAGTCTGAGGGAGCTGGGATTGTTTAGCCTGAAAAAGAGGAGGGAGAGGGGAGACCTTATTGCTCTCTACAACTACCTGAAGGGAGGTTTTAGACAGGTGAGGGCTGGTCTCTCCTCCCAGGCAGCCAGCACCAGAACAAGAGGACACAGTCTCAAGCTGCACATGGGGAAGTTTAGGCTGGAGGTGAGGAAAAAGTTCTTCCCAGAAAGAGCAATGGGCCATTGGAATGTGCTGCCCAGGGAGGTGGTGGAGTCACTGTCCCATGGTTTAGTAGTCATGAGGTCTTGGGTGACAGGTTGGACTTGCTGACCTCTGAGGTCTTTTCCAACCTTATTGATTCTATGATTCTATGAATACATAAATAATTGTTATAGGCCATTATAATATAATGCATTATGATTATAGGTCCAGTGCAGCTTGAAGTCTTATGATTTGTGGGGGGAATAGGAGATAGAAGTTGAATAAATTGCAGATTAAAAGGGAAGTAACAAATGGACTGCAATGGCTTGGAGAGCATGGGAGTTTTAATTTTTATAGGGATGTTTACTGTGTCTGCATTAATAAAAACCACAGCTGCCTAAGCAAAACTTTTTTTTTCAGCTGACAGAGCACACAGCATTTATTTTTCTCTTTTTGCTAAAGAAAGGAGAGGCATTTTATGAATTAGTGCACTGCAATACTAAGTTTTATATTATCTATAAACTAAGGTAGTAAAAAAAGTCACATCATTTTAACCTTGGAATGCAATGGGGAATGTGGTGGATGTGTAAAAATTTAATGCCCTCCAGTGTCTGGTTAACTGGTCAGTGCTGATGAGTGGGAGTTTGCATCTGTCTTGTAGCATATTTTCAATGCAATTTCTTCCAGAGGGCTCTCTGAAGTTTGGGCTGGATTTCCAAAGCAGCTGAGGTCACGCAACTAGTCTGCTGGTGAGACGAACAGATCCTGACTGAAGTGTTTTTGGCAGCCTTGAAGGTCAAGTAAATACTGAGCACTTCTCACATATCAAAGAGGATTTTTTTTTCACTGTGCTGTTCATTTTGCAACCAGTTTCAATTTAGGGGGCAAAAGCGCATTTTTGCGTGGTGGTTGGCAGGTTTTGCGTTGCTCTCTCAGATCACAGGACCTGGGGCTGCTCAGATGCGTATGGTAGCCGTCTAAATAAACTTGGTGTCATGAGTGGCAGTCGCATGATAAGCATATAAGATAATATTGTCCTTGCTGTACAAAGAGTTATGGCTTTTACAGGACTTCACTGCTGCATTCTGGAGAAGGGATAAATTATTCACAGAAAACTCCATTAAAACACATGCTAATGCAATCTCCTGCTTCAGACAGTGACAGTTCTGGGTGAAAAGCTGAACTTGGTCTGAATTAACCCCAAATTTCTGCATCCTTTTCTTGTTTTGGATCAAAGCAAATATGCAAAGGCAGCACAGCCTCTCTGAATAGAATAAACAAGGAAGTTTCATAAGCATGGGCTTGATGAAAATCAGGCAGATGTTTTACTCTTTTAAACTGTTTTTCTAGTACCTAAAGCCAAGTCAACACTAGTCGAGCTGGTTGGTTTGGATATGCAGCTCCTTGCCATTTTACAAGAAGGTCCATTTTCCCCTGACTTCCTCCTTGTGCTTGTATAAAACATTGCCATGTCTTCTCTCTGGCCATAACAATCCTGACAACAAAAGACGAGGCAGTAGAAGTCTACACTGTGTTTGTGTGTGTCTGTGTGTAGTGCTGCCAAATCCCATGGGACCAGAGCTGCGTTATAAATGTAAATATAAGTCATGGTCTCCTTTGAACTGATGACCCTGTGCTACTGGGTTTTTTGACAGGATAAGCAGCATGAATAGCAAAGGCTAGGGACAAAAAAAAAAAGAAGGCATGATAAGTCCTGTCCCTTCCTAATGAAAACCTAGCCTGTCTTCACATATGTAGGGACTCTGTCTTCACATATGTAGGGACTTACAGTTTAATCCTGTCTTCATTGTGAAAAAAAAAAAATACAAGGTGAAGTTGAGATTAGGATAAACTTTCAAAAGCATCTCAGGGCTTGGAGTTCTGATTTGCAGTTTCAGAAACTAAATATGCACATTTGAGTGTAAGTCTTAGACAAAGAAAACTTGACTGCGTTTTATTCCTTAGATCTAGCGTTTTTGCTAGCCTTTTTTCCCTGCTGGCTCATTTCCATAGGCAAAAAGTCCATCACTGCACTAAAAAGTTCTGCTGATTTCTTTGGAACTTCCTGCACTAACAAACATTGCCTCTCATACTCTATCAGTTTCCCTATCGCAGGGCTTACATTTCTAATCCAATGCTTTACATGAGACACATAAGCCAGGTGTTGCTTGTCTGTTGAATTTCATAGTATTTTATCCAAATACTAAATAAATTCTCACATCTAACAACTCTACATGCAAAGAATCTCTGTTTACCTTCTCCCTTCTTATACTGTATAGAGAATAGTTTGTATAACTACTGAAAGTTGTTAGCCATTGGAATGTGCTGCCCAGGTGGAGTCACCATCCCTGGAGGTGTACAAGAGGGGATTGGTCGTGGCACTTGGTGCCATGGTCTAGTAATCACGAGGTCTTGGGTGACAGGTTGGACTTGATGATCTTTGAGGTCTTTTCCAACCTTGCCTGATTCTATGCTTCTTGCTTTTAAACCTTCCTTTTTACCCATATAAATAGCAGCTACATCACAACTGTCTAAACATGAGTTTTGGACATCATCAAGCCTCACAGGTGCCAGAGTAACATTAAGGTAACTGGAATGAACTGGTGCTGCTAAACCTTGCACTATCAATTTTAGAGTTCACAAATCCATAGGTCTTTTTAGGGTCAAGTTACAAAAGAAGGTGCTTGTACTCTGCTCAGTAGTAGGTCAAATTGTCATAAAAAGCTTGCACTGCTTCTCTTGTGTTTTCTGAGCTGATTCACTGTATTTCTTCCTGACTCCCTTTTTTATGCCCCACTGGTTACTGGATCTGAACCAGTCATTCCCACTGGTTGAGAACAAAGAGTTCCCTATACTCATGAGTGATCTGGAAATTTGCCATTCTCATTTTGTACCACTAGCTTGGCAAGCTGGTTTGATGACACAAGCTATTTCTAGCATAATCCCTCTGGTTGTCTTCCCCCAAAGAAAAAAAAAAATCACTTTTATTAGAGGCCAAAAATGGTAGACACCACAGGGATCTCAGATATTTATTTATTTGTTTGTTTGTTTGTTTGTTTGTTTGTTTATTTTGTGATTGCAGACTGAACTAGCAGTGCCAAGACTTTAAAGGCTTTCACAGGAAAATGTTACTCTGGTTATGAGTCTTTTTTTAGCTGTTGACTCTTTCATTGAAATTTGGTTTTTAATAATCACAGCAGCAGGGACAACTTCCACTAGGCAGGTTGTTCAGGCTCATCAAAGAACTGCTTATATCTTTCTACCATTCTTAAGAGGCAGAGTGAATCTCATACCCATTTACTGTAACCTAGCATAAAGAATGGGAAGAAGTCAGGCTGGCCTAAAAAAGCTTAACAGTAAGTCAGAGATTATATAATTTAAATCTGTTGCAGCATGAGGGTGACTCTATTGTTTCAGGGACAGTTTGCAGGTTGCATCTGTGCCAGGGGAGATTTAGGCTGGATGTTAGGAAGAAGTTCTTCACAGAAAGAGAGATTGGCCATTGGAATGTGCTGCCCAGGGAGGTGGTAGAGTCATCATCTCTGGAGGTGTTTAGGAAGAGACTGGATGAGGCACTTGGTGCCATGGTTTAGTTGATTACATGGTGTTGGGTGATAGGTTGGACTCAGTGATCTCAAAGGTCTCTTCCAGCCTGGTCTGTTTTATTCTGTTTTATTCTGTTCTATTCTCCAACATCCACTAAATTTAGGGAAGGCTTGGGGAAACCTTTGCTCAAAGCAGCAGGGTTAAGTCAGCAGTCATTGCACTAAGAGATGGAATCAGCCTGTAAAGCGGATGATGTATTCAAAATGTTGCAAATTGCTGGTGCTGATGTAAGAACATGGAAACCAGGTCACATTTCTCTGCTGCCAGTAAATAAATAACCCAAACTGAAACATCATGTAACATCTTTCATCAGAGATATAGTATGCTCCCCTATATTTTCATTTCCTTACTACACATGTGTACTGACTACAGCCATTACATGGCAGCTCCTCAAGGGCAGTATAGAAGACAACACTGAATTTTTCTATGAATGGGCAATAGAACATTTTGTTCAAGGTAACTTAAACTACTGAAACAAGTTTGAACAGTTAATTACAGGTTTTACAGTTGGTGAACATGTAAAGTAACTCTGAGCACTATACAATGAGAGAAGAAAATAGAAGAGAAGAGAAAGAGAAGAGAAGAGAAGAGAAGAGAAGAGAAGAGAAGAGAAGAGAAGAGAAGAGAAGAGAAGAGAAGAGAAGAGAAGAGAAGAGAAGAGAAGAGAAGAGAAGAGAAGAGAAGAGAAGAGAAGAGAAGAGAAGAGAAAAGAATTAACCAGGTTGGAAAAGATCTTTGAGTCCAACCTATCACCCAACACCTTCTAATCAACAAAACCATGGCACCAAGTGCCTCATCCAGTCTCTTCCTAAACACCTCCAGTGATGGTGACTCCACCACCTCCCTGGGCAGCACATTCCAATGGCTAATCTCTCTTTCTATGAAGAACTTCTTCCTAACGTCTGGCCCTAAACCTCCCTTGGTGCTGTTTGAGACGATCTTTGCATTCCTACTGCTTTCAAATATCCTTCAGACACTCCTACAAATATATAAATTTGGGCTTGTGGGTTTTGGTTTTAGTTGTTTCCTTTCCAGTGTAAACTTCTTAATTTTGAATGACCTTAAGCATCATCAGAGTTTCTGGAATGGTTTGTCTCTTTCACCTGAGTTGTCCCCTTTATTTCCACTTTCTAATGACATAACGCTAAATAATATTACATCTATGACCTATAAGAGCTGTATTTCATTCCTCTTTACTGTTTCTGTACACTGAGAAGAGAGATTCATATGCCTCATCAGAGACTCCTGCTCTGTTTGACATGTCAGAGGATCCCTCAAAACACAACTGAAAGCTTCAAAAGCGTTGTGCAGAAACTGTCGCCATCTGATGTCACAAAGGTCTTGCTTCAGGAATAGCTATTGAGTATGCACCACTTGTACTTCCAGTAAAGCAAAAAGGAAAACAATCCTCATGCACCTAGGGCATACATATTGAATACTTTTTATCTTATCTGTTAAAAGTATTTTTAATTAATAACTGCAACCAGTTTTCTTTTTTTTTCCCCTCCTCGTAGCAGGGAGGATTTATGATAATGCAGCATGAAAGCCTTATCTTTGGCATTTTTATAGCAGCAACATCTATTGCCTGCTAATTGCAGCAGAGTATTTTTAGAGTGTCTTAAATTTGTTCTTCGTTCATAATATCCCCCAGAGAAATGTAACAGAGGAAGAGGCAAATATCAAGTTGCAGTTCTAGAGGATGACACCGTTAGATCTTCCACAGATCTGTTACCTATAAAAGGTCAAGACTCTAAAGCAGATTTTGACTACAAAGCAGTCAAAATGACTGTGCAGATGCTATCAGATTTTAATTTTTAAAGAGGTTTCAAGCTGCTGCCACAACTCTTTCATAGTTATTCCAGGAGGCAAGTCTACAACTGAGACAGACTTTATTAACTTCATCTGTGTTTAACGAAACACAACGCAACCAAAAGCAACAGCACAACCTCCTTCTCTTTCAATGCCAAAAGCTAACAGATTCATTTTCTTCCAAGAAACGCTTGTGAAATTGTGTCAAAATGAAAAAGAAATGGGTTTAGGTACAAACCTCTGTTTCTGTGTTTTAAGAGGTCTGTGTTGCAATATGAGGACACTTCAAACTGTGAAATCATTAGGAATAATCAAGGGGCTATTTTCCCCTCACTCTGTTCCAGTCTCATTGATGGGAAAGACAATTGTAGATCAAATTAGCACTGTTTAATTTGTGACAGGTAGAGCATATCTTTGGAATTATACTTCCAGGTGATACCTGAATTGTCAAGGATCCATATGCCTTCTGCTGGCAGCAGGTGTTGCACAAAGAAGCTTGCAACTGTGTTTTTGGCTGCTTTGCAGTGCAGACTCGGATGGCTTTAGGGTGCAGAGCAGTGGGGGAAATACTCTTCCTTTGTGCTATTCCTTTTTTGTTGTGATGAAGCACAACTTCACCAAATGTGGTCTTTGTGTCAATACTGACCTAGACATAACTCATGTAGGAAGCTGATTATTCAAATATAATAAAGAGCTCTACAATTTATTGCTTTGCAAATTCTTTAGATATTTTAATTAATTTTATTTTTTGCTTCATTATTTGTTTATTTTATTGCATTATTTATTTTATTTCAGTATTTATTTTATTTCAGTATTTATTTTGGTATTTTCAGTATTTATTTTATTTCAGTATTTATTTTCAGTATTCATTTTATTTCAGCATTTATTTCAGTATTTTCAGTATTCATTTTATTTCAGTATTTATTTTCAGTATTCATTTTATTTCAGTATTCATTTCAGTATTTTCAGTATTAATTTTATTTCAGTATTTATTTCAGTATTTTCAGTGTTGATTTTATTTCAGTATTTATTTCAGTATTTTCAGTGTTTATTTTCAGTATTTATTTTCAGTATTTGTTTTATTTCAGTATTTATTTCAGTACTTTCAGTATTTATTTTAGTATATTATTTTATTTCAGTATTTATTTTATTTCAGTATTTATTTCATTTCAATATTTATTTTCAGTATTTATTTCAGTATTTTCAGTGTTTATTTTCAGTATTTATTTCAGTATTTTCAGAATTTATTTTAATTCAGTATTTCTTTTATTTCAGTATTTATTTTATTTCATTGTTTTATGTAATTATTTATTTCATTTCATTTCATTTCATTCCATTTTATTCTATTTCATTTTATTTTGCTTCCCATGTAGAAGTGCGGTTTTTCAGAAAACTTGCTCAATATTTTCCTGGTTATTCCAAACTCAGTTCTCCTCCCCCTGCTACTATTTCTCTCACTTTTATGCCCCCTCTGATTCTGAATTATTTGCCAGAATACAAATGCCTAATCTAATGATGAAATCCATTGCTATAAAACAAAACCAGGAAGAAGTTCTTCCCAGAGAGAGTGATTGCCCATTGGAATGTGCTGCCCAGGGAGGTGGTGGAGTCACCATCATTGGAGGTGTTCAGGAGGAGACTTGATGGGGTGCTTGGTGCCATGGGTTAGTTGATTAGATGGTGTTGGGTGATAGATTGGTCTTGATGATCTCAAAGGTCTTTTCCAATATGGTTATTTCTATTCTATTCTATTCTATTCTATTCTATTCTATTCTATTCTATTCTATTCTATTCTATTCTATTCTTAGTGTTGGTTGCTGTTGTATCATAACATATCCAAATGGATTAAAATTTTACAGAAGTGGAATTAGGACTTCTCATGACAGATCCTGTAAAGATGTGCAATAAATGTTTGCCTAATCTTCCACCCACTCCCCCACCCCACCCCCCCAGTGGGTAGATCATTCCATGTACTGCAAACACTTATCTCTTGCAAAACTAATTTTTGTTGTACTCTACAGACACTTGATCTTCTCCATCAGGTTTGCAGAGAACCTCTTTCACTAGGTTGTCAATGTTTTTGTAGTTAAAATTAGGTGAGAGAAGTCCCATCTGAAATAAATGCAGATAAATGGGTCATATTTAAATCAAAATATTATGTGCCTGATTAAGCTATAAACCCTACTTTGGAGTTTGCTATCAAAACAGCAGTGAGTAAGTCAAGTCATCTGCTCTCTCAGTGGAGGGCTGAGAAGTGCCGTAACTGGAAAGCGTGTGTTAGTTTCTCACTGTAAGCTTTTGAGTAGGGTAATATGTTCTCCTCCTGTTACATAGGATGCCCCAAATACTGCTCTAATGGCAAGAATCTTAGGATACTAAATGAAGTTTTCAGTCACACTGTATTTTCAAGTTGGAAAGGTGATTACCAAAGTTAAATTTGGCTTACTGTCTTCAGTCTCCCCCACCACGGTTAATGGCATTAAATACTGCCCTCTGGAGAGTATTATCATGTAGCTGAATTAGGCACCTGCTCTAAATTGCCCTCTCCCTTAACTGCAGCAGGAGATTGCAAGAGATGAGTTTCCCTCACCAACATAAACCTTTTGTGTATCTGTTGTGTAAAAGGTGGGATAGAGAGTGCATCTCAGAGGGAGAGCTGTGCAATGGCATCATCATTTTGTGTCAGGAGTCACTGGACACTGATAATGAAGATGTCTGTACTTGCCCTCATTCTCCCCTCATCCTTGGACAATCTAAATTCACAGTATCACGGTATCACCAAGGTTGGAAGAGACCTCAAAGATCATTGAGTCCAACCTGTCACCACAGACCTCATGACTTATGAAAAATCATTATTATTCTCATGTGTTGGTTTCAGGAGATGTACAGAGATTTAAAGAGTAGGTGCTTGACCAGTACAAATTAGGAGTCGACCTGCTAGAAAGCAGCTCCATGGAGAAGGACCTTAAAGTGCTGTTGGATAACAAACTATCCATGGGACAGCAACATGCCCTTCTGGCCAAGGTGGCCAACACTATCCTGGGGTTTATTAAGAAGAGTGCGGCCAGCAGGTCAAAGGGGATTCTCCTTCCTATATACTCTGCCCTGGTGAGACCACGTCTGGAGTGTTGTGTCCAGTTCTGGGCTCCCCAGTTCAAGAGGGACAGAGATATACTGGAGACTGTCCAATGGAGGGGTACAAGGATGATGAAGGGATTGGAAGATCTGTCATATGTGAAAAGGCTGAGACACCTGGGTCTGTTTAGCCTGGCAAAGAGAAGACTGAGTGGAGATCTTATTAATGTTTATCAATATCTGAAGGGTGAGTGTCAAGAAGAAGGTACTACTCTTTACAGTGGTGTCCTGTGATAGGACAAGGGGCAATGGATAAAAACTGGAACACAGGAGGTTCCACCTAAACACCTGGGAGTCGTGGTGAATAACAAGTTACCCATGGGTCAGCAATGTGTCTTTGTGGCCAAGAAGGCCAATGAGATCCTGGGGTGCATTAAAAGGAATGTGTCCAGCAGATCCAGGGAGGTTCTCCCCTCCCCCCCTACTCTGTCCTGGTGAGACCACACCTGGAATATTGCATCTAGCTGTGGGCTCCCCAGTTCAAGAGGGACAGGGATTTACTTGAGAGAGTCCAACAGAGAGCTACAAGGCTGATTAAGGGACTGGATTTGGCTATGCATCTTGTAGCTTCCCAGCACACGTCTTCAGCTTAAGCACAGAAAGGAGTTATCTGCTCCAGAGATCTGCTGATCAAAACTATTACCACCTACCAGCTTGCACCCTAGTCTGAGCTTCAGGCAACATTTCCAAATATTGCTCATTAATCTAGCAGAATTGACACCTCACAGCAGACTGTTAGTGGTAACTGTAGATTATTGCAGGAATGCTACACTAGAACTCCATTAAGTAGCAAAACCAAACGGTCAAAAGCAAAACGGTGCCAAAGTTCTACTCCTGTATGAAACTTCAGCTGAGTATGGATGTGAGTGTTCATTATGAAGCCCCAGTCAGTGACACCAAAAAGGCAGTAGTCTATCAAGCTGCTTTCCCTCCAACTTCTACTTTCCATACACAGCACACTGAAATTGTGTGCACTGCTTCTCTACCTTACTGACAAGTTAATTTGACCGAAACAGAGGCTTCCATAAATAACAATTTTAACTAGGTTACCACTAAACAGTGCATTTATCCTCATTAGCAGAGCAATCCAATAAGCCAGGAGGACTCAAGAATTTCCTTACTCTTTCTAAACATGCACAGATATTGATTTTTTTTTTTTTTCTAAATGGGCAGGAATTGGAAAAAGAAGAAGAAAATTAAGGAATTGAGTGATGGAAAATATCTAGTTGAGAATATTAGCAATTTTCAAGAATCCTAATTTAGCTCTTATTCCTCTATGGCTTAGTAATTATCTTTTTTTCTTCAGTCACGTGAGGAAATGATAAGAGAAATTATAGTTTCCACTTTAAAGTTTCCCTTTGCCTTTGGTGGTCTTTGCATTAGGACCAGAGCCTCCTGATTGCTGCTCAAATAACCTTTTCTACAGCAATATTCCTGCATTTTGCAGATGGCTATATCAGAAAATTCAAGTCGGTTTAGGAGAATTTCCCATGTTTTCCTCTGACTCTCAAAAAGACCTCAAAACCTCTGAAACAGAGAATAAAGATGAATTAAATGAAATTATATCTGATCCTTTGTGTAACAACCAAAAAGAATCTAAATTGTGATGCTCATGCATTTTATACTCTCTGATTGGGATGATTACAGCTACTGGTCTGGATGGATTTTTCTATAATCATATAATCTCTGGGGAAACAGTCACAGAATCATGGAATGGTTTGGGTTGGAAGGGTCCTTTGGAAGGCTATCTAGTCCAAACCCCTTGTAGCAAGCAGGAGCATCTTTAACTATATCAGGTTGCTTAGAGTCCTATCCAACCTGATCTTGAATGTTTCCAGGAAGGGGGCCATCTACCACCACTCTGGGTAACCTCTTTCAGTGTTTCACCACCCTCAGAAGCACGTTTAGTGTACAGTCTGTCTGAACTGTTTTGTACAGCAGTGTTAGGGGAAGATGAATCATGTCCTTACAACAGCTATTTCTTCTCTCTGACTTATAAAGAAAGCCTACTGGGGCTACTGCAGATGGAGACATCTACATCCTATTAAGTGATTCCTCCTCTGAATGTCATTCTTGATTCTATCCAACACAGCACTTGATTTCAGAAGAATAGGATAAAGCATTTTGAAGCGAAATGGAATTAAGATACTGTACATCATTCCCTCCCCCTCCCTAGGAATATCATTCTTAGAAGATTTAAAAACCCATAACCAAGCTTTTGGATAACATGAATGCTTTCATTTTGTCTCAGGTATTTGCAAACTTACTAAGTTTCTTTCTTCACAGACAGGGAAGATAGCTCCTTATGCAGAACAAAAAAAGATCTGTTGTAATACTGCAAAGATTTTTCCCCCCTTTCTTCCATATTCATTGGCAATGCCATTGATGGCTGTGGCAATTCTAGTGCAGCAGTCGAGTGATAAAGAGGAGAGAGAGCAGCAGGAATGGTCTCTTGTGCTCTTACAAGATCAGAATCCACGTGCACTGATTCAGGCAAAGGCATTGCCTCTGTCCTGGGCAAGTTTCTCATTTCATTTTGTGTGATTCTAGCGGTAGTATCTCAGATTTCAGAGAAAAGGACTGTTTGAAATTTAACATTGTAGAGCCATGGCAGTGGAAACAGTCAATAAAAGCAACTCTTGATGGTTCGTTAATATCTTGAAGCCAACCTAAATATCTTCTGCCCAGCACAGGCCATGGAATTATGCCTACTAATTCATATAATGGTCTGGGCGGTTTCTGGTTGACCTAAAACATGTCTTAGAAAGACTCAGAGGCTTTCCTTGGGTCAGAGATTTCAAGCAATGGAAAATCCATCCTAGGCATGTTGTCCTAACCTTTGGTGATAAACTTCTATAGTGCATTTCTAGGTTGAATTTGTAGAGCTTCAACTTTCAGCCAGGGAATTGTACCATCCGTTAGTCTGGCATATTAAAGAGCCTTGCACGGTTAGAAGCTGTCTCACTCTGTAGACACTTATACATGTGATCAAGCCACCTCTTACCCTCTTTTGCTCATATTACTCTTAGAACTTTAAATGAAGAAGAAAAAGACGGAAGGTCACGCTTTGCAGTTAGGTATGTCTGGAAAGGTTCTGCTGAAAATCAATGTCACAGATGTGGGGACCTGAAGAAAGAATGTGCCTGCTGATGATTTATAGGGCATGGTTTCCAGGAAATTCTGTGAACATGAAATGATCATCCTTCTGGGTTTGTTAATCTATCATATGGTATCACACGCCCTCTACTGAGGGCAATATTACTGACGGCTGAATTAAATGCAGAGCAGTAGCTGCAGCTTTTCTAGCTAAAGGAAAGGTGCAATTGTGGTGAAGGCACCCTATGCCCAGAGTTATGCCCCAAATACTGTAAACATGTCCCAACATGTTTGACCATATTCCCACTTTCCAACCTCCTTTCCAGAGTGGGTACTCAGCCCAGAGCTGACAGGGAGAAAGACCAGGGTGCCAGCTAGCCAGTATAAAATACCCCACCTGCCTTCTAAGGGGTAAACATCAGAGTAGAATAGAATAGAATAGAATAGAATAGAATAGAATAGAATAGAATAGAATAGAATAGACCAGACCAGGTTGGAAAAGACTTCTGAGATCATCAAGTCCAACCTATCATCCAGCACCATCTAATCAACTAAACCATGGCACCAAGCACCCCATCCAGTCTCTTCCTAAACACCTCCAGGGATGGTGACTCCACCACCTCCCTGGGCAGCACATTCCAGTGGCCAATATCTCTTTCTGGGAAGAATTTCTTCCTAACATCCAGCCTAAACCTCCCTGATGCTCATGCTCCTGCCAAGTAAGGGCATAATTCTAGCTTCACGCTTTCTATTGGTTAAAGCTGTGTGTCGACAAGATTGCTCACTGGCATGATCCAGCCTCAAGAAACTTGTAAGTGTTACCCCAAGTTGTAAACAAGTCACTTTCTCTTTGCCTGAGCCGCCTGAGCCCCCTGCAAGCCCCAAGTCCCCAGCAGGGACCAGCCCCGGGAAGCCACAACCACACTGTGGGACTGCCCAAGCCCTGGAAGGAAACCTGCCAACCAGCAGTAGTCTTACCCCTCCCACAGCTGCAGGAGGAGAAGGTTGCCCGCACCATCACCGTTTGGAGGGAAGCCCCACCACGGGCCCAGCAGCAGTGGTAGCCTCAGGCTAGGGAGCCCTCCGCCCCAAATGGAGTAGCCGAGGAGCCAGCCCCAGTGCTGGCAGGCAGCAGGCAGCTCGCCACAACCTAGCAACTTGCTTCACTACAAACAAACCACGCAGTGCATCTTTCACATGTGCAGCACTCACTAACCTGCAGTTCAAATCCTCCCGCGCCCAGCCACGGCACAGTACCTAGCTCAAGCCTCCGACACGCTGTAACGCTTCCTATATAAATTTAAGGCCACCAAGCATCCTGTAGAGTCGCCCTCTGGTGGGCGAGCGGTGGAATTGCAGCTTCATTCTTTAAAATGAATGCTGTTAATATTCTGATCGGGTCCAAATTGTACATAAAAACCAGTCATGGGATATATCTTACAATCGTGTAGTAGAATCTGTATACAAAATAGTGACAGTCTCAAGCTGCACCAGGGGAAGTTTAGGCTCGAGGTGAGGAGAAAGTTCTTCCCAGAAAGAGTTATTGGCCATTGGAATGTGCTGCCCAGGGAGGTGGTGGAGTCACCATCCCTAGAGGGGTTCAAGAGGGGATTGGACATAGTATTTGAAGCCATGATTTAGTAGTCCTTAGGTGTTGGGTGACAAGTTGGACTTGATGATCTCTCAGGTATTTTACAAACTTATTGATTCTATGATTAATTGGTTATTACTAATTTTTAATAATTAATAAAAATTAATTTTCATATCACAATTGCCATATACATAATTAATAAGCTAAGCTCTCCATCACAGCAATCTATGTTGATTTTAAAAGATACAGGACTAACAGAGGGATTAATGCAGTCCACTATCATAAAACTTCCATTTTAGTACCTCTTTTGAGCTGTTTCAGGAGTCTTTCTTTCTTTCTTTCTGATTACTTTGGGTCCAAAGGTTTTCACTGTTTTGAAATGGCATCACAGGGAGAAATCAGCCTTTTCCCGTTATCAATTAAAAAGTGTTGCATGGATAGTAAGCATCCAGAGGGACCTTGACAGGCTGGAGAGGTGGGCACAAGCCAACCTCATGAGCTTCAACAAGACCAAGTGCAGGGTCCTGCAGCTGGGTCGAGGCAATCCCAGGCACAAATCCAGGCTGGGCAGGGACTGGCTGGAGAGCAGCCCTGAGGAGAGAGACTTGGGGGTGCTGGTGGACGAGAAGCTCAACAGGAGCTCTCAATGTGCACTTGCAGCCTGGAAAGCCAATCAGATCCTGGGCTGCAGCAAGAGGAGTGTGGCCAGCAGGTCAAGGGAGGTGATTCTCCCCCTCTACTCAGCCCTGGTGAGACCCCACCTGGAGTACTGCCTCCAGTTCTGGAGCCCCTATTACAAGAGGGATGTGGAGGTGCTGGAAGGTGTCCAGAGAAGGGCCACGAGGATGATCAGAGGGCTGGAGCACCTCTCCTGTGAGGACAGACTGAAGGAGTTGGGGCTGTTCAGTCTGGAGAAGAGAAGGCTCCGAGCTGACCTCATTGTGGCCTTCCAGTATCTGAAGGGGGCCTACAGGAAGGCTGGGGAGGGACTTCTGAGGACATCAGGTAGTGATAGGACTAGGGGGAATGGAATGAAGCTGGAGGTGGGGAGATTCAGGCTGGATGTGAGGAGGAAGTTCTTCCCCATGAGAGTGGTGAAGCCCTGGAATGGGTTGTCCAGGGAGGTGGTTGAGGTCCCATCCCTGGAGGTGTTTAAGCCCAGGCTGGATGAGGCTCTGGCCAGCCTGATCTACTGTAGGGTGCACCTGCCCATGGCAGGGGGTTTGGAACTAGATGATCCTTGTGGTCCCTTCCAACCCTGACTGATACTACGATACTATGATCCCAGGAGAACTGCAGCACTTAACTTACTACTGTAAATATTCCTCTAATAGATTCAACTGAAGAGGTTAGTCACTACTAGAGCTGCACCACGAGTGTCCAGCTACCCCATCTTTTCTTTAGGAATGGTCCCGATAGTTTATAGCAGCCATGAATCTGCTTTGCTTGCCCTGAACATATGAGATCATTAGAAAGCCAAGCTAGTTCAGAGCCATTTTCCACCCTGATCAGCACTGTTCACAGACCTACTGTCAGCACTTTTCTGACTCATAGGAACTTGTTGCATTTTTTTAAATGGCCTGAACAGATTCAAACCAGATGAGTTGGGGAAGACTGTGTAATTTGTTACATAGGCATCATCTTGTCACTGCTCATGGTGCAGCTTGTTCAGGCTCCCAGAACAACCAGAGCAAATCCCAGTCCGTGCTAGTGAGAGATGTGTAATTTAAACCATCAGTTATACCAGCCACTCCTTCAGTTGCAGGTTTTGCTGCCATTTGGAGAGAAACCTGAATGTAAATGTGTAAATATAAAACAAACAACCAAAACCACACAAAAAACCACAAACAACCCCCAAAAACACAAACCAAAAAAAAACAACCACAAAACCAGGAGTAAATTATAAATGTTGCAAAATTCCTGAGCTGGATGAAGTGATAAATGCATTTTAGATGGTTACTCAGAAGTGAATTCTATATATCACAGCAATTCCACATGGGCAGAAGGGGAGACCTTTTCTGGCCATGTAGAGATAGCCAGATGTGAGCAAATTCCTATTCAAAGCCATTTGTGTGATTGCTGGGGTCCAGCTAATAAATCCTGCTGAAAGGCAGGCTCATTAAATTGGAAATAGCCCATGGTAATGTGACTTCAACATTCAGCTATTGCCTGTCTCACCAACTCAGGTGTGCAAATCTGGGGGCATGCAACTCAAGCTGCACCAGGGGAGGTTTAGGCTGGATGTTAGGAAGAAGTTCTTGACAGAAAGAGAGAATGGTCATTGGAATGTGCTGCCCAGGGAGGTGGTGGAGTCACCATCACTGGAGGTGTATAAGAAGGGACTGGATGAGGCACTTGGTGCCATGGTTTAGTTGATTAGATGGTGTTGGGTGATAGGTTGGACTTGATGATCTCAAAGGTCTTTTCCAACCTGGTTGATTCTATTCTATTCTATTTGCACTAAGAAAAGATGTCATCTCAAACTGTTGTGCTGCCTGCAGTGCTGTGCTCATGAATTCAAAACAATGATGTGTCATTTCCACGTTACAATGATCAGAACAGCAACAAGCATGGGCTGAAAAATATTGCTGAAGAAATTCCATATGTTTCAAAATCTCCTGAGACTCACAGAGCAGATGTGAACAGAGGTGGGAAGGACTCTTGTAGTGTTAGGCTGATGGATGGACTTGATGATCTCAGAGGTCTTTACAAAACCAAACAAAACAAACCAAAAGATAACCCAACAAGCAAAACTCACTTTGATTTTCTCTCCACAGGACTTTTCACCTAGTGTATGTGGCCAGGACTTCAGATTTTTCAGTCTCTTGAGATGTTTTTGTTCTTGGTACCACATAGAAACTCTAGAGAATGGCAACGATTTAAAGATGACAGAATTTTCTTCGCTGAAAAACGTATTTATGATTTGGGTCACTTGGGGAGGAACAATGTTCATAGGATTTCCGGTTTGGAGAATTAAGAGGTCATTTCCCAGTGTGTTCTGTTTGTCTGAACCTGCAAACTCTCTACCTGAAGCTCCAGGGAGCAGATTCCTGGGGAGCTAGGCAGGCCCGACTGATGAGAAACATTCAGTTCTATCGGTTCCCAGTTGATCATCTAATGGGATCCAGCCCCAAACTTTCTAGCACGTGCAAACATCCAAAGTCTCTGCTTGCACCATTGTTTTACCACAGAAACATCTTTTTTCTCATCTGAAGGAAATTTTTAGGTATGTTAGTTTCAAATGCACTTCCTGAGGAAGCAGGCATCATTTAGAGATGAGGCTGCTGTGGGCTAACGAGAAACCTGCTAATGCAGGTTTATACAGCTGCTCACACTGCTGCTGCTAAAGCTCAGAAGGCTTTCAATGCCCACAGGATGAGCTTGGAGTGGCTATACAGGAGAACAGCCTTTTCCTCATATAAAACTTATACATCCCATGAAACAAGGCCAAGAGCTACTTGCATGTGTGGCATATTTGATGCTTCTCTGCAGTAATTCTTTGGTTTATGCACATGACTGATCTAGTCTTTGGGTGACAGGGACTTAATAAGGACCTGAACACTGAGCAGAGACCAGATGTGTTCATGTCAGTGAATTTCTGTGACTGCAATGTCTGATGTAGTGGGACAAAGCAGTTACTTCCCATTATCATTTGAGGTGGTTTTGTATGTGAATGAATAAGTGGATTTACACACACACACATGCATTTAATTGTGTTCACATAGATAGCTGTGTGCATATTGATACATCTTCCTGCATATATAAGTATTCATTGTATAAAAGCTTGTGAGGGGTCAAGATGCTCTGTTATCTTATTCTCCACATGCTACAGGCAGTGTGAAAGCAATCACTAAAAAAAAAGAAAGCAGAGGATGCAGATAGCATGAAGCAATCCCTGCTCACCCTCTCTTTCATTTCACAGCTGGCATTCTCAAAGCCTTTACCCATCTCCTGCAGCTCTCTGCATGACCAAGGGGAACTGGAAGGAAATGCACTAGAAATGCAGAATTTCAGTAGCCCATCAGGGATAGAGAATACAGGAAAAGAAGGTGCATCCAAAAGAATTTAGAGAATAATAATAATAATACAATACACCAGGTTGGAAGAGACCTTCAAGATCATCGCGTCCAACCCATCAACCAATCCAACCCACCTAAACAACTAACCCATGGCACCAAGCACCCCATCAAGTCTCCTTCTGAACACCTCCAATGAAGGTGACTCCACCACCTCCACGGGTAGCCAATTCCAATGGCTAATCACTCTCTCCGTACAGAACTTCTTCCTAACATCCAGCCTAAACCTCCCCTGGCGCAGCCTGAGACTGTGTCCTCTTGTTCTGGTACTGGCTGCCTGGGATCCAGTTTGTTGCTCCTGATGCTACAGTGAGTTGTGTCCCCGTAATCGCACAGGATAGATGCTTGCATTAGCAAGGCTGCTGTGGAATAGTTCACAGATTATGGTTAGGAACTGCAAATTACCTCGCTCCCTGCTTGCAAGTCGAAAGGAAGATTCCTCCTTGCTCTTAACCTGCCTACTGCCTCCATGCAAATCCCTTTCACTTGGGCTTTGTGAATGAGAGTAGTGTTGGGGACTATAAGCTTCCACTCTGATGTCTTCCTGCACAAACCATGTGAGATTGGGCAACCTCAGAAAATATTAAGTCTATTATGAAGCTTATGGATCAGGTTTTTATAAGCCACTGAGCTGGAAAAAGCAACCTGAGTGTTCTGTAAAAGGCTGAGCTTCACTCTTCCAATGATAATAAGATTACTTTTTTTTTTTTTCAGGTATCAAATAATATTCTGATGTTCTGTTTGGATATTCAGCACGGTTTTCCCAATGTATCACCCAACATACACAGGAAAAGAGAGATTTTTCTCTATGATGCTTTTGAGATAATCACCAATTTTATATCTTTTTCCTGAGAGTCCAGACTGTTGGTTACTATAAATGCTGGAAAATGGCATTTTTTCACCTCTGCTGCCTGTTAAAATGCCTAGTGAAGCACTCACAGAGGTTCTTCATTTATGTTACTGCGCTGATTTTCCTCTGTCATCTTCCTCTGTTATGCTGAAATGAAAAAAAATAAAATTAATTCATTAAGGCTTGTTAGGGGCTTTAATTGTGCTGGCTGGCACAAGTTATAGAAATAGAGCTGGTTTATGTTCTGTAAAATGTGAAAAGGTGGAGTTTGGTTGAAGGATGAGCTACAGAAAAAACAGTCATTGGATTCTGGCTCATGGACATACTGCATAATCCCATTCCTTCTCACGAAGAATAATGATAAAACTACTGACACCATCTTACTCTAGTCAGAATAGAATAGAATAGAATAGAATAGAATAGAATAGAATAGAATAGAATAGAATAGAATAGAATAGAATAGAATAGACCAGACCAGGTCAGAAGAGAACTTCAAGATCATCACGTCCAACCCACCATCCAACGCCACCTAATCAACTAAACCATGGCACCAAGCACCCTATCAAGTTTTGTCGTAAACAGCTTCAATGATGGTGACTCCACCACCTCCCTGGGCAGCACATTCCAATGGGCAATCACTCTCTCTGTGTAGAATTTCTTCCTAACATCCAGCCTAAACCTGCCCTGGTGCAGCCTGAGACTGTGTCCTCTTGTTCTGGTGCTGGCTGCCTGGGAGAAGAGACCAACCTCTGCCTGGCTACAACCTCCCTTCAGGTAGTTGAGAGTGCAATAACGTCTGCCCTGAGGCTCCTTTTCTCCAGGCTAAGCAACCCCAGCTCCCTCCGCCTCTCTTTACAGGGCTTGTACTCCAGACCCCTCCCCAGCTTTGTTGCCCTTCTCTGGACACATTCCAACATCTCAACATCTTTGCTAAATGAGGGGCCCAGAACTGGACACAGGACTCAAGGTGTGGTCTAACCAGTGCAGTGTACAGGGGCAGAATGTCCTCCTGCTCCTGCTGGTCACACTAGCGCTGATGCAGACCAGGATGCCATTGGCCTTCTTGGCTGCCTGGGCACACTGCAGGCTCATGTTCAGCCTACCATCAACCAGTACCCCCAGGTCCCTCTCTGCCTGGCCGCTCTCCAGCCTCTCTGACCCCAGCCTGTAGCCCTGCATGGGGTTGCTGTGGCCAATGTGCAGAACCCGGCACTTGGATGTGTTAAATTTCATACTGCTGGATTCTGCCCATCTGTCCAGGTCTACCTGTTATGAAGATAAGCTGTGGCAGCATTCTATCCTCGGTGTATTCAGGTGGACCAGAAGACAGTATTGCCTTTGAATTATTATGTGATGCATAAGCAGGACTTTTATGTTGGTAAGATCTTGAACTGAGAGAATGCAGCTCCATATCTAGTCTCCAGGCCAGAGTGACTTGCAGGAATTGGCCTGGCATCTGTCGTTGAGCGATCAGTGTGAGTCTGCCCAGTTTCTAGCAGATTGAAATGTCTAGAGAACTGAACTCAGTTACAGCAAGCTGAAATAAGTATTTCTTTATACTGCTGTGCCAAGCACAATAGCAGCTCAGGAGCAGCTTTGTGGTCTTATTATATGACACACAGATAAGACAGCTTCTGACATTTCAGTTTAGTGAGTTAATATCCTTATACTATTCTCCTAAGAGTCCATTGCTGACCACTGGCTGAGACAAAATACAGCTGGAAAAAAATGCCTGACCCCATATAGCAGCTCTGGTCTCATGAAAAGCTTCTCTGACATCCTGCAGCAGATTTGCATGAAAATAGGAACAGTAGAATCTGATGCCAATTTTGTCTGTTTACAATTGTTTAATTTTTTGGCTGATCTAACAGCCATGCTATTGTCTTAGCTTTTTAGTGCTGAAATGATCTGAAAACTTTATTTAGAATCATAGGATTGTTTAGGTTGGAAAAGACCTCCAAGATAATTGAGTCCAACCATCGTCCTAACAATACTGTGGCCATTAAACATGCCCCAAAGTGTGACATATCCACATTTTTGAACATATTAAATATGTCCTGACCAACAGGACAGAAGAGGAGGCTCAGGGAGACCTTATTGCCCTCTACAACTACCTGAAGGTTGTAGCCAGGTGGGGGTTGGTCTCTTCTCCCAGGCAACCAGCACCAGAACAAGAGGACACAGTCTCAGGCTGTGCCAGGCGAAGTTTAGGCTCAAGGTGAGGAGAAAGTTCTTCACAGAGAGTGATTTGTTGTTGGAATGTGCTGCCCAGGGAGGTGGTGGAGTCACTGTCCCTGAAGGTGTTCAAAAGAGGATTGGACTTGGCGCTTGAAGCCATGGTTTAGTTAGTCCTGAGGTGTTGGGTGATAGGTTGGACTTGATGATCTCTAAGGTCTTTTCCAACCTTATTGAGGCTATGATTCTATGCTAAAATCAGACAACAGAAGACTGATTCAAACAATGAGATTGTGTTTTATAAATAAATACTTTATTTCATTTCCTACAATAGCAGAGAAGAACAATTTCAGAGCCAGCGTGGATTGCTCAGGCTGCTGCTATTTCCTTTCTCTGTGTGCATGGAAGACCTTTCCAGAATATTCCCTATTGGAAAGTTAAAGCGAAATCATTGACTTTAAAGAAGCAAACTAAGACTAATGTTGCTTTTTTTGTTAGCAGTTTTCAGAGCAACTGCTAACTCACTCTTAATAAGTGGTAACATACAGTAGAGAAACTGTCCATATCTTTTTTGTCTGAGCTACAAAAGTGCCAATGCAGAAGTTTTGACTATTACTACAAACAGTAAAATCTTTGCCCCAGTGTCATAAAGGACATTTTGCTATAAGCTTCTTTGAGGCCAAGCTTCCCTACCAATTTCACATCACTTTCACAGAACTCTCCAAAGGAGGTTTCCAACTACAGCAACAAAGTCTTCCAAAAGCAACTATTTCATTGGCTCCTTGTACCAGTGCCTTTCTTCTGAACACTGGTGGGTTTTCTAGGGGCAAATAGGAAGACAAGGAGGGAAAGCTTTGTGGTTCACAAAAGGATTGCTTTCAAACTGAATACCCAAAGGAATGGGAGTAGGTAAGCTATACTTGCCTGTTTAGTGACCACATGGATGCCTGTTCTCTTAAAAACAGTTTTAAAGTTCAGGATGGTATTTGTTCTGATCTTGTTCTCCAACTGAGAATTTGTCACTCTGTAATGTAGTATCAGGATCTCAAATATGGGTAAAACTGAAAGAAAACAGCATCTACTCTGTATCAGACTTCCCACTATGCCCAAATCTTCCATGCAGAGATGCACAGAGAATCCCAGGGGCATTGGACTTGTCAGGTGCATGCGATCATGTATCTGCAAAGCACCCTTTCCTCCTGATGTTTAATTCTTCAGGTCATGGAATAGATTTGAAGTGTCCAACTACTGACCTCAGGTACTTTCTCCATTCAGAGTTAAAAAAGAAATGTGAATAGCAGAAGCACTGTTTTATCTCTGTGGCAATACTAGTTTCCAAATAGTGGCATGGCTCTATTTGCAACCTAACAGGATCATACAGATTGGTGATGGAATGCTTCCAGCATCCATTGCAAGAGAATAGAGATCCCATTTACCTCCACTGCAGGATTAGGATAGATGACTCTTGAAACTGAGGCTAACTAAAACTATAAATCTGTTCAGAGGATAAATCTCAGAGGGAGATACAAAGCAGAGTAGATTATCACAGGAGATCAGGACACTTTGTTTAAGGTTACTTTATTGAAGTAGTAAATAAAAGCTGTTATCTGATGGCCCTACAAATACTATATGTGAAGCAAATCAGTCTCCTTACACTGAACACTCTCATAAACATTTATAGCCAATAACCCATGCCTTCAGTGAACAAGACAGTGCAGCTCCCATCATATGACATCAAAAACGTCTATGTAAAGTGAATTTGTTGCTCAGACCATACCCACCTTTCAGACAGATGCTACTGGCATTATCTTTGGCCACATCTTTTTGATTGGAGCTTGCTCTTTCTATCCAGGAATTCTCCACAAACCCCTCTTCTTTTATTAGAGGGATCTTTTATTCCCTTTTCTGGAAATGTGCCTAAGGTCCCATGGAATAAATTTGCTGGAGTAACCCAGCCTATGTTTTCATTGCAAGCCACGAGACAGCAACTCCCTGCTACCATTTTTTTGCAATCAGGACCTCATTTTTGCCACCTCAAAATGCTCTTTAGCCAAGTTAGACCCCGAACTCTGCACTGCACGTCTGAGTTGCAAACCAAGAAAGTGGCAGGTATGTGGAGCTAATCACTTCTTCACTAGTTCCTCATTCTGAAAATTGCTCTAACTAATTAAAACCTCCCTCAAGAGTAGATGGAAATGCCAGTGAACACAGTGTGAGTGAGATGGGCAGCAAGGCAGAAGTTATTGAAAAGCACAGCATGAAATATCCCTAATTCAGGGTAGGCATTCAACCAGGGAGCTTGACATCTACTGGGATCACTCTGATTACTTCCCCCATTTCCTTCAAACTCTGAAGCTCATCAAGAAAATGCTTTGCAGATCATTTAGGATCACTGAATGTCTCTGTCTTTCAATCTGGATATTCCAGGATTTTGGTTTGTTCTCATTTCTGAAGGGATGGAGAACAAAACTGGACTCCTATTCATGCATGCGTGACTATACATTCCTAGGTTCACAGCAAAACAAGTGTGAAGGTATCCTGCAAGCAAGGGCACGGGGCTGAGGAGCATTGAGGTGATGCTGAGATAGTATTTCTCCCTGCATTGTCAGCTCTCTCAGAAAACATGAAATTACTTCTTTCAGAGTGTATCGAATCAGCTGTCCTCTCTCTTCAACCTCTCTTGAACACTTCTATTTGCACACTCTGGACACACAAGTCAAAACAGAGCATCACAAGTTTGCAACTTAGACACTGGAAGATTGCCACGCCTCTGTGATAAATGCACTAAGAACAGAACCAACAAGATACCTGTGTCAAGTCATTCTCTGTACGCCAGGCAAGAGATTTCAGCATGCTTCTGGGTGAAGACTTAAGGGCAGCACATCAGACTAGAGGGAAACTAACAATTTTGGAGAATTATGCTTCTAATCTGATTCGAGGGAATTATGGTTTGACATTGCTTTGTCTTTTTATCCTTGCAAAGGCCTTTTTTCCCTTTATCAGAGTGAGGCCTTTCTACTGTTCCCATTAGCGGCTTTAGATGAGCCTTCATAATTGTTTCGTATAAAATACGTTGATTTCTATCATCCTGTTTAATGATGTGCTACATTGTTTATAAGATAATGCAATGAACCCACTTTGAACTCATTCTATTATCCCATAAGTAATGCAATAAACTGCTTAACAGGGCAATTAAATCAAGTGATTTCAGGTTAATGTTATTAGACAGTGTTCAAGAACATGCAACTTTTGTTTTGAGGATTGGCTTAGCCTCTTAAATACTGGCAAGTGTACTTTGCTAATGTCTTTGTTTGTATTCCCTAAGGTACTAATCATATTATTCATTGCTGAGGACCAGAAATATTATAGCACTTTTCCAAACAGAAGAGAGACTTAGTGTAGCCTCTGGTAACTTGTGACAGAGCAATGGATTTAATAACCTTGGAGAACTCCCCAGGGTATTATGAAGCACTGTTTGAAGCTTAGAAGGAAAAAAGACATTTCATTATATACAGACAGTAGAAAATCAAATACATGAAAGAAACATAAAGGTTAAATACATTATGCTGTTAAAAAAAACAGCCACCAGGATGCTCAACCTACATATCACACCTGATTTAAATGTTTGAAAGGGAACTTAATGAGCACTTCCAGACAGAATCCCTTTTTTTCCTTTTTTTGGTCCACCTAAAAATGTAATTCAAATACTCTGCACCACACAGAATTTCATTAGGAACAGTTCCAGTGAAATTAAATCTCTATTGTGCATCTTGAGTCTGCTCTAATGATTACTGCTTCACTGAGTATGTAATTTAAAGTCTCTTGTTAATGGATGAACACCAACAGCTAGCTAGTGCTTCCAAACTTCACAGTTGAAGAGCTGTCTTACTAACAGCCAGAGAAATCTACTTCAAATTGGAGTTCCATGGAACACTACTGACATCTAACAGCTGTATGAGTAATCCTAATTGAATATTAGGCCAGCAGGAGCAGGGAAGTCATTGTGCCCCTGTATTCAGCACTGGTTAGGCCAAACCTTGAGTCCTGTGTCCAGTTCGGGGCCCCTCAATTTAAGAAGGATATTGAGACTCTTGAACGTGTCCAAAGAAGGGCAATGAGGCTGGGGAGAGTTCTTGAGCACAAACCCTATGAGGAGAGGCACCAAGTGCCTCATCCAGTCTTTTCTTAAACACCTCCAGGGATGGTGACTCCACCACCTCCCTGGGCAGCACATTCCAATGGCAAATCTCTCTTTCTGGGAAGAATTTCTTCCTAACATCCAGCCTAAACCTCCCCTGGTGCAGCTTGAGGCTGTATCCTCTTGTTCTGGTGCTGCTTGCCTGGCAGAAGAGACCAACCCCCACCTGGCTACAACCTCCCTTCAGGTAGTCATAGACAGCAATAAGGTCTCCCCTGAGCCTCCTCTTCTCCAGGCTAAGCAACCCCAGCTCCCTCAGCCTCTCCTCATAGGGCTTGTTCTCCAAACCCCTCAGCGGCTTTGTTGCCCCAGCCAGATTCAGTCCCTGGATGAGCAAATAATGTTTCTGTATTCCTTCTAGGTTACCTGTCCTTGCTTCCACTCTCTCTATGCTATTAGAGCTTCATGCTGAGTTCTTTTGAAATTCCAGATCAAACTCTTGTGAAAGGATGACCTGATTTCTCAACAGTGCTGAGTGCTCAACAACTTCTACCGATACACTTGGGAGCACTGTGCAGCACTTTTGAGGAAAATAAACCCCTAGTTTAGCCACTACAGAGCAATTTAGGAACCCAAATTTTTCTTCTTTGCAAATTTTATATATATTTTTTTTTTTTTTAATTCAATAATCTTCAAACTGCCTTTCATGAAGTGCAAATGACCACTTTTCCCATATCCCCTAAACCCTTCCTAGTGAACACTGGCAAACACTAGTAAACGTTAGTAAAACCATAGCTGCTTGAACTATTTGTTTCAGTCTGTATTTATTGTGATTTCTACTTTTATTTCAGCATGCAAATTGTTTGAAAGAAGTCCCTCCCTTCCCAGCATTTGGTCACTTCTTTGTCAGTCTGTGCTGTACGGGTCACACAAACACCTTTCAACCTACTGCATGGGTATTTCATAAGAAGAAAAGAAAAGATGTTTCCCATTTATACACATTTTTAACATGCTCAAAGCACCAAAGAGACATTAATTTATCAGGACAGAATCATCAGAAGTGTCTAAAGGAATTAAATCCTGAACTTCCCTTGAAATAACTGGAGTAAGCAGTTAAACTCCTTGAAATGTAGGCATCTCATTTGCAATCATAACAAGGCCTCAGTGACAGTAACTTGAACTCACTCTTTCAGTCACAAACTGCTTGAAATACTTAGTTAAGTAAATAAATGCCCCAGGATCACAGATTCACTAAGTCTCACTGTTAGTGGCTGAACTTGAAAAGCTTCTCTCCAGCTGCAAGCATGAGGGACAGGTAACTTGTGGTGCTTGAAAAGGCAATTCCATGGCCATTAAAAATGGGAGAAAGGGTATTTTTCAAGGCTGAGGTGAGCGTTACTTGGATGCTCGGAATGGCTTCTCATCTCAGAAGTTGAAGGGGAGTTGCTACTTAGAATCATAGAATCAATAAGGTTAGAAAAGACCTCAGAGATCATCAAGTCCAACCTATCACCCAACACCTCATAACTAACTAAACCATGGCTCCAAGTGCCACTTGGTGGACACATGAAATTTCTAGAGCTTATTTCAAAAAACCACATCTCATGCAAACAGTGACTGACATAAAAAGATTTAGGTTAGAAAACCATGTTAAAAATTCAACACAAAGCAAATCATATAGACTAGACTAGACTAGACTAGACTAGACTAGACTAATAGAATAGAATAGAATAGAATAGAATAGAATAGAATAGAATAGAATAGAATGGAATGGAATGGAATGGAATGGAATGGAATGGAATGGAATGGAATGGAATGGAATGGAATAGAATAGAATGGAATGGAATAGAATAGAATAGAATAGAATAGAATAGAATAGAATAGAATAGAATAGAATAGAATAGAATAGAATAGAATAGAATAGAATAGAATAGAATAGAATAGAATTAACCAGGTTGGAAAAGACCTTTGAGATAGATAATCAAGTCCAACCTATCACCCAACACCATTAATCAACTAAACCATGGCACCTAGTGCCTCATCCAGTCTCCTCCTAAACACCTCCAGTGATGGTGACTCCACCACCTCCCCTGGCAGCACATTCCAATGGCAAATCTCTCTTTCCATGAAGAATTTCTTCCTAACATCCAGCCTAAACCTCCCCTGGCGCAGCTTGTGACAGAGTCCTCTTGTCTGGTGCTGGTTGCCTGGGAGAAGAGACCAGAAGTTTATCAAGTTTACCTAACAGTAAAAATGTATTTTTCATTTGTTTTTGTTTAGCATTGTTGTCAAAGAATCTGAAAACCAGTGTTTGACTCAGCTGTACATAGTGTTTCCCCACTTTAGTTTTTTGACTCTGAAAAATGATGTTTCACTCCATCTTATCTGACATTAAACTGGACTACTTCAGCAGCTGTGACTTTATTATTCACTATTTACTATTTATTATTAAAAACTGTTTAAAAATTAGTGAATCTAAGTTACTTTTCCCTCCATCTTATCTTCTTTTTTTCTTTCTGTCTCTAGCATAATTAACTAGCTCATTCTGAAATGTAATTCCTATCACTCGAATAGGTCTGAATTATATTGGGCTTAGAAAAGAAGAGTGAAATGGGAAATGCAAATTTGAGATCATGTAAGGTTTTTTGTAAAGTGAACACTAATCCTTCAGGGACTCTGGATTTGATTTAAAAAATTAAATCATTATGTGAATGATCTATCCTCAGGAAAAGAAATGATGGTAAGGAGCCAAATTCTGGTACATCTTGAGTGTGTGAACACAGCATGAGCCTGATCTTTCTTTATTCTCTCACTCCATTTCATACAAGGATGAAGGGAAAACTGAAGCAGGTGACCCTAAACCACCTTTTTGATCCCCATTTCAGGCTTGTATCTGATTCACATAAAAGCAAAATCTTTTCCAGTTATCATTTCCATAGCATCTTTTCTGATTCGTCCAAGCCTTTACCAAATCTCTGATCTTAGGGCATTTACTTAGCTGTGCATTCTAGGTACTAAGATCATTTATAGAGGGATCTCACCTGGCCACAGTCCCAGTCAACCACCCCAAGCTGGAATCTCATCTTCCAAATATCTGTCATAATATATGAGACAATATGCATGAAAGATTCCTTCTTCATGCAGAGCTTGGCACCCAGGGTATACCACTTTTTGAAGACTCTTACAAGCTGTAAAAATGAACTCTGTGCAGTTAAAGGTGAGGGTCAACCATACAAATATCATTATACAGAGAAGGTAATGAATGCAAGTTATGTTACATTAGAATTTCCAGAAACTGAAACAGCTAATCAATAAGGCACTAAGAAGACTTCTGCAGGGATGCTGGATGTTTTTCATCCTTCCATATTTGAGAAGGACTGGAAGAGAAGTCAAGACATTCAGAAAAAACTAGAATAGAATAGAATAGAATAGAATAGAATAGAATAGAATAGAATAGAATAGAATAGAATAGAATAGAATAGAATAGAATAGAATAGAATAGAATAGAATAGAATAGAATCAACCAGGTTGGAAAAGACCTTTGAGATAGATAATCAAGTCCAACCTATCACCCAACACCATCTAATCAACTAAATCATGGCACCCAGTGCCTCATCCATTCCCCTCTTAAACACCTCAGTAATGGTGACTCCACCACCTCCCTGGGCAGCACATTCCAATGGAAAACCTCACTGTGCAGAATTTCTTCCCCACCTGCAGCCTAAACCTCCCCTAGTGCAGCTTGAGTCTGTGTCCTCTTGTTCTGGTGCTGGTTGCCTGGGAGAAGAGACCAACCCCCTCGTGGCTACAACCTCCCTTCAGGTAGTTGTAGAGAGCAAGAAGGTCTCCCCTGAGTCTCCTCTTCTCCAGGCTAAGCAACCCCAGCTCCCTCAGCCTCTCCTCACAGGGCTGTGCTCCAAACCCCTCCCCAGCTTTGTTGCCCTTCTCTGGACACATTCCAACGTCTCAACCTCTTTCCTAAACTGAGGGTCCCAGAACTGGACACAGGACTCAAGGTGTAGCCTAATCAGTTACTTTTGGATGTATTAACATAATGGAAAAGGTGAATCATTTCTCATCAATAAGAGCAAATACAAAAACGTGCCAGCCACCCTTCCATTGGGAAGGAACTTTAATTGTGTTCCTCTGAAGCCTACAAGTTGATATTTCAGAAACAGCTCAATAAAAAGCAGGGTGAAAATTTACACAAGATCAGAATCCAGCAAGGTTCCTCTTCAGGGCAGCCCACAATTTATACTGGGACAAATTTATCATTAAAAATACTTTTACCTCTCATTTACTGGCAGACAAGTGAAAAATCATACAGAGACCTTTATCTTTTCAGGTGAAATGTCTAAATGTCTTCAGTAACCGCTTGGGTGATCTCTCAGGAAAGTTGATTCTTCTGTTGTTTGCTTTTGTTTTACTACTAATGGGACATGTCTGAGGTGAAAAGGTTGTAAAGATTTGTGCATTGTAGTGACACTTTATCCTAGCCTCACTTAGAAACAAGAACCTCTTATTGATTGCTCATCTGTCTAGTTTAAAGGCTATCAGCTGGAACGCCATACCAACTCCTAGGTTTTAATGGCAGGAAATGCCTTCGTTGGTGTTTGGTAGAAAGTAGAGACATTGAGACAGAAATCATAATACAAAATACCAGTAGTATGTCATCTCCTTAAACTTTTTTTCACACTTGGCACCTAAAAATCTAGCGTGGATAGATTCATGCGTGAGATGCTCTAGTGGGAATCCCAGAGTGTGAGCTCAATTCCCATCCTGGGCAGAGGAATGGAATGGAATGGAATGGAATGGAATGGAATGGAATATCATCAAATAATGTAGAAGAATAGAATAGAATAGAATAGAATAGAATAGAATAGAATAGAATAGAATAGAATAGAATAGAGCAGGTTGGAAAAGACCTTTGAGATCATCGAGTCCAACCTATCACCCAACACCATCTAATCAACTAAACCATGGCATCAAGCACCCCATCAAGTCTCCTTCTAAATACCTCCAATGATGGTTTACTCCACCACCTCTCCAGGCAGCACATCCCAATGGCCAATCTCTCTTTCTGGGAAGAATTTCTTCCTGACATCCAGCCTAAACCTCCCCTGGCACAGCTTGAGACTGTGTCCTCTTGTTCTGGTGCTGGTTTGCCTAGGAAAAGAGACCAAGCCCCACCTGGTTACAACCTCCCTTCAGGTAGTTGTAGAGAGCAGTAAGGTTTCCCCTGAGCCTCCTCTTCTCCAGGCTAAGCAACCCCAGCTCCCTCAGCCTCTCCTCACAGGGCTGTGCTCCAAACCCCTCCCCAGCTTTGTTGCCCTTCTCTGGACATGTTCCAGCAACTCAACATCTTTCCTAAACTGAGGGGCCCAGAACTGGACACAGGACTCAAGGTGTGGCCTAACCAGTATCAGATTCATAGGAGTGGTAATAAGATGAAGACTATGGCAGCATGACATCCTGGAGTGCAGAAGGCCAGGATTTATCATAGCATCCTTATCTTGGATATGTAAATGTGTGCTTTGTGCAACAGATGTGGGGGTCGCTCCTCGGGAAGAAGCTTTTCTCCTGCCTTTCCAAGTGAAAAGCATAGCTCACTTTCACTTTGGACCAGGATTTAGAGGTGACCATAGCATTCCTCTCTAATATAGCAGCCAACAGTTAGAGAACTTCCTTTGGAAATAGAAGCTTTGAGTTTAATGTCAGCTTCTGCCTGAGGATGTTGAAATCATCATGGAGAAAAAAACACCAGAAATCCTGAGTTACAGGCCAGGTCCTTGCTCTAGAGACTGAGTCAGTAACAGCTAATGTCAGTACAATGACAAACCCAAGACAAAAGCCCCCTGTCCCTCCCGTGAGTGCCTTATCGATGGGGTTAGGAAGTCATGTACCCATCTGAGATCTGTCAGTGTGAGCAGAGGTACCCAGAGGAATGTTAGAAGTGGGGCCCTCCAGAGTTCAGCTGCCAGTGGCAGGAGGCAGATGAATGAATGGGCCTCTCAGGATTGAAACTTGGAGCATATGCAGCTGAATACTACTTGCAAGCCTCATTTCTGGTTCTTAAATTGTGGTTTGAATCTGCCCTTTCGTTTAACAGGTACGACATCATTCATCTCTGCACTTTGTTCTGACTGTCAGAAGGAGTTAATTGCAATCCATATGCTAAAGTTCACTTCTACAGAATCAAAATCTAATTATAACTCTGAAATTTGCTTCATCCTATTATCAGAGAATAAAGGTCTTACAGAGTCAATGAAAGAGCAACATATTTTCAGTAAATCCCTTTTCTCGTGTTGCTCAGAAAAGGAAAGCAGCTGATACACATATTGATTTGAACTTCCTGAAGTTCCTCTATCACTGGGATTCTTCTGGAGTATAAACATTAAAATTACATGGGGTCTTTTAGAGCGTCTGATTTGTTATCCATTAATTTTCATGCCAGATAAAATCTTTCAGCTACTGCACCTGCAAATGTCTCAGGTGGCAGCAAAATACCAACAGATAATACCAATCTTCTCCAAAGAGTCTGATGTAGCATCGTCATAACACCTATTATTTGTGTCCAGTTCTGGGCCTCTCAGTTTAGGAAAGATGTTGAGTTGCTGGAACGTGTCAAGAGAAGGGCAACAAAGCTGGGGAGGGGTTTGGAGCACAGCCCTGTGAGGAGAGGCTGAGGGAGCTGGGGTTGCTTAGCCTGGAGAAGAGGAGGCTCAGGGGAGACCTTTTTGCTCTCAACAACTACCTGAAGGGATGTTGTAGCCAGGTGGGGGTTGGTCTCTTCTCCCAGTCAAACCAGCACCAGAACAAGAGGACACAGTCTCAAGCTGCACCAGGGGAGGTTTAGGCTGGATGTTAGGAAGAAATTCTTCACAGAGTGAGTGATTGGCCATTGGAATGTGCTGCCCAGGGAGGTGGTGGAGTCACCCTCACTGGAAGTGTTCAGGAAGAAACTGGATGGGGTGCTTGGTGCCATGGTTTAGTTGATTAGATGGTGTTGGGTGGTAGGTTGGACTCAATGATCTCAAAGGTCTCTTCCAACCTGGTTTATTCTATTCTATTCTATTCTATTCTATTCTATTCTATTCTATTCTATTCTATTCTATTCTATTCTATTCTATTCTATTCTATTCTTACCATGCAATTCTCCAGTATATTTTCTTTGGTGACCTCAAAACACCAGGTGGATCTGATGAGGCTTGCAAGATCACTGGGGAGTTTAAGAGAAGACCCTTCATAGGACAGGAGCATATGTCAGGAAGAGCAATGAACATGAAAGAGCAGAGCACTGTCACACAACAGTTTACTACAAGGTTTTAAAAGAATAGGTTATCCTGTCAAATCCTGTGCAAATCTACTGGGATAGTGAGCTGTGGTCAGCCTTCAAGGCTTCCAGTGAAAGGCAGGGGATTTGTATGCCATGAGGCAAATTTGTATAATGCATTTGAATTCCAGTTGTTTTGCTGAAACGGTGCCAGCAGTCCAGCAGTGTTTCTCAGATGTAAATGAAGGAGGAATTTTTTCTCACAATTGAATTATACAGGAGCAATTGAGAGAAGAGTCTGACCTGTGAGTGCTTTATTGCTGTTATTGATTCATGAGCCAGGAAGATCATATTTTACCTAGTAGCTTCCACAGTGAGTCTACAGTGGCAGTGGCTAGAAAAATGATAATCTTACTTGTCTTTTGACCAGATCTGACATAATGTCAATAATACAAAGTAAGAAGGGCACCCTGCAGTGCTATTCTTTTCTTTGCAGACTCACTTTGCAGAACATACATTTTAGAAATGCTTCTTTTTGTGGCTCTTACCAATCAGTTGTGGCACCTCAAACTACAAGCAATGCCATGTAAGCATTTTCCCAGCAAACACAGGAAATGGGTACCACAGTCATGAAAATCTGAACAGACTTGATTTGATTTCATTACTTTTCACCACCTGTCTCACAATTCTGAAAAGACTAAGATCTTCCTTAAGGGATCAGTCCTGGGACCAGTCCTGTTTAACATCTTTGTTGGCGACATGGACTGTGCCATTGAGTGCACCCTCAGCAAGTCTGCTGACAACACCAAGCTGTGTGGTGCAGCAGACACACTGGAGGGAAGGGATCCATCCAGAGGGACCTCGACTGGCTGGAGAGGCGAGCCCATGACAACTTCATGAGCTTCAACATGACCAAGTGCAAGGTCCTGCAGATGGGTCAGGGCAATACCAAGCACTGATATAGGCTGGGCAGTGACTGCCTTGAGAGCAGCCCTGAAGAAAAGGACTTGGGGGTGCTGGTGGATTAGCTCAACATGAATGAGCAGTGTGCACTTGCAGCCCAGAGAGCCAACCAGAACCTGGGCTGCATCAAGATAAGGTGATTCCGCCCCGCCCCCTCTACTCTGCTCTGGTGAGACCACACCTGGAGTACTGCATCCAGTTCTGAAACTCCTATTACAAGAAGGATCCAGAGGAAGTGGAATTTGTCTAGAGAAAGGCCACAAGGATGAGCAGCTGGAGCTGCTCTGCTATGAGGACAGACTGAGAGAGTTGGGGCTGTTCAGTCTGGAGAAGAGAAGGCTCTAAGGAGACATTTTTGTGGCCTTCCAGTATCTGAAGGGGGCTACAAGAAAGCTGGGGAGGGATTTTTTAGGATGCTACTAGTGATAGGACTAAGGGGAATAGAACAAAACTAGAAATGGATAGATGCAGATTGGATATTAGGAAGACATTTTTCACCATAAGGGTGGTGAGAGACTGGCACAGGTTTCCCAGGGAGGTGGTAGAAGCCTCATCCCTGAAGGCTTTTGCAGCCAGTCCGGATGTGGCTCTGAGTAACCTGATGTAGTGTGAAGTGTCCCTGCCCATGGCAGGGGGTTGAAACCTAGATAATCCTTGAGGTCCCTTCCAACCCTGACTAGTCTCTGATTCTATGATTCTAAGTTTTTCCGTATGACTGCGTTGGGACTCTGGAACAGACTGCACAGGGCGGTTGTGGATGCCTCTCCAGAGGTGTTCAAAGCCAGGTTGGATGAGGCCTCAAGCAGCTGAGTGTAGTTGTGAGGTGTCCCTGCCCATGGCAGGGAGGTTGGAGTTGATGATCTCTAAGGTCTCTTCCAACCTAGGCCATTCTATGATCTTCATTTCCCAGCACAGAAAGAAAAATGTTTTGCCTGTTATTATTAGCAACATTAACCACAAAAGAAAAATCAACAGTTCTTATCTACAAATGCAAAAATAAACAAATACATCAATAATTAATAATCTGGCATCACTTAACTCTCTTAAACCAACAGAGTGTGTGCGTGGGGGGGGTATAGCATAAGTTATTTGAGACAAATCCAACCTACTGACAACTAAGTAAATATTAAGGTATCATTTTACAACAGAAACACTGAGGGAGTCTGGCCAGTAATGAGAGACAAAAATAGTCAAAGCTTTCCTTCTGTTGGTTTTTATTTCATAGAATCATAGAATCATAGTATCAGTCATGGTTGGGAGGGACCACAAGGATCATCTAGTTCCAACCCCCTGCCATGGGCAGGGACACCTCACACTTGATCAGGCTGGGCAGAGCCTCATCCAGCCTGGGCTTAAACACCTCCAGGGAAGGGGCCTCAACCACCTCCCTGGACAACCCATTCCAGGGCTTCACCACTCTCATGGGGAAGAACTTCCTCCTCATGTCCAGTCTGAATCTCCCCACCTCCAGCTTCATTCCATTCCCCCTAGTCCTATCACTCCCTGACACCCTAAAAAGGTGAAATTACTGTGAATATAGGTGTCACAAAGGGCCACGAGGATGATCAGAGGGCTGGAGCACCTCTCCTGTGAGGACAGACTGAAGGAGTTGGGGCTGTTCAGTCTGGAGAAGAGAAGGCTACGAGGTGACCTCATTGTGGCCTTCCAGTATCTGAAGGGGGCTACAAGAAGGCTGGGGAGGGACTTCTCAGGACATCAGGTAGTGATGAGACTAGGGGGAATGGAATGAAGCTGAAGGTGGGGAGATTCAGGCTGGATGTGAGGAGGAAGTTCTTCCCCATGAGGGTGGTGAAGCCCTGGAATGGGTTGTCCAGGGAGGTGGTTGAGGTCCCATCCCTGGAGGTGTTTAAGCCCAGGCTGGACGAGGCTCTGGCCAGCCTGATGTAGTGTGGGGTGTCCCTGCCCATGGCAGGGGGTTGGAACTAGATGATCCTTGTGGTCCCTTCCAACCCTGACTGATACTATGATATACTGTGATACTAAGGTTGGAATTCCTTAGCTGGCTAAGAAAAAGAAATTAGAGTCCTCACTGTGAAAATGATGAAGGGCATGGTGAGCAGGGAATACCCCAGTTAAATTAAATTGGAAGTGAGTTTAGAATGAAAAAGGATGTACATCTGTATGCAATCCATATCCAGCAATTTGGGTTTTATAGTTGAAGTAGGTATTTGATTTAAATACTGCAGCAGAAATTCTAAGGGGTTGGATAATTTTATGGCCATTAATAACGTTTGTCATTATGTATGTTGCCATTATGATAAGGATAATCAACTCTCAAGCTATAGAGCATAAAGTTATCACCTGTGGGAATCAGGGAATGATGATTTTTTTTTCCTGGTTATTACTTGCCCATTATGACTTTTCTCATTTATTTTTGCCAGTCAGGTTAGTGCAGCACCCTCCAATTCACACAGGTCAATTCTTGCTGCTTCCAAGAGACCTTACTAGGTTTGAAGGGGAGCTGCTTGGTAAGGTGATTCTTATCTTTCCAGAGCATAAACTCTTCTTCTGGGGGCGGGGGAGGTTCTTTTACTGTAAATCAAAGAATTAATAAATGAGTTTCATCAAAATTAATTTAGCAAAGTAGCTAATATCCTGTGAGCATGCATTCATTTTATAGATTAAATAGGTCTCAGGGTCTGAATGGGACTAAGAGTCTATGTGCATGCAATATTGATCAGTTTGTGTTCCTCCAAGAGAATTATCTTAACTGGGCAGGAAAATTTTGTCTCCAATCAATATCTTACTGGCAATAAGAGCTCGATGATGGAAAGATATCTTGAACTGACAAAAGATTAGGACATTACTTTGGTAACATGTTTGACAGCAGTACCTCAGGAACTGTAAAGAAGTGAAAAAGTGGAAGTAAAGGAAGAGGTGGTGTTAAATACTTCATTGTACACTGCACTGGTTAGGCCACACCTTGAGTCCTGTGTTCAGTTCTGGGCCTCTCAGTTTAGGAAAGATGTTGAGATGGTGGAAGGTGTCCAGAGAAGGGCAACAAAGCTGGGGAGGGGTTTGGAGCACAGCCCTGTGAGGAGAGGCTGAGGGAGCTGGGATTGTTTAGCCTGGAGAAGAGGAGGCTCGGGGCAGACCTTCTTGCTCTCTACAACTACCTGAAGGGAGGTTGTAGCCAGGTGGGGGCTGGTTTCTTCTCCCAGGCAACCAACACCAGAACAAGAGGACACAGTCTCAAGCTGTGCCAGGCAAAGTTTAGGCTGGATGTTAGGAAGAAGTTCTTTATAGAGTGATTACCCATTGGAATGTGCTGCCCAGGGAGGTGGTGGAGTCACCATCATTGGAGGTATTTAGAAGGAGACTTGATGGGGTGCTTGATGCCATGGTTTAGTTGATTAGATGGTGCTGGATGATGGGTTGGATGCGATGATCTTGAAGGTCTCTTCCCACCTGGTTCGTTCTATTCTATTCTATTCTATTCTATTCTATTCTATTCTATTCTATTCTATTCTATTCTATTCTATTCTATTCTATTCTATTCCATTCCATTCCATTCCATTCCATTCCATTCCATTCCATTCCATTCTAGGCTTCTCCTACTTTATAATAAATAGAGTTTTATCCCAAATCCTTCTTTTGTTACTGCTGATTCAGTGTAAACTGTGGTTACTCTGACCCTGGCCTCATCAGAAGGAACTGGTTTCAAAAGCAATTCAAAATTCTGGAGTAGAGATTGTGAATTTACAACAGCAAAATGTTAATTTTCCAATTCCTTTCCCAATGTGTTCATTGAAGATGATAAAAATTAAATTAAATTAACTTTTAAAAGAAAGGAAAAGAAGAGAATCCTAGCTAGAGATATTAATGTTTGCCCAAAAATAAAAAGTGAACTGCTCATTTTTCTGCCCCATTGATTATTCTATAGCTGCAGCAATACAAACTCACTGCACAGACCTTGCTTCTCAGAGTCCTGTTAGGAATCTGTAGGAGGATTAAATTCAACTCCAGGTTCATACAATAAGAGATCAGAATGTGTAATGCATAGATCTCATTCCTCCTTACTTTATAGCCAGGCTCAGTGGCCTGAAGGCCAAGACTCAGCAGGACATATTCAGTTTGTGAATATTTCATGTAGTGATGAATATTCTAATGATTTCTTGGGAATTTAATGTAGCTTCCAGATTAGAGAGACATGCTGCATTTTGCAGGGAGGATTTGGTTTGTTTGCTTACATGTGGTACATCCAGATCAGAGTTCAGGTCTTCAGTGTTTCTCTCTGTAGGTCCTGTGTCATCCCTGTCAACCTCCTGCGAGTGTCCTGGATAGCTTGAGACTAGGACACACTAGAGACCCGACACAAAGCACGTCAGACAGAAGAAACTCGTTTGCAGCCCTGGCTTCAGCAACGTTAATGGCTTTGTGTCATCTACAACCTTTTAAAAGCTGAAATGGTTGTCAGCCCTAGGGCAGCTACTACATCCACAAAGCCCACGGTACCAGGGGGAAAACTGTACGTACTCCTAGCAAGCAAGCAAGCATGAGATACTACTTGCCAGCTCTGAGATCTGGGCAGAAGAAGGACATAAGAGCCTTGAATAAAGATTTACTTATGGAAAATAATAAAAGCTAACACAAAGCCAAGGTTAACTGAAACATATAATTAAACTTCACGTTTGCTTTAATAAAATACAATATTGACTTTGCTCTTTAAAGTAGATTAGGTTGTTGACATTATAGCAGTACGATAAACAAACCACTAAGCTTTTTCCTAGCAGAACAGAAAATTAAAGCTGGTTATGACAAGCCAAATAAAATGAGTTTATTCAGGACTGTATAAATCATCAATAAGAATTTCTAATCACTTGCCTCCAAAAAGCTAGATTATTTGATCTGCAACAAAACTGGGGCTGTGTCAGCAAGTTGGATGCAAATCAAACAACATTCAGACATTTCAAAAATTCTGGGAGTATGTGTCTGGAATACAGATGAAGGCCTGAAATTCAGTGAGGCCTTCTTAGGGAAGTGGAAACACTGGCTTTTTACACTGAGATGTGGTTATTGGAACAGGAGCCTCTCATCAGCATGGTGTATCACAGATTAAACACCTTCCCTGGTTTTCCAGTCTTATTTTCTATTCATATTTTAACAAAGATTTTTCTTTGCTTGGTGCCTACATTTTACACACACTAAAAGCTGCACAATGCTAAACCATTCATTTTGATGCTTTCTCATATTGTATTACTTTTTAATACAAAACCACATGGTTCCTGTAAAGGTCTAGTACAATTTAAGGCTTGCCTGGCACAATAGCACACTTTGATGCATGTATTTTATGTACAAAATCTTATTGTAGTGCCTGTGATCTATAAAGATGTTCACTCAGGCATGGAGTAAATTTGTGAATCCTAAATATTTTATTATCTGTTTCCCTAAAGCATAATCTACTCCTGCCTCAACAAAATGCTTTCGTCCAGATTTCTGTATGCCATATAAATGAGGGTTGAGACCAAAATGAAAATAACAATAAAATATGTAATAGAATTTTCCAGAGAACACCAAAAATTATCATCCAGAATTCAGCTGTAATGTGAACTTCCTAACCTTCCCCTGAATGTGGATCAATATGGTGAAAGTTATTCATAATTCATGATAAAAGCTGAGAAGTGCATGTCTGCAGAAGTCATATCCCTGTTTTTCACTCTTTGGAAGGTACCAAGCTGGAACACTTTCTCTGTTTCAGAGTGCATTTCATCGTTGCTCATGGCTTGCTGATTAAAAAAAAAACAAACAAAAGCAAATAACACCAACAGCAACAAAAAAAGGCAAGCAAAACAGATGCTCTAGAAGGAGTGAATGTCTTGATGATGTCATGCTCCCACAGTCTTCATGTTATTACCACTCCTATGAACCTGATACTGGTTAGGCCACACCATGAGTCCTGTGTCCAGTTCTGGGCCCCTGAATTCAGGAAAGATGTTGAGTTGCTGGAACGTGTCCAGAGAAGGACAACAAAGCTGGGGAGGGGTTTGGAGCACAGCCCTGTGAGGAGAGGCTGAGGGAGCTGGGGTTGTTTATTCTGTAGAAGAGGAGGCTCAGGGGAGACCTTCTTGCTCTCTACAGCTACCTGAAGGGAGGTTGTAGCCAGGTGGGGGTTGGTCTCTTCTCCCAGGCAACCAGCACCAGAACAAGAGGACACAGTCTCAAGCTGTGCCAGGGGAGGTGGAGGTTTAGGCTGATGTTAGAAAGAGAGATTCACAGAAAGAGAGATTGGCCATTGGAATGTGCTGCCCAGGGAGGTGGTGGAGTCACCATCACTGGAGGTGTTTAGGAGGAGACAGGATGAGGCACTTGGTGCCATGGTTTAGTTGATCAGATGGTGTTGGGTGATAGGTTGGACTCAATGATCTTGAAGGTCATTTCCAACCTGCTTAATTCTGTATTCTGAGGGACACATGGAGTGAATCAAAATTTCACTGACTCCTTTCCATGTTACAGTGGCAGGGCTGCAAGGAAAGCAGAAGTTTGGCCAGATGATCTGTTGACTACAATATAGTGTGTTGTGTGTTGACCAAATCTTGAATGAAGAACAGAAAATAGAGCCCAGAGAAGGGAAGTTTGAACATTGTTAAAAGAAGATTGTGCTAGATTAGCTTGATTCTCTTGCTTTTCTAAACAAGAAAGAATACCTCTAAAGATTTGGACTTTGCTGAACCCTTTGATTCAGTGCAGCAAGAGAAATCACTTGAGCTGGAGAAAGTAGAAATTGGGAAGAGGTTAGAATACAGGTGAAAATGCAAACAATTATCTGTGTAAATAGCAACCAGTTGTCCATGAAATGGGAACTGTTCATCTGAAGGAAGGTTTCCAGAAGAGTTCATTACAGTTTAGATTTGTTCCTTAAAATTATCATTACTGAGCATAATATAAGCATAATACAGAGTGTGTGTGTGACAATAGCTCAGAGCTGGAAGATACAATATCTCACAGAAAGAAAACCTAGATGCTACAAAGAACAGGATTAATCAGAACTTTTGCTGTGAGGTGAGGGTTCATTACATAAGGCCATGGACACCGCAGGGACTGTGAATTCCTGGTGTGATATTACCATACAAACAGACAAACAGCATAAAAGGGTGCATCACCTGGAGGACTGCCTGGAGAGAAAATATGTGTATACCATGGTAAAAGTGCTTGCTGAGAACTTTTCTATCATCCAAGGAAATGCAGTCACTTTTGACTCTATAGGATCAGGGCTAATACATTTATTGAAAGTTGGGACACATCCTTCTCATGACAAGAGATTCTTTAATCTCCTCATTTTTGCTCACCTTAAGAGACAAAAAACTCCTACTCATTTTTGCTCACCTTAGCAGAGCAGAAGCTGGCCAGTGATATAAATACCCATGAAGAGAGAGAACCATCAGTTCAAAAGAAAGCAGGAATGAATACAGGCCATGGACACACTTGTGCCTGAAGAATGACAATCACCCTCTTCTCAGAGAATCTTTTGGCATGGGAAATGGGTACAGAGGACTTCACTGATGCAAATGAGGCTCTTGATCAGAGATCATATTCTCTGTCTGCTTGCCACATCATAAGAGTGGCCCAGATGATTCAAAAGAGTTCTTTGCATGCTTTTAACGTTAAGGAAAACATTAAGGAAAGGGTTACAATGTCAATGATCAAGTAGTTCCAATGGTAGGTTGCAAACTGAAAGAGATGAACACATTCCCACAGTGAAATGGAAAATGAGATTTCTGGATTTTCTTAGCTTAGTCTAAGGAGTAAGGCCAGAGGAGTTAAATACACACAGTGGATGGTGGCATTCAAATTGTTTATTATATTTCTGTATTTCATCCTTTGTTCTGAGTGAAATTCCATTACTAAATAAAGGCTTCTCATTGTGCAGCTGTATTTTTTAATGTCTGATTTGAAAGGCCTTAGGTTTGACTTTGGGTACTGATTAAGAAGACGAGAAAATCAGTAGAAATTATGCTATTCACTGAAAAGAGAATGAAGCAAGGTAACCGGGTCCAGTTCTGTGTCCCTCAATTTAAGAAGGACATTGAGACACTTGAACATGTCCAGAGAAGGGCAACGAGGCTGGGGAGGGGTCTCGAGCACAAGCCCTGTGAGGAGAGGCTGAGGGAGCTGGGGTTGCTTAGCCTGGAGAAGAGGAGGCTCAGGGGAGACCCTATTGCCCTCTACCACTACCTGAAAGGAGGTTGTAGCCAGGAGGGGCTTGGTCTCTTCTCCCAGACAATCAGCACCAGAACAAGGGGACACAGTCTCAAATTGTTCCAGGGGAAGTTTAGGCTGGAGGTGAGGAGAAAGTTCTTCCCAGAAAGAGAGCTTGGCCATTGGAATGTGCTGCCCAGGGAGGTGGTGGAGTCACCATCCCTGGAGGTGTTCAAGAGGGATTAGACGTGGCACTTGAAGCCATGGTTTAGTTAGTCCTGAGGTGTTGGGTAGCATTTTGGACTTGATGATCTTTGAGGTCTTTTCCAACCTAACTGATTCTACAATTCTATTCTATGATTCAAAAGAAAGTTCAATGACTTTGCTGAAATTAATTACTCGAAACAAATTGAGAGAAGCTTAGTTCTTGAATTAAACAATAGTCCCATGCCTTGGAAAATATTTTTAGCAGTTTAGCAAATCCTGCATACAGAGGTTTGGAGAACACATGTGAAGGGGGAAAAAAAGGCCAGCATGGTTTGCTATGAGTGAAATATGATTCAATCATTCAGTGTTGCTGTTTTCTTAAAGTGTTGTTGGGTCTGGTGTGGAGACTGGCATCAAAATACAAGTCAAAATATGTAAGGGTTTCAAATATGTGTTAGATATTGGTTTGGGCTGATTTCTTTTGACATCCAGCTGAGTCTGCATTTGGGAGCAATGCCTGAAATCAGGGGTCATCTCTGCAGGCAACTGTGCTGGGAAATATTAACTGGCACAGTAAACAGGGAAGGTTTGATGGAAATACCATTCACAGCTCAATGGGAATAATTTAGACTAGTTACAGCAGTGGGGAAGGGTGTCATAATCTGAAAATATTTCTTAACAGAACATATGACAAAGAGGCTGTTTTCCTTAGGATATTAATGAGTAATAAATTTGTATGCTTTCCCTGCACTCCCATTTCAACACAACCCAGATACACCAGGGAGCAGGCTGGGGAGAATGACTGAAAATATTAACTTCTTCACCTTAAGCCCCCAGTGCTCCAAAGACACATCAGCCTGACTTTTCTCACTGCTTATAGAACTTATTGAATGCTAGGAATTTAGGTGGTTGCTCAGACCAGAAAAGACCAGATTGTGTCTGGAGTGCAGATACGAATAAGATAAGCTTTGGAATGCAAACTCTAACTTAATTGAATTCAAACTGCTATGACATGAATTTAATCTGTGTCCATAGGCCCATATTGGCCTTTTGGCTTCCATACAAACAAATATCCAGTCTGTAATGTCTTAGCAAACCCAACTTCAGCCAAAAAATAAACCAGTGGAAATGTCTGCATTATCTTGCCTATGACTTTTGACAGCTAGGCTTTCTAGTTGCTCTTCTTTCCTTCTTCCTTTCCTTCTTCCTTTCCTTCTTCCTTTCCTTCCTTCCTTCCTTCCTTCCTTCCTTCCTTCCTTCCTTCCTTCCTTCCTTCCTTCCTTCCTTCCTTCCTTCCTTCCTTCCTTCCTTCCTTCCTTCCTTCCTTCCTTCCTTCCTTCCTTCCTTCCTTCCTTCCTTCCTTCCTTCCTTCCTTCCTTCCTTCTTTCCTTCCTTCCTTCCTTCCTTCCTTCCTTCCTTCCTTCCTTCCTTCCTTCCTTCCTTCCTTCCTTCCTTCCTTCCTTCCTTCCTTCCTTCCTTCCTTCCTTCCTTCCTTCCTTCCTTCCTTCCTTCCTCTTCCTTCTTTCTAACTGTAAAGCATTGACTCTGTACATCCTCCCTGTGCCCATCACTGCTGCTGAGCCAGTGTGATATTCCATGGTAATTCACTGCAGCTGTAGGTCAGAATCAAACAATCACTCCAGAGTCAGGAGGAAAACAGAGATGAATTGCTTCTGTGATCAGCTGCCTTCTGGAACCAGTCTTCATGCAGGAGAGCCTCTAGTGCCTACAGGCATACCCCAACCCCTAAACAGATGGCTGAATTTGCAAGCTGTGGATTGTCTGCTTGCAGGTAATGTGTGCAGGAAGAGGTTACTGTGGGTTTGATTTCTGTGTATTGAACAACGATGAAAGTATGTTTCTTATCTTGTGCTTGTGTTAGGAAGCCACACTTTGAACAACTTTCCTCATTGTAAGGTAATGACAAGTCAGACATCTCTTCCCCACCCTTGGCATGGAAGTCACTACAGTCACACCCAAAGACTGCCTGCTTTCGCTGCCTGCTTCCTGCAGAGACTGCAACAGAAGCTTTTAAAGATGCACAAAATCTTATCGAACAGAGATGAGGGAGAATCCGGTACATAGAACAGTCTCATAGCCGTTGATGAAGACTGACTGAGGCATGGAGAGCTGCACTTCTAGCTCTCTTTGTTGTTTGATATTAGTAACTACAATTAGAATTATTCATACACTTGCATATAAATTTCCATTCCCTCTTTGCTTTCTGTGTGAGCCATATTCTAGTGTGGGTGGGTTGAGCTTGAGAGAGTCAGTGTGGCACACTTTTAACCTCAGAGTGAGTAGTAGTAGGCTCATTAGAGTGCAATGCCTTTGCCCTACTTTAAGCACATAAAGCAGAGTACAGGAAACTGCCTTTTGCCCCATTGATCAAAATTAGTTTAGGTGATACATGCAGATGCAGACCCTTGCACCATAAATATCCACACTTTCTCAGATAAATCTCATTTCTTTTGACAATGAACTGTGTCTGCTGTATCAAAATGTTTGCATAAATGTCAGCACATAAATAATGGGTGAATGGTTGCCCTGATCTGTCTGCCCTACCACCTTTAACTTGTTCATTGGAACACAGGCATTCTCCTTGATAATTAGACTACTCAAGTATTACTTCAGCTCTCTGGCTCCAGTTGTAACCAGGTTCTTCTGGGAAACAAATAAAACAGTTGAAAAGGTGACAACTGCAAAATATGAATGTGACAGTTTCAGGCTGTGCTTAGCTGTGCTTTATGTAGTGGGAGGATTAAACCTTCACACTACCACAATGAACAAAGATTTCCTAATCGTGGTTTAACTTACTTTCACCTTTAATTTCTGGTTCAGGAGCTTTTTAATGAATTCTAAAGAATAGAATAGAATAGAATAGAATAGAATAGAATAGAATAGAATAGAATAGAATAGAATAGAATAGAATAGAATGGAAGAGACCTTCAAGATCATCGCGTCCAACCCATCAACCAATCCAACCCACCTAAACAACTAAACCATGGCACCAAGCACCCCATCAAGTCTCCTCCTGAACACCTCCAATGATGGTGACTCCACCACCTCCACGGGCAGCCCATTCCAATGGGCAATCTCATCTCTCTGTATAGAACTTCTTCCTAACATCCAGCCTAAACCTCCCTGGCGCAGCCTGAGACTGTGCCCTCTTGTTCTGGTACTGGCTGCCTGGGAAAAAAGACCAACCTCTGTCTGGCTACAACCTCCCTTCAGGTAGTTGTAGACTGCAAGAAGGTCACCCCTCAGTCTCCTCTTCTCCAGGCTAAGCAACCCCAGCTCCCTCAGCCTCTCCTCACAGGGCTTGTGTTCCAAACCCCTCACCAACTTTGTTGCCCTTCTCTGGACACGTTTCAGCAAGTCAACATCTTTCCTAAACTGAGGGGCCCAGATCTGAACACAGGACTCAAGGTGTGGCCCAACCAGTGCAGTGTACAGGAGCAGAATGACCTCCCTGCTCCTGCTGGCTACACTGTTCCTGATGCAGGCCAGGATGCCATTGGCCTTCTTGGCTGCCTGGGCACACTGCAGACTCATGTTCAGCCTACCATCGACCAGTACCCCCAGGTCCCTCTCTGCCTGGCTGCTCTCCAGCCACTCTGACCCCAGCCTGTAGCACTGCTTGGGGTTGCTGTGGCCAATGTGCAGATTATATTGCAATGTATGACAACATTTTTCCTAACCCTATAAAGTTATTTCAACTTGTACTCCCAGAAAACACAAAGTTCTGTAATATCCTGTTCCTACCACTTCTGGGGTATTTGATATGGAAATTAATATGTCTGGCCCATGTCTCCTATACTGATCACATCAGTTTATGGAAACAATTCAAATAACAAGTGTCACTGTATTGTATTTTGGCAGATGAGGCTTAATTCAGCAAGATGTGCTGGAAGGTGTCCAGAGAAGGGCCACGAGGATGAGCAGAGGGCTGGAGATCCTCTGCTATGTGGACAGGCTGAAAGAGTTGGGGCTATTCAGTCTAGAGAAGAAAAGGCTCTGAGGAGACCTTATTGTGGCCTTTCTGTATCTTAAGGTGGGCTACAAAAAAGCTGGGGAGGGACTTTTAAGGTGTCAGGTAATGATAGGACTGGGGGCGATGGAGCAGTTATATTCCTCTTCAGAAGGGAGGTTGTAGCCAGGTGGGTTGGTCTCTTCTCCCAGGCAACCAGCACCAGAACAAGAGGACACAGTCTCAAGCTGTGCCAGGGGAGGTTTAGGCTGGAGGTTAGGAAGAAATTCTTCGTCGAGAGAGTGATTTGAAACTGGAATTTGTTGCCTAGGGAGGTGGTGGAGTCACTGTCATTGGAGGTGTTTAGGAGGAGACTTGATGGGGTTGCTTGGTGCCATGGTTTAGTTGATTAGATGGAGTTGGATGATGGGTTGGACACGATGATCTTGAAGGTCTCTTCCAACCTGATGTATTCTAGTCTATTCTAAATGACAGGCTCCTGCCACAGGTGCTGAAACCTGCATGTCAATGCTTGTGTGTGTCACTGGTGATCGATAACCTCTCTAGCAAGGTCAGCCTTTCTGAAAAGTGGGAAATAAGGTGTCTGAAAAGCCAACCCTGCCTAAGCCTCAGGTTTTTATTGCAAAATATCTGCTCACATTTTCCCCAATTTGAGCCAGTCTGGGAGAAAAATCAAAACAAATTTGCAGAGGTCTCTGGTAGCTTGCAAAACTTCAAAGAAAGCACACAGGAAATTTAGAAGAGAAGCATTTATGAGGCCAGTTTCAAGGCTGATACTTGAAATGAGCAAATGCACATTTTAAATAATGCAGGCATTGATCTGCATGTCAGTAGCAATTATGCTTGTTTCTGAGCAAGGACTTGCATTGCTACCTCACAAGTGTATTCAAAGCAGTTTTGAAACAATTCTGCTATTTTTCTCCATCTATGTCTGAAGAGCCATGGGATTGCAGGGGGAGCAGAAGCTTCACATGTCATAAGCATACAAAGCAGTCACACTGGGTCAGACTAAAGTTTCATTTAGCTTGTATTTATTTTTTTTCCCCAATAATACATCCATTAAGATCATCTCCTGCGGATACAGACAAAAAAAAAGCAAAAATGTAGTAGGTAGGGGATGCTCATGCTTCGGTAAAGTCTACCCATTCTGACAGTCAGAGGATAGAAGCTGTAGGATAGGATAGGATAGGATAGGATAGGATAGGATAGGATAGGATAGGATAGGATAGGATAGGATAGGATAGGATAGGATAGGATAGGATAGGATAGGATAAGATAGACCAGACCAGGTTGGAAGAGACCTTCAAGATCGTTGCATCCAGCCCAACATCCAACTCCACCTAATCAACTAAACCGCGGCACCAAGCACCCCAACAAGTCTCCTCCTAAACACCTCCAATGACAGTGACTCCACCACCTCCTTAGGCAGCAAATTCCTGTGGCAAATCACTCTCTCGATGAAGAATTGCTTCCTAACATCCAGCCAAAACCTCCCCTGGCACAGCTTGAGACTGTGTCCTCTTGTTCTGGTGCTGGTTGCCTGGGAGAAGAGACCAACCCCCACCTGGCTACAACCTCCCTTCTGAAGAGGAATATAACTGCAATTTAAATCTCTCCATTTAACCCCAGCCAAGACAATGTCAAATAAGGCAAAAATTATTAGGACTCATGCACTCATTGACAGAATCCGTTGTGTCAATGTGAATCGGGGGAAATACCCAAAACATTTCTGATTCTTTTTAAGTATTTGAGCTTCTAATATTTTTATAATTAGACAGCCTGGGAGTTTATTTCTTCTCCCAGTATTTGTGATCTTAATTAAGTCTCACATTTATTATTAACACTGCGTCCTGTTTTATATGGGGGAACAACCCCGGAGATGCTGTTCTGTTGTGCTGTGACACCCCAGGCCTTGCATCTCTCTAATTACTGAGGCCTGCTTTGGCTCCATTTGGATACTGCCCTGTTTAATCTCTCTTGTTTTTACAGTCTGGGAATGGCTTCTTTTCCTAGTATTTGAAGTTCAAATTAAGCCTCATGTTTATTAGTAAGTGCATCAATTCATAAGAGAAATACAAGCCCTCTGAGAAAGATCAGAGTGCTGTGCCAAGCTGAAGCCACTGGCAGATTCTCAGCTGTGTGGAGGGTCAGCATCATCAGTACCAGAAGAATGAGCATTATGGTGACAAAACAAACAAACAAACAAGAGCACATCTACAACTTGTATCCGAAGGCCACACCAAAAGCCTGAAAGTTAGAAAGGTGCTTTCTGTTAGCTTTGGTAAGTGTGCAATGAAAATGGGATGGTCTGGGCATAAGCTATCCATAAACCAAATAATCATGACTTTGTGACCTGCACATCAATGCAGAAGAGGAGAGGGGTAGCAGGATGAGTAGCAACGACTACAGAACTAAGGAATGAACACTTTTTATCCTGTCCTGCTCTGTTCAGGAAAGTATTAGCCCCTCTCACCACTGTGACTGCTGTGACAAGCTCATCCAAAGCCCTACAGATGTACACCATTGCAAGGCTTATGACTCAGAATAACTGCTGGGACAGCCAGGTCTGTATATGTACCCTGCTCTCATGCATGTGTCCATTAAAAGTTTTAACCTAGACTAATCAAAAGAAGTTAGAATCTCTGGATTCTAGACTAGAATCAAAAGAAGCAGTACTGTGAAGTGGTGAGCATGAACTTGTATTGGAACCCCAAGCTCTATTGCTGGTTCTGCCATTGGCTTGCTTAATGGTCACACAGAATTAAGTGAATCATTTCTTATCCAAACATTGCTTGCTTATTTTCTCTTTGATGCCTTTGCCCTGATGTTTCATCGTGTTATAATCTACTTCATTCTGCTGCTGGCTCCCTATCTGTCTCTGATGTACAGCTCACTCTGTATCCGCTGAAAGCTCAAAGACATCAGCTTAAATGCAATAATGAGATGTGACTGAGAAGCAGCACATTTTCCATGAGGAATCTTCTCCCTGCACGTTTCAAGGTTTCAGTTGGTTTTTTTTTACTCACAAGAATATCAATCATCCTCAGCCCTGTGAACTCCTGCTTACTTTGCTGGATTCTCTGCTTGTAGTGATACCTGGAAACATGGGGAAAACATTTCCTTGGCCACTTGAATAAAAAGACAGCAGTCCTAAAAGATTGCAGACATCTGCATACTAGATTCACAAACATTTGTGATGGCACTGTGTGGTGGGTTGAAGTTTCCCCCCAGCATTAACTTTGCCAGACCAACTGAGTTAGAAGCAAATGGAGCTGTATTTACAAGCAAAATCTACACTTTACAATGGCATGCAATGAATGTGTACAAAATATACAGTCTGTACAATATGATACAGATATTTACAATTGGCAAACTACATGAAATTCCCCTGGTCAGAGACCAGGGAAGCCGTTCCACTGTCCTCCCTTACCCCGCTGCCCCAAGAGAGAAAAGGAGCAGAGAGAAAGCAGTGGGTTAGGCTTAACTAAACAGCTCAGCCAAGGCCAGCTGACAAGCAGGTTAATCTCTCCCAAGTGAAGCAAAACCAGCAGAGATCAGAAGAGGAGAGAGAGAATTGTTATGGTACAGCTCCTCTTATTCCAGATATTTACCCAATGAATTTGTTTAGAATAATCTTTTGTTTTCCTTTTCATTCCCAATAGTGATTTGTTTATATTTTTCTACTTTTCTGCTCAAAATCTGTAACTAAATTTTAAAGACATAGCCTAAAAGCACCACACACTGAGACTGAACCACCTCAATTTTTGATAAGGGTAATGGTCTTGAATGCAGAGAACAAAGGCAGGATATCCAGGGAGGGTGTGGAAACAGTGACTGACTGAGGTGTCAGAGGTTATCAATGCTATCCCATCTTGAAGGACCAGATAACCTGCATCTGGCCCAGGGTTGCAAGTCTAGAATGTGCTGAATATGAGGAACAATTTTATGACTGGAGCAAAACAGGTATGGTTCATGCAGCTTGTAGACAAACACTGAAGCTGCCCCTTGCCAGCTGTTACCCTGGCCTGAAGAGGTCTTGCAGGGCTGCTAGGCTCTTAAATAAAAGCAAACAGAAGAGTAGTTAAATGAAGCAAAATTACAAAAGAGATAAATGAGATAGTTTAGCAAACATAGGCTGTGCTAGAATGGCATGATATCTCTCCTTGATAAGCTAACTGATCTTCCAGACAAAAGAAATGCAGATCTAATCTACCTGGCATTCAGTAAAGCATTTAACATAGTCCCACATGGGACATTATTAGTTAGGCTAGATAAAATGGGAATTAGTGCAAGAACTAGAAGGTGTAGCTTATAGCTACAATAAAGGAGACAACCTAATGGGCTCTTTCAAGAGGGAATTATCAGCATGTAGAGAGGTTACTTGTGGGCTCTCATAGACATCAGGTTTTGGAAGCAGTTGTATAGGCAAAATTTGCTGATGCAGCAAGCCTGATCCTCACAGAGCCTGCCTGCATCATCTTCTGTAGCAAAATGCGAGCTTGTCCTGCCCTCATCTGATCTAAAACTATATAACCAAGGAACTGCAGGTTTGATATGCTAAATACACCCAGAAGATATTTGCAAAGAATCTGGCTTACATTTGGCCTGGTTAGACCTTGTTTAGACCAAGACCACGAATACAGTTATATCACAAAAGAATAATCAAGATGCAGGACAGAAAAAGGAGAAAGACCTGTAGTGTACAGTAAGAGAGACAGGGAACAAGGGATCTGAGGTCTAGAAAAAATCACACTTTGCTAGAAGTTGAACATTATCAGGAGGAAATACAAGATAGAAAAAAACCTAGGTGCGTTATCTAATTTCAGGGTGAAAGTGATTCACAATGATAACACAGCAAGAAAACTGCCCTCCTAATTTCAAACACTGCTGTAGTGTTGTGGAATGCTCCAATAAGGCTGTGTTGTATACTATGCATGGTTATATTTACAAGGACAAGAATGATTATAGAATCTTAGAATCAATAAGGCTGGAAAAGACCTCCGGGATCATCAAGTCCAACCTATCACCCAACACCTCATCACTAACTAAACCATGGCTTCAAGTGCCGCCTCAAATCCTCTCTTGAACACCTCCAGGGATGGTGACTCCACCACCTCCCTGGGCAGCACATTCCAATGGCCAATCACTCTTTCTGGGAAGAACTTTCTCCTCACCTCCAGGCTAAACTTCCCCTGGCACAGCTTGAGACTGTGTCCTCTTGTTCTGGTGCTGGTTGCCTGGGAGAAGAGACCAACCCCCACCTGGCTACAACCTTCCTTCCGGCGGTGTGCACAGAATGCTGCCGATGACACTAGGAGCACTGCAAATCCTTTCTTCTGGGGGCATTTTTATTCGGTGGTTTCACTACATGCATGGCTTACTCCTCATAGGGCTGCTGTTACAACCAGATTCTTTGTAATGAGCCAAGCTGTGCTTTACCTCCTTCCAGCTAATACTGTTAACTGATACCTGAACATTTCTCCTTTATTTTAGGACAAAGTCACAAGAGTTAGTTTAAGCTATGCTTTTGTATACTTTTGTAATGTGGTGGGCTGTAGTTCCCCCCAAAATTAACTTTGCCAGACCAATTCAGTTAGAAGCAAATGGAGCTGTGTTTACAAGCACAATCTACACTCTACAATGGAATGCCACGAGTGTGTACAAAATATGCAGGAGTTACAATATTTACAGATATTTACAATTAATAACCAGCACAAGGATCCCTCTGGCCAAGGACCAGGGGAAGCTACAAGCTTCTCCCCCTGCCTTCCACTTTCCCCCTGTATAAAAGGGTAAGGGACAAGAGACAGGAGCAGAGAAGTTAGTCTTAGCCAAGGCCAGACAAAGTGTGCAGATTATCTCTCCCGAGTGAAGCAAAAACAGCTGAGATAAGAAGAGAAAAGGGAAGAATTGTCATGGTACAGCTCCTCTTATTCCAGATATTTACCCAATGAATTTGTTTAGAATAATCTTTTGTTTTCCTTTTCACACCCAATAGTGATTTATTTATATTTTTCTACTTTTCTGCTCAAAATCTGTATCTAATTTTAGAGGCATAGCCTAAAACCACCACAAGTACTAGGAGAAAAAGAGCTTATCAAATCAGACACTGATCTCAGCTGGGAAGAGGTAAATGAGTTCCATGTGGTAATTCAAAAATCTGTTCCTTATTGTTTCTCAGCTGTAAGCTGTTGCCTCCCAACTGGGCCTCTGTTTGGCTGCATGCTAATTGGACCCAACAAGCACAGGTAAGATGGGTCAAAGAGCCAAAGCCTTGATTTGGCTCTTGGCCCATGATACAAGCAAGTCATGCTTGCTCTGCTTAGCACCTGGAGAATGAAATGTTTATATGAAGCAGAGGACAAGGTTAGCACATGAACAAATTGTTTTAACCTGGCCATAAATACGTTTCAGCTTGAAGTCTTTCTGAAATGGGTCCCATGATCATAACAATGGGATTCTGGAAAACCCATTTATGGTAAGGTGTTGCACTATATCCCTTCCAATCAACACCAGAGAAGAGGCTCAGAAGTTGTGGGCACCCCTTCAAGTTCTTTGAGATGATTACTAAGAAAAAACAGTAATGATCTCTAGTTAGGTCATAGTGCATGGGCCAGTTAAAAAGAAAAAAGGCAAAACACAGATTGACTTTTCATAGACTCATAGAATCAATAAGGTTGGAAAAGACCTCAGAGATCATCAAGTCCAACCTATCACCCAACACCTCAGGACTAACTAAACCATGGCTTCAAGTGCCACATCCAATCCCTCTTGAGCACCTCCAGGGATGGTGACTCCACCACCTCCCTGGGCAGCACATTCCAATGGCCAATTACTCTTTCTGGGAAAAAAATTCTCTTCACCTCCAGCCTAAACTTCCCCTGGCACAGCCTGAGACTGTGTCCTCTTGTTCTGGTGCTGCTTGCCTGGGAGAAGAGACCAACCCTCACCTGGCTACAGACCAACCCCCACCTGTCTACGATTCCCAGGTGGAGTTTTCAGAATTGGCATTTCCAGCAGCCATCTGATCTCATTAGAGATGGAAACTATTGAGAGATGATAAACATGGAATCCCATAGCACCACTTTTTGCAGTCACATTTCAAGAGCTGAAGAGCATTTAATTCCAAGCTGAATACAAAGGTGCCATTTGACTTAAGAACATGCTTGAGGATGGTACACACTCCCCCCAGACAAAGACTGCATTCCTATTATTAGCTTGCTAGTAGGTATAAGGGCTCAAAGGATAAATCAGAAGAGGGACTTTAGAAGAGGTAACAGGCTTAAGGCTCAGCTGTGTAGCAGCCAGTAGCAGGATGACACTGTGTATACATACAATAACCAAAAATCACTCAGTTCATGTGAACTGCTCAACAAACTCATAACATCTGATACTCTTGTTCAGCCAGCTTCTTTCTGACTACCAGCTGGGTTTATCCTTAGCCTCTGATTTCTCTACTACCTGGCTTTGTGTTTCCTCTTAAGAATATGTCTTAAAGAAATCATAGTATCAGTCAGGGTTGGAAGGGACCACAAGGATCATCTAATTCCAAACCCCCTGCCATGGGCAGGTGCACCCTACAGTAGATCAGGCTGGCCAGAGCCTCATCCAGCCTGGGCTTAAACACCTCCAGGGACGGGGCCTCAACCACCTCCCTGGACAACCCATTCCAGGGCTTCACCACTCTCATGGGGAAGAACTTCCTCCTCACATCCAGCCTGAATCTCCCCACCTCCAGCTTCATTCCATTCCCGCTAGTCCTATCACTACCTGATGTCCTCAGAAGTCCCTCCCCAGCCTTCCTGTAGGCCCCCTTCAGATACTGGAAGGCCACAATGAGGTCACCTCGGAGCCTTCTCTTCTCCAGACTGAACAGCCCCAACTCCTTCAGTCTGTCCTCACAGGAGAGGTGCTCCAGCCCTCTGCTCATCCTCGTGGCCCTTCTCTGGACACCTTCCAGCACCTCCACATCCCTCTTGTACTAGGGGCTCCAGAACTGGAGGCAGTACTCCAGGTGATTTTCTCCTGAAAGTTTCAAAAACACAAGGTGTTGATGCCGAACACTTTCACACATCAGTGTAAACATAAGCATAGAGAAGGGGAATGGGTAAGATTTACTGTGCCACTTTTATTTGTATTTAATAAATACTGCTCATAAAGGGTAATGTTCACATTACTTGAATAATATAACTGATTGAATGAGATGGTGAAATAAGAAGGGCCATTAATTGTGATCACAGTAAAGTTTTACATTAGTACTCCTCTTGAATTTATTGAATGAGGGAATAGTTGCTCTGCACACCCTTGAAAATCAGAGGAGCTTGGGTTTGAATTGTGCTGGGACCAGATGAGGTACTACATGGTTGATTCTTGCTGTGCTTCTTGATGGCTGAAGCAGGATTTTTTAAGGAGCAAGTGCTGCTAATTACCATTTTTAGAGTGTTTTCCTTCATTTCAGTGAGAATAGGAAAGGTTGTTGGAAGAAATAAATTTCATGAGATGCATAAATGGTGCTTTAGCTAATGAGTGCTCTGTGTCTCACTGAACTGCCTTTTACCATCTTGGTTACTGATGTGGACAGTGTTGTTGTAGAAATTACAACAACCAGGAGAACAAGTAAGTATACACATTGGGTTTTTTGAGGTGAAACTTGGCGTATATAATATTAAACAGATAAAATTGATGGTGTTGTGTGTATGTGACTATATTTGTAGTATACAAAAACATCCTTGAAGCCATGGTTTAGTTAGTGATGAGGTGCTGGGTGACAAGTTGGACTTGATGATCTTTGAGGTCTTTTCCAACCTTATTGATTCTATGATCCTATGATATAAAGCATAATTTGGAGACTACAGACTGTTTTACTAAGTCAAATGTTCCCTTATATATGTTTTAAGATCTGGCTGAATAATTAGATCATACATTTGACCTTCAGGGTCTAAAAGGTCCTATAGTTTCAGGTGTTCCTGGGTGGCCTGTCCTAGGTGATCTGCTTTGGCAGGGTGTCTGGACTCAATGATTTCCAGAGGTCACTTCCAACCCCTACCATTCTGTGATTCCATGAAATGCCTCCTCCCCAAGCTTCCTTCCTTCCCAGGGAGATGCTCATGTAAGGGCCACCACCAAGCTTGGGAAATGTTTGAAGGGTTTTTTTGATGCTTTTACAGCATCACTGCAAAGATGCCACCTGCTTGACTAACCAGACAGAGCCTGGCTGCAACATGCTCCATCCCTTGGCACATATAAATCCAAGTGGATGCCAGGCTGGATGCGGCTCTGAGCAACCTGACCTAGTGTGAGGTGTCCCTGCCCATGGCAGCGGGGTTGGAACTAAACAATCCTTGAGGTCCCTCCTAACCCTAACAATGCTGTGATTCCAAGTGATTCTGTGATTCAGTCTGTTAGCCTTACTGAATCTGAGAATTTATTTTTGCATGTCAGTCAAAAATAGACTCAGCCAATGTCAGCAGCATCTGCAAATCTTGCTACTGGTTTTTAAAAGTTTGTCCACGTATTCTTACTGCCCTTCTCTTCTACAGTCTCTCTGTGGCACAAGGTCAGTTATTTCCTTGTCCTGTGGAAACTGGATCTGTAAGAGAGATGAGCAATCATAGAATCAACAGGGTTGGAAAAGACTTCAGGGTTCATCAAGTCCAACCTGTCACCCAACACCTCATGACTACTAAACCATGGCTTCAAGTGCCACATCCAATTCCTTTTTGAACACCTCCAGGGAGCCCATTCCAATGGCCAATAACTCTTTCTGTGAAGAACTTTCTCCTCACCTCGAATCATCTGATGGGTGCCAGGTATAGCTTCCTCTAAACCAAACAAAGGAAACAATACCAGAGAATCTTTTTGTAACCAGCCATTCAGAATGGAGTGTAGGAGACAAGAAGAATAAGAGAGTGCTGAGGACTTCCCTGAAGGGAGGGAACCCTGGGGGAAAAAAACAATAAAGAAGAGATGAGAAATTACCTGTGTGGTAATAGTTAAGGTAAACTGAATCTAGGTAACAGCTAATAGGGTGGAGTACCTCTGACAAAGTCAGGAAAGCCTTTGAGCCTAGATGAAAATTTATGTCCCGCTGTAAATCTTTGTAGCCAAAAGGGTTGTGTGAAGGTGGTGAGTACTCAGAAGATTTTGAGTTACGTCTCCTCCTGTGGAAGTTAATCATGCTCCAAAGGGAAATAGCATAGAGAAACAATGCTTGTATTCATTATGTCATGTGAGAGGGAAGGTCGAGCGAGACAGCGTACAGCCTCTCAGCAACACAAAGGGAATTCTCCACTGTGCTCCTTAATTATACACCATAAATGTCAGTCACACTTCATGTTACCTGTAGTTGACTGTAATCTGGTGTCGTGAGCTCACAATAAATTAGCCCATTTCTACAGTTTGCCGGTAAATATACTTCAGAGTAGGGTGCATCTGACTGTGAGGGGAGGTGGGGAAACCAAATCTGCAATCTCATCCCATAAATCTCACCTTGCTATCCTGGAGCATTCTCAAGCACACCTCTTAACGCAACATCTGTATCAGTGTAACATTTTGTCCCTCTCTGTCTGTTGAGTCTTCCAAATCCTTTTTGCTTCTACAAAGTGAGAAGAGCTCCTCTTGAGGTGACAGCAGATCTCCGCTTGTGAAAATGAAGGCGTATTAGAAATTCATTCCCTCGTGCGACACGGGAACACAACTTTCACTCCAGATTTCCTTAAAAAGGAATATATATTAGAAAATGTGGTTATCAGCAGGCTGTTTATGACCAGAAATATCTCCTTATAACTTAGTGCTCCTTATATCTTTAGATTAGACACTTGTAAAATAGGCCATTATATGTAATAAAAAGCATTTAATGAAACTTTCATTTGGAGGACATTGAATTCAATGACTTCACTTTGACACTGACAAATGTCTCACCAGAGCTGATTTGCACGGAAACCACCGGGGTCTCATTTTAGTTCCTGTAACAAACCAGAACAGTGATTTTATCATTTCAAAGTCATTTATATTAGCCTGGAGCTACATGACACAATGGCAATGCTTAAGATTATAGCAGTGCATCGTCTGCATAAGTGGCATAACTTTCACCGCTGCGATAATCCTTCCCAGAACCTGTATCATACATACAAACCTGTTTCAACGGGGGGCAAAAATAATCTAGTGATTCATTACTTCCTAGAAAGACATATTATCCTGTAACACATGTTTCTGTGTGGAAAAATGGACTGCAAGGTATGGTGACAGTATGAAACTGGGAGGCTTAGCTGGTACACCTGAAGGCTGTGCAGCCATCCATTGAGACTCAGACAGACTGAAGAGCTGGGCAGGGAGGAATCTAACGAGGTTCAACAAGGAGAAGTGCAGAGTCCTGCACCTGGGAAGGAATAATAAACTGCAGCAGTACAGGTTAGGAGGTGATCTGCTAGAGAGCAGACCTGTGGAGAAGGACCTGGGAGTCCTGGTGGGCAGCAAGTTATCCATGGGACAGCAATGTGCCTTTGTGGTCAAGAAGGCCAATGGGATCCTGGGATGCATTAAGAAGAGTGTGTCCAGCAGACCAAGAGAGGTTCTCTTCTCCCTCTACTCTGCCCCAGTGAGGCCCCATCTAAAATATTGCATCCAGTTCTGGGCTCCCCAAATCAGGAGGTACAGGGATCTACTTGAGAGAGTCCACCAGAGAGCTACAAGGATGATTACAATACAATACAATACAATACAATAAACCAGGTTGGAAGAGACCTTCAAGATCTGGAGCACAGCCGAATGAGCAAAGGCTGAGAGATTTGGGGCTTTTTAGCCTGGAGAGGAGAAGAGTGAGAGAAGATCTAATAAATGTATGTAAATATATGAGGACTGGGTGTCAGGAAGTAATGGACAGACTCTTCTCAGTTGTACCCTGTGACAGGACAAGGGGCAATGGATGTAAAATACAACACAGGAAGTTCCACCTCAACATGAGGAAAAACTTCTTTACTGTAAGGGTCACAGGGCACTGGAACAGGCTCCCCAGAGAGGCTGTGGAGTCCCCTTCTCTGGAGACTTTCAGTACCCATCTGGATGTGTTCCTGTGTGACCTACACTAGATTCTCTGGTCCTGCTCAGGCAGGGGTTTGGACATCTCCAGAAGTCCCTATCAACACCTAACATCCTCTGATGCTGTGATCCTGTGACTGGGTCATAATTTTGCCTCCCTCTTTGTAGACAAGATGTTTATACTGCAGTTTTTCATAAGTGCATGCAACAGCCAAGTAAGAAACAAATGCAAGTCACTAATAAAACTTATGCCAGGTAATTCTTTTCACTGCAAGAAAGAATAATTTGCAGGATCTAATTAATCTTCTAAAATTAGAACATTATGTAGCTTGGACAGAGTCTGTCTGGATTTAAGTTCTTATTTGAAAACTGGTTTTGTGATAGCCAAGCAGACCAGACCTAGCTGGAGACACAGGCAAGCAAACAAAAAGGGCAAAAAAAGAAAATCAATGTAATTGTACAGCCTCCAAAGCAGAAGGATCAATAAATACACTCTGATGTTAACACCACAGGGTTAGATTTATTAACCACCTAGACATCTGAGAAGGAATTTATATAAATACTTAACCCCTCTATTATAAGGATTTATACTGGAAGTTCATTTTTGCAAAAGTCTATTACAGTAGGCAGCCTCTTTACTTATATGTGGTCCCTAAAGCAGTGAGATTTCTCATATAAATCACTCCCTCACTGCCACAGAAACTAAAATGAGATTTTTTAATCCCACAATGGCAGTTTTAAAACATCCAAATTCTCTTGTTAAGAACAATATAGATTTTTCAGAGTTATTTGAGGACCTAAATGCCACTGATTTAATGGCAGCCAAGATCTTCCTGTGCAGGATCTGTGTTTTCTAGAGTAGGATCTTCCCAGTAAAACCAGAAGTCTTCTGGTTGGTTGGACATCACATCAGTGGGCAATGTAAATGGGACAGGCTATAAATTGTTTCCACTGATAGACCTACTCTTCCAGCACTATCCTAGCAGAGCATAGAATCACAGAATCAATAAGGTTGGAAAAGACCTCAGAGATCATCAAGTCCAGCCTATCACCCAACAGTTCATGGCTAATTAAACCATGGCACCAAGTGCCACATCCAATCCCTTTTTGAACACCTCCAGGGATGGTGACCTCCACCACCTCCCTGGGCAGCACATTCCAATGGCCAATTCCCCTTTCTGGGAAGAACTTTCTCTTCACCTCCAGCCTAAACTTCCCCTGGTGCAGCTTGAGACTGTGTCCTCTTGTTCTGGTGCTGGTTGCCTGGGAGAAGAGACCAACCCCCACCTGGCTACAACCTCCTTTCAGGTAGTTGTAGACAGCAATAAGGCCTCCCCTGAGCCTCCTCTTCTCCAGGCTAAGCAACCCCAGCTCCCTCAGCCTCTCCTCATAGGGCTTGTGCTCGAGACCTCCCCCAGCCTCACATGCGTGCAGCATCACAAAGCCTTATCTTAGGCCCTTCTGCATGCAGCACATATTCTTAAGGCCATCACATCAAGAAACTCTGCTAAGAATTTTGTGAGGTAGCATTCTCAATATCTGGGCAAATACAAAAATGACAGTCTTCACAAACCTTACCGAATTGCAGAGCTGCCTCTGGCCCAAACAGGAGCTCTGTGGACCAGAGGAGAATCTCTGTCTAGTGATGATTTCCCTGAGGCTGTTATCAAGGAGGACAAGTTCAGGTTACCGGGTTTAAGCATAGCTTTGAATGGTGCTGACTGAGGCAAGTAAATAAGAACCAGCCCACATTTCAAGCCTATGATGAAAATAAGCATAGTCACACAGCAGAGACAAGCAGCATAGACACGGCCTGGACTGTTATGAGGAGAGGCAGCAGAGGGAAGGGGAGGGACTGTTCTGACTTACCCCATTATTATTATTAACTCCACAGCTAAATTCTATTACATTTATATACTTTCACAGCTACATGGATTTTAATGCATTGCTTTTTCCTAGTATCTAGGTCTCCTAAGTACCCATGCATGTCTCAGAGCTCTTAAATAGTGGCTATAATCACTACAATTGTGGTTTTAACAGTCCTGGTTTCTCTACTTTAACATAGTTAAAATCACAGAAAGGATTCTTCAGAAGTATTAGCCTGCCTTGGTGCATGAACATACATGTGGATGGATTTGCCACTTATGACAGCTTCTGCTGGAAAGAGATAGATAAACCAAGGTAACAGAGAGACAGGAGAGAAATGCTAGCAGTACTATCAAGGGAATGTCCCCCATCTACCCATGTGTGTAATCTGCTCGGTCGAGCCACCGGTCATTTTTCCTATGCATCACTCCACAGTATTTACTTGGAATGAAATCCTGCCTTTAAAACCCCTTATTGTCAGTCACTGCCTCTGCAAATTTACTTCAGGGCTTTTTGTGAGATTTCAGACCTCTGCTGATTTTTAATAGGAACTGGCCCCTCACTTGATGTAGCACAAGCTTGTCATAGCAGCTCTTACTAAGTATTTTCTTCAGGGATATTTCCAACTGTCTGAAACTCCAAAAGCATTTTGGCAGCATTGCAAAATATGCATGGCATGTCAGGGAATCAAAGAGGGTATTTCTAATCATGTTTTTATCTTAACTTAGAGATAGAAATAACTGGCACCACATAAACCACTGGCTCTGGGGGGAAATAACAGCTGGTTTTCAGACTGCAAAACATAGCTTAAGACTTTGCGTGTTTGAGTATTAATGCCACTTACACTATCATAGAGAATACTGTGCTGTTCAGCAGCTGTAAAAACAATTAGGGATGTCTTGCAGGGCTTGCTGAGACAACGCTGGCTTTGAAGCCAGATGGCATTGTGCCTGAGTAAGACCCAAATTTGGACAGAAAGTTCTATTCCTACAATGCTTTAGTGTTTGCCCTGAAGGCCCACGCTCTGAGGTTCAGCACTTGTATTCAAGAGGTTTCATTTTGTCAAGGTGAAGGGTGTTCAAGCTGCTGAATATTTTGCTTAAGAGGGAATTTACTTTCTCCTTCCCTGGTTCCCCGCAGTTTGCCGCCCGCTGACGGATGATCTTCCCCTAGCGAAGGTATTTTTCCCCCAAGTGTGAAATTGATTCCAGCTGACAACAGAGTGTGTCAATCACTTCCCACTTTTGTCATCTTCAAAGGCTCCTCTTCCCCTTACTTAAATTGTATTTTCATAATTGAAAATTGCTTTCAGATGACTTAATGAATTCCTCCACTCTATTAAAAGGCTGAAAGCAGCTGAAATGCTGCAGCTTTCAGGTTGAATGCATTTTTATAGGGAAGCCTTAGCAGAGGCTTCAGCAACAGCAGCAACGAATTTTCTGGGCGCTAAAGAAGCAAATCAGAGTAGTAGAAATGGCATTTCCCACAAGTTCCACTGCGAGAAAACAAGCACTAAATTATATTTCGACCTTGTGGATATACTTTTAAAGCTTCTCAATTGCTGGAGCTACGATCAATCTCCAAATAGCTAATGTATCTGATTGATCGACTGATGTTTGCATTCTTTGTGGCTGATATAGTGCTGCATCTTTCACTGTGGTATCTCATTAGAAGGATGAGGCTGACCCTGGAAAGCATAAATGCTGATGGTAAAATATACTGTGTGATCACTATTAGCTATCCACAGTTAATCTTATGATATTAAGCAGAGAGAGGCATAAACTCTTTTTATATGATGATACCCCTGGTCACTGGGGCTTGAAATGCAGACTTGCTCTGCAAAGTAGTAGTTGATAAATACAGCTGAACTATTAAACCATCTGAACCTTTGCTTCTGAGACACAGTAGAGCAAATTGCTGCTGAAATTTATGTGTCATTTATTCAGTAGTTTACTTTGTATTCTAGAAATAAATGGCAGTATGCTGATATGGAATAAGAGGTTTTTAAATCACTTGATGGTTTTAGGTTTTTAAGAAGCTGGCCAGTGGATTCCTGTGTACTGGTGGGCTTCAACACATGGCTAAAAGCCAGTATCTCCTGGATTAGAATAAATCAGACTGATTTACCAGGCTCACTTACCTATCAACTCATTCGAATGTGAATTTGGAATAACTCCTCCAAGGCGATGAAGTTACCCTAGGTTTTTTCCTGGTAGGTATGATGTCAGAAACAGGACTACTGTTTAGAATTAAGCAGGTTGGAAAAGACCTTGAGATCATCGAGTCCAACCTATCAGCCAACACCATCTAATCAACTAAACCATGGCACCAAGTGCCTCATCCAGTCTCTTTTTAAACACCTCCAGTGATGGTGACTCCACCACCTCCCTGGGCAGCACATTCCAATGGCCAGTCTCTCTTTCTGGGAAGAATTTCTTCCTAACATCCAGACTAAAGCTCTCCTGGTGCAGCTTGAGACTGTGTCCTCTTTTCAGGTGCTGGTTGCCTGGGACAAGAGACCAAACCCCACCTGTCTACAACCTCCCTTCAGGTAGTTGTAGACAGCAATAAGGTCTCCCTTGAGCCTTCTCTTCTCCAGGCTAAGCAACCCCAGCTCCCTCAGCCTCTCCTCACAGGGCTTGTGCTGGAGACCTCTCCCCAGCCTTGTTGCCCTTCTCTGGACGCATTCAAGTATCTCAATAGCCTTCTTAAACTGAGTTGCCCAGAACTGGACACAGTACTCAAGGTGTGGCTTAACCAGCACTGAGTACAGGGGCAGAATGTCTTCCCTGCTCCTTATATGCATAAATCCCTTTGCCCTCTTATTGACCTGGATTTGCACTTCCCATTCTTTTGCAGTAGTATGGATAGGCTATTGGTAGTTAGTTCACTTTGTACAGTAGACATTGGAGGTGCATGAAACTCCAGAAATGGAGAGGGGGAAATGAATTGTGCAGGTGAGCAGATAAAACATATGGCCTAGTAAGGACATAATTCTGTAAGGAAGTTTCCAGTTGAAGCCAGCTTCAAATTCTCTGACACTATAGAATTACATCTGGGTTTGTAACTTGTGCTGTAATAAATGCAGATTGTAGCCACTATGGTCTTCAAAATACTTCTCTCTGGTGCAAATTATGTGAGCTGAAATCACAGGTAGCTCTGTGAAACGGGGAATAGCAGTAGCTATTTATTTCACAGATTAGTGATAGATAATCTGGCCAGCGTGATCTAGTGTAGGGTGTCCCTGCCCATGGCAGGGGTTGGAACTAAACGATCCTTGTGGTCCCTTCCAACCCTGACTGATTCTATGATTCTATGATTCTATGATAATGGTGTATTAAAAATAGTCTAGGCACTACGATGCAGAGCACCTCAGTATTGTATGCAGTTTGTAGGGGTGGAATATTAGCTCTTCACATACCATAATGTGTATCTAAGACAGGGCATTCCCAGCATATGACATGAGGTGTCCTAATGATCTGTGGATCAAGGTGAGGCTGATGACTGATGACACATTGTTTTCATTGTATGTCCCAGTTTATTGCAGAAAAGGTCTAACAGGAGAAAGAAAAGTTCTGTCTTTTTCTCTTAGCTTCTTCTTACATATCACAGCTGAGATGTCTTAGAGGTATAGCACAAATCTCACAGCTGAAAAGGCTTTAGTGGCTCCAGGCCATCTTTTAGAACATCATTTCTAAGTTGCAGAGTAGTATAATTTAAGGCTGTCCTGCAATACCCTCCACATCAAAACACATTTTTTAAGGGAGTGTTAGAGCTGCCTGCATTGCAAGAGTCATTCCCTGCTAGAAACATTTGAGATAAAGAGTGAGATGCTGCTGTAGATTTTGCTTACCCAGTTCTCAGTTACAGAGAGTTGAATTTTGGGTTCCTGCTTGTGAGTAAAGCTGCAGGGCAGTCAGACATGCCCATCGGAGATCCACTCAACCTAGATAAACAAGAACTTGTCTTTCATGTTCAGGCTTTTCCCTGTCAGTTCCACAGCTCAAAGTCTAATTCTGGTTATGCCTTTCCTCATAAACAGCATGAATGGTTTTCAAAGGTAGACTTCAGTATCTACTGAGACCCACACACTTGCAATGCACACAAATTCACAGGAGTCCTTCATGTCACTCCCATCCTTTTTCATAGCCATGGAGTGACCACATCAGGAGTGACAGCCCTAACTCATGCCTTGAAATGGTGAAGTTCTATGTGAATACCACAAAATATTTGAAAGCAGGTCTTTAGACTTCTTGTTTGAGACACGCCCTTCTGAGCAGGAAGAATAACAAACAACAATGTGCTTCCTTCTCCATCAGACCCAATTTACCTTCAGTGAAATTTAAAAATGAGAAAACAGGAATTGTTTACTACTCTCCTCTACATCAGTGTTGGGATTCTGAACACTTGTATTAAACAAAACCTTGACTGGAGATAAACTCAGAGGCTATTCGAATAGAATAAACCAGGTTGAAAGAGACCTTCAAGATCGTGTCCAACCTATCATCCACCACCACCTAATCAACTAAACCATGGCACCAAGCACCCCATCAAGTCTCCTCCTGAACACCTCCAATGATGGTGACTCCACCACCTCCCCGGGCAGCCCATTCCAATGGGCAATCACTCTCTCTGTATAAAACTTTCTCCTAACATCCAGCCTAAACCTCCCCTGGCGCAGCCTGAGTCTGTGTCCTCTTATTCTGGTGCTGGTTGCCTGGGAGAAGAGACCAATCTCTGCCTGCCTACAACCTCCCTTGAGGTAGTTGTAGGGAGCAATAAGGTCTCCCCTGAGCCTCCTCTTCTCCAGGCTAAGCAATCCCAGCTCCCTCAGCCTCTCCTCATAGGGCTTGTGTTCCAAACCCTAATTCCAGACCTCCAAATATGGTGTGATGAGCTAGACACCTAAGCCTCATTTGTAGAGGAGTGAGAGAGACATTTTGATATTTAATGCCTTCTATTTTGATACATAATGCCTCTTATTTAAGGGAATGATTATATGAGATGTGATGAACAACTCATTGCTGTGTTGATTTTCATGCCCATCCCAGATATGTTTTGTGCCTTTTTCTTTACACTGGTCTGGTTAAAGGAATCTTTATTTATTTCATTAAACTGGAAATGAATGGCAGGTACTGGGTCTGGTATCGAGACCTTTTGGATGGCAAGGAAATAAGATGAGCTGTTAGACAGGTTCAACTCCCTGTGAAACCACATCTTTATACACTTACTTTAACCAGGGTGAATTACTCACTGGAAGAAGCCACCACTTTCCACTACCCTGGGTCGTATGGTATCACTAAGAAAGCAACATTAACTTTAGCCAGCTCCTTTAGTATTTCACTAGGCCATCAACAACCTGCACGAGGGCACAGAGAGCACTGTCAGCGAGTTTGCTGATGACACAGAACTGGGTGGAACAGCTGACACACCAGAAGGTTGTGCTGCTATTCATCAAGACTTAGACAGGATGCAGAGTTGGGCAGGGAGAAATTTAATGCAATTCAGTAAGGGCAGGTGTAGAGTCTTGTACCCAGCAAAGACCACCATGGATCAGTGTAGGCTGGGGAATGCCCTGCTGGAAAGCAGTGAAAGGGAAAAGGACCTGGGGGACCTCCTAGTGGATGGGAGGTTGACCATGAGCCAACAATGTGCTCTTGTGACCAGGAAGGTCAATGCCATTCTGGGGTGTATTAGAAAGGGTATAGTCAGTAGGTCAAGGGAGGTTCTCCTCCCTCTCTCCCCCGCTACTCTGCCCTGGTAAGGCTGCTTCTGGAGTATTGCATCCAGTGATGTGTGTGATCTGGTACAAGTGATCCTGCTTTGGCAGGGGGTTGGACTAGGTGATCTTTCAAAGCTCCTTCCAACCTCTAACGTTCTGTGATTTTGTGATAGAAGCACTAGTCATGCATACTAATGCATGCATGGATATCGGTTCCAAGGCAGCAGACTCATGGCTGGGGTTCTTTTCCCTGTATTTCACTGTGTTCTTACCATTTATTCTGATGCATATAATGTTGGAAAACAGGAGTGCTGGGAGGAAACGCCAATCAGACATTCTAGAGTCAGATCTGGTAGATACAGTTCATAACCCTGCATATGGTTTTTGTCACTGGAGAAATAATTGTCTATCTCTTGATGTTTTCATGCCAAAAATTGTAATGCTAATAAGAGATTGCCAAGAAGGAAACACTCATGAAGCAAGGAAATCAAGTGGTGTGAAATGCCATTCTGTTGTGGCTGTGTTGCTAAGCTGAACTGAACCGTGCTCCTTTGATCTTTCATCTGTAAATTGTTGCTTAAGAAAAGTGGCTTCATCTGCCAGGCTGTTATGAAAGGGGGGAAAAAAAGGCTCATGCACGTGGTCTTTAAGTTAACTTTTGCAAAATGTTAAGAAATTCATGTGATTAACAAAATGCATGGGGAAAAATGTTACAGACACTCTCCAATTCTTCTGTCATTCTCAGCTTGTTCCATTCAAGCTGTGTCACTGATTTCGGTAGGAGGAGAGAAATCTTTCCTACTATTGAGACTGTGTCCTCTTGTTCAACCAGCACCAGAACAAGAGGACACAGTCTCATGTTGCACCAGGGGAAGTTTAGGCTGGAGGTGAGGAGAAAGTTCTTCCCAGAAAGAGTAATTGGCCATTGGAATGTGCTGCCCAGGGAGGTGGTGGAGTCATTGTCCCTGGAGGTGTTCAAGAGGGGATTGGATGTGGCACTTGAAGCCATGGTTGGGTTAGTCATGAGGTGCTGGGTGATAGGCTAGACTTGATGATCAGCACCAGAACAAGCAGATCAGCACCAGAACAAGAGGAAAGAGTCTCAAGCTGCGCCAGGGGAGGTTTAGGCTGGAGGTTAGGAGGAAGTTCTATACAGAGAGAGTGATTGGCCATTGGAATGGGCTGCCCGGGGAGGTGGAGGAGTCGCTGCCACTGGAGGTGTTCAGGAGGAGACTTGATGGGGTGCTTGGTTGCATGGTTTAGTTGATTGGGTGGTGGTGGATGATAGGTTGGACACGATGATCTTGAGGGTCTCTTCCAACCTGATCTATTCTATTCTATTCTATTCTATTCTATTCTATTCTATTCTATTCTATTCTATTCTATTCTATTCTATTCTATTCTATTCTATTCTATTCTACTCTACTCTACTCTACTCTACTCTACTCTACTCTATTCTACTCTATCTCTGAGGTCTTTTCCAACCTTGTTGATTCTATGATTCTATTCCTCCTGCTGCAAAACTATTATTGTTACTTTGAGCTATTAATTGGAAATTTATAATTTAAATAACACTGTGAAAATGCATTTTTTCCTCCTACATTCTTTGTTTCAAACTAGATAATGCATAACCATCTTCCTAAGTTCTTGCAAGTCTTTTTTTTTTTTTCTAGAAAGGAATTAAATAGTGCAAAATAGACCTTCTCTAACAGTTTCATTTTATTGAAAGACTTCTTCCTGTCACCAGGAAAAGAAATGCATAGAGTCATGGATGGTCACCTGCTGTAGACATTAATACAAAGATAGAGAGGGCAAGAACAATTATAATGAGAAAAAACCCTTGAAATAAATGAGTGCAGAAAACTGGGGCAGTCCAAAGTCATGGATTTTATTTTGGGTTGATGTGCATTGATTTATATATTAGGAAATATTACTTGCACCTCCAGAGAAGAATAATTTTAATAGGAGTTGAAACGAATGTAGCTTAATTAGGGAAATAGATGGGAATTTTTTTTTGCTAGTCAGAAGCTTAAGGGAGCTCAGGAAGGCAGAAGGAAATATGTATTAATATCACTAAAGCTTTTCATAATCACTTATAGGTGACTAAAAGCCCATGGGTGGAATGAAGTTCAGGATCTTACTACAACGTAGTCAGTGGCATTGTGGATACCATTAATACTTACCTCCTCTATTTCATTCTGAGCCAATTTCTATTTCAGCTGCCTTGAATGTAAAGATAAATCAGACCTATACAAGTGAAATTTCTTCCTAACTCCAAAGTAATTATGGGTGGCTATAATTTTTGAATCATATTCCCTTACACATTTATCCTGCAATTACCAGAGAAAGCTTACGAAGTTACATGACATATTTCTTTTTCACCAGTATTTTCTTGGCTGTAACATTATTTCCTTTCTATTCTGTATTGCACATGCTGCTTCTTTGATGGTGACAAGCAAAAAAAAGTAATGCTAATTTTTCTAATTGTACAACAACTTCCAAACAAACCAACTTTCAAACAGCTCTCCTCTGTTGCCATGACATCAGTGGTGATGTCTATTAATGGCATATTTATGTTGAAATAAATATAGGGTTACTATAGGTATAGAATAGAGTGGAATGGAATGGAATGGAATGGAATGGAATGGAATGGAATGGAATGGAATGGAATGGAATGGAATAGAATAGAATAGAATAGAATAGAATAGAATAGAATAGAATAGAATAGAATAGAATAGAATAGAATAGAATAGAATAGAATAGAATGGAATGGAATTGAATGGAATGGAATGGAATGGAATAGAATAGAACAGAACCAGGTTGGAAGAGACCTCAGAGATCATCCAGTCCAACCTATCACCAACACCATCTGATCAACTAAACCATGGCACCAAGTGCCTCATCCAGTCTCCTCTTGAACACCTCCAGGGACAGTGACTCCACCACCTCCCTGGGCAGCACATTCCAATGGCAAATCTCTCTTTCGGTGAAGAATTTCGTCCTACCATCCAGCCTAAACCTACCCTGGCACAGCTTGATACTATATCCTCTTGTTCTACTGGTGGTTGCCTGGGAGAAGAGACCAACCCCCACCTGGCTACAACCTCCCTTCAGGTAGTTAGAATCATAGAATCATAGAATCAGTCAGGGTTGGAAGGGACCACAAGGATCATCTAGTTCCAACCCCCAGCCATGGGCAGGGACACCCTACACTAGATCACGCTGGCCAGAGCCTCGTCCAGCCTGGTCTTAAACACCTCCAGGGACTGGGCCTCAACCACCTCCCTGGACAACCCATTCCAGGGCTTCACCACTCTCATGGTAAAGAACTTCTTCCTCACATCCAGCCTGAATCTCCCCATTTCCAGCTTCATTCCATTCCCCCTAGTCCTATCACTACCTGAGATCCTGAGAAGTCCCTCCCCAGCCTTCCTGTAGGCCCCCTTCAGATACTGGAAAGCCACAATGAGGTCACCTCGGAGCCTTCTCTTCTCCAGACTGAACAGCCCCAACTCCTTCAGTCTGTCCTCATAGGAGAGGTGCTCCAGCCCTCTGATCATCCTCGTGGCCCTTCTCTGGACACGCTCCAGCACGTCCACATCTCTCCTGTAATATGGGCTCCAGAACTGGACGCAGTACTCCAGGTGGGGTCTCACCAGAGCTGAGTTGTTGAGTAGTTGCTGAGTAGTTGTAGAGAGCAAGAAGGTCTCCCCTGAGCCTCCTCTTCTCCAGGCTAAGCAACCCCAGCTCCCTCAGCCTCTCCTCACAGGGCTGTGCTCCAGACCCCTCCCCAGCTTTGTTGCCCTTCTCTGAACATGTTCCAGCAACTCAACATCTTCCCTAAACTGAGGGTCCCAGAACTGGACACAGTACTCAAGGTGTGGCCTAATCAGTGCTGAGTACAGGACAGAATGACTTCCCTGCTCCTGCTGGCCACACTATTCCTGATACAGCTTTTATAGAAGCTTATCATATCTCCACTCAAGTCTTCTGCTTTCAGGACTAAGAAATTCTCACTTAGTCAGTTCTAACTTGAACATGTACATACTGTATTTCATATATATATGTATATATATATATATATGCATTTAAAAAAATAAGAATAGAATAGAATAGAATAGAATAGAATAGAATAGAATAGAATAGAATAGAATAGAATAGACCAGACCAGGTTGGAAAAGACCTTTGAGATCATCGCGTCCAACCCATCAACCAATCCAACCCACCTAATCAACTAAACCACGGCACCAAGCACCCCATCAAGTCTCCTCGTGAACACCTCCAATGATGGTGACTCCACCACCTCCCCGGGCAGCCCCTTTCAATGGGCAATCACTCTCTCTGTATAACCTCCAGCCTAAACCTGCCCTGGCGCAGCCTGAGACTGTGTCCTCTAGAAGTGCAGCATCCATTATTGAAAATCCTGAGAATTGCTTTGCTTGGAAAAGACCTTTAAGATCATCCAGCCCAAGCATTGGTTTGAATTTCTTCCCTTCTCAGAAGCACAGAAGCACAAAATTTCAGAATGTTGGGGGCTGGAAGGGACCTCAAAAGATCATCTAGTCCAGCACCCCTGCCAGAGCAAGGTCACCTATGCCAGATCACATAGGAGCACATCCAGATGGGTTGCCTTATACGTGGAACATAAAAGCCACTGAGCTGATAAAATGATTTGAATTATCTTCTTTTCTAAAATGAAGAATCAATGGTAAAAGGGTGGGAAATCATTATCCACGATGCAATAAACTCTCATTGACTTTTAATCTGCATCCTTTCTTCCAATGAATGTATTCCCTTATCCAAATCAGCAGAATAAAACAGGACAGAACTTAACTGCTATCTGATTTTAAGGTTATGCTTAGATGAAGATAACATTGTTTTAGTATCCTTGTATGCATCATCAGCAAACTCCCAATAAATGCCTTCAGGCATCTGGAGACAGATTCCTTTCTCATTTACACCACAGCAACCTCCATTCATGAAAATTAATTGAAAGGAGAATTTAGCCCACTGACTGTAAATTCAGTTTATGAAAGGCTGTTAAACCTGACAATATGAATTTACTCCAGGATAACACTCATTAGATGCTGTTTCAACCTGATACGAACTATTTATCTGTTAGGTTTTCTCTCTTTGTCTTTTATTGCTTATTTTAGAAATTTTCACTTTAGATTCATAGCAGTTGGAGTAGCTGTCCATATTAGAGCAAGACAAGAAAGTCATGTCTGTGTTCAGTCACACTCCAGCAAAGGCTGCTTTGTAGAGCAAGTTTAAGTAAGCAAGAAATGGCATAAATGCTCACTCATCCTCTGAGAACATGGTATCAAATGCAAAGTTATTCCAATCAGTTCTTTGTTCAATCCAGCATAAACTCTTGTATTAAGTCAAATTACCTTAGAATACACTTGTGTGGAGGGTGGATGCACTGTATCTAGTTTTAGACTGGGACCAGAACTTCTACACTTCTAAGCATTAGACTCCCTTCCTTTGACAGAGAGAAGGGAACCTCCCAGAGGTGCTAGGGACCTTGTCTTAAATATCAGGCTCTGGCCAGCCTGATCTAGTGTGGGGTGTCCCTGGCCGTGGCAGGGGGGTTGGAACTAGATGATCCTTGTGGTCCCTTCCAACCCTGACTGATTCTATGATTCTATGATTTTGTTCTAGGAGGGGCTGTACTGCCTGCCAGAGCTGTTTCTCTCCAGTTTGTGCCTAGATAGTTTAAACTACACTGCTAACTAAAGTCAAGTGAGATTAATCCAGCTGTTATATATTTTTTCCTCCTGAACTTACAGTCTGCAGCAGCTTGATGCAGATTACAACACAAGCACAAAATTCATCTGGAAGAAAACCCAAAATTATCTCTCCTTTAAGTGACATGCATGTAATTGCCAAGATCAGAGCCTAGAAATCAAACTGAACAACTTTGAAAATACTCTCAAGATTTCAAAGTTGGCCTTACAGTTAATTTGGTTTAGAAGGCAAACAAAGAACATCTTTGTTAAAGACTCAGGAGTTCTAAATTAGTCTTACAGTTGATTTGGTTTTCTTGCTGGAGGTTGATTTTCAAGAGAGGAGTTTCAAGAGGGTTAACATTTGGGACTGACAGGGTCACAGATCTGGGGATTCCTCAGTGTTTCTAGCTTTGCTAGAGTATTGTAGTGCAGAAAAATGATGAAGTGAGTTTGTGTTGGATAATTAACCCTGGCAAACTAATAGATTCAGGAAGACTATGGATCCACTCTCTGCTACTTTTATCACCATCTGAAATCACTGATTTAACCCAGAGCTGTTTGGATTTGTTGGTTGCCTGTGGTAGGATTTTTTTTGGCTTCCCTCCCCCTTTTTTTCCCTGTAGTCAATTGTTTTGTCACTAACAGAAGCCAGAACACCAGAACTGATAGAAAAGAGCGTGAAAGGTGATTTATATGCCTGTAATTCATGTCACTGAAAGAACACTAAAGGCTCAAGAGGTTCTCTTAAGGACTGGTACAACTGTATGTATAATAGTGTAATTGACCACACATTTACCCTTGTTTAATAAATTGTGGACAGGCAGAGAATAGCACATTTGACTGAATGTACACAGTGGAATAATTACACGGAAGACACTAACTGTAAGCCAGAGCTGGGAAGTAATGAATGCAGAATGTTTCATTATACTGTAAGCAAACACATTAAAGCCTGCCAAGAATGTGAAGGTGAACACTGGGTGATTCAGCAAGACACTTAAATTGCATATGCAAAGCACAGGCGATGCAGAGCTTTCCAGCAACGCAAGAGAAGGATTTGTAACAAGATAAGCTCTTTGGATCAAACCTGCACCAGATCAGCTCCACGTAAAACAGATATTCCACATTTATCCACAGCCTTGCTAATTAAAAGCTTTGGCATTAGTGGGAAATGGCACACTCCTACTTGCTGTTTAGTACTTTTTTTCCCCCCAAGATACTCTTGCTCTGTTGTGCTTATATTTTGCTAGACTGAGGTTCGCTCAGTCTGAACTCCAGGAATCCTGCAGACAAGTCTCTCCCTACAACAAAGCTGGGGAGGGGTTTGGAGCACAAGCCCTGTGAGGAGAGGCTGAGGGAGCTGGGGTTGCTAAGCCTGGAGAAGAGGAGGCTCAGGTCAGACCTTATTGTTGTCTGTAACTACCTGGAGGGAGGTTGCAGCCAGGTGGGGGTTGGTCTCTTCTCCCTGTGTCAGAAAGAGAGAACACAGTCTCAAACTGTGATGGGGAGGTTTAGGCTGGATGTTAGGAAGAAATTCTTCCCAGAAAGAGAGATTGGCCATTGGAATGTGCTGCCCAGGGAGGTGGTGGAGTCACCATCACTGGAGGTGTTTAGGAGGAGACTGGATGAGGCACTTGAGCCAAGGTTTAGTTGATTAGATGGTGTTGGATGATAGGCTGGACCTGATGATCTCGAAGGTCTTTTCCAACCTGGTTAGTTCTGTATTCTATCCTGTATTCCCTACTTAAAGCTTAACACTGTGGACTACTTTTGTTCCCTGTCATGTGATGGCAGACAAGAATTCTAGATATATGTGTCTTTAGAGAGCACTAATGCAGGAACTTCTCATTGCCTTAAGTTAGGCTCTGCTCTTCCTATCAGTTTTCCCTTATGAATCTGAATTACAGTCCTTTCCTGTTTTAGGGGCAAGCACAAAAAGTTAAAGAGAAGAAGGAGGAAAGGTGAAGCTAAGCTGTAGGTGATGGGCCTGGAGGGAAATAAGAGCAAACTACCCAGTGTAACATATTGGAAACGGAAAAATGAGAAAGACTGGGTAAGACACAAGGAAAGAACATTTCTGAGGATTAAGTACTAAAATGAGATCAGAGTTCAGCCACAACCTCGCTTTGGGGATAATCTTCAATTTGCCTCTCTCTAACCTAAGGTAAATCTGTCTGCAATTGTTCATATAGTGCTTTCCAAACCCTTCATTTTTCCCTGTTGATAGTACCAAAATTTGGCTTTAGCAGAGTTTTTGTTTGGCTTCCTGGCTTGTAGCTTTACTGCTTTTAGGTCCAAATTATTGCTGTTAAATTAATCTTTCTCATGATTGTAGAGTTGGTTGGAGGAAAAAGAAGAAGGGAAGGAGCTGTTCATCAGTTAAGTCAGGTTACCACAAGCATCCATTATCTCCTTTTTCCAGCCATTTTGCACCATAAAAATTCATCTGTCCATTGAACAATAGCAGATGGGATCTGGCCCGAGTCACATCCAGGAAGACTGTGGGAACTCTGTGGTGTAAGGAAAATGGATGTCAGTTGCAAAGTGGGACCTAACCAATCTTCTCAATTCTTAGATGGCCATGAAATCATTGACATTTTTAGTATTTCAAAAAATAACCCAAAAGATCTCATTAGAATCTTCTGACACATTTAGCTCTTTCCCAGTGGTAATTTGGTGCTGACACGATGCTTAAATCGCACAAGATTAAATTGCCTATTCTCTACTTTGAGACATGGGACTAGGAACTTCAGCAGATCTGAATCCTGGTCCTCAGCCCTGTCACTGTCAAACTGGAATCTTCAGCAGCACTGAATCATGTCTCTGCACCTCTTTTTTCATTTTTGTCAGTCTGTCTTCTTTGTAAGACTGAAAACTCTCTGTGGTAGCAACCTACTGCAAAGGCCTTATATACACAAAGAATGATCTCTAGCGAGTGCTTGTGTGCAACAGAATGAACTAATGTAAAGTGCTCCTCAATTATGCTGCTTCTGGGAGCTCTTGAGTACTCATTTTCAGCCCAAATTTCCTTGTGAACCCTGATTTAAAGGGGATGGAGTAATTAATTGCTTAGTCACATGTAAATGCTCTACATCCAAACAATGACATCTGGGTGCATTTTTCTGAGCTGTCCTCTATCAATGATTCTGTAAACAATATTCTGTGCAAGTTAAACCAATTGTCTTCAAATTAATCCTGTTTGGGTTAGGTTTCATTGTGAAGTCTTTTCTTCCAGATAAAAAAGGTATTTCTCCAGTTGCAAATACCAGACTGGAGAAAACAGCCACTTGGAATTAAGTCAGTAGTGAAATATCTCATTTTTTTTCCTATCAAATGTACTGGCTTCTCCTGGCAATTAATTTAATTATTATTGTAAAATGTTTAGCCAGATTTATGAAACTGTACACTTAGCCAGGAGCTTTAATGCTTTAAAAGTTACTTTTTTGGAGGTTATTGTAAATATACAGTCAATAACGTTCATGCCCATATAAACAATATTGATTTCAGCCTCTCACTGTGGTAAACTGTTCTAAATCCTCTTTAGATTTTTTTTTTATGCAGCAACATAATAACTCTTAAGTCTTTCATAAAAGCAAATAGAAGCAAAACATAGCTCTACTTTGAAAATGAATGCCTGTATATATACACTTAGCAGTCTGGAGCATAATATTTGGGCATTGTGAGAGGACTAAGCACCAAGTAAGGAAAGGAACTGTGTAATTCAAAGGATAATTCTGGAATGAGGATCACAGATCTCTTGTGAAACTACTTATTCTTTTGATCTCACAGTGCCTCTGTAATTCCTTCACAGCCAGGCCTGCAGTAGAGGCTGAAAGATACAACACAACAGTTATCACACAGAATCACAGAATCACCAAGGTTGGAAGAGACCTCAAAGATCAAGTCCAACCTGCCACCACAGACTTCATGACTAAACCATGGAACCAAGTGCCATGTCCAATCCCCTCTTGAACACCTCCAGGGATGGTGACTCCACCACCTCCCTGGGCAGCACATTCCAATGGCTAATGACCCTCTCTGTGAAGAACTTTCTCCTCACCTCGAGCCTAAACTTCCTCTGGTGCAGCTTGAGACTCTGTCCTCTTGTTCTGGTGCTGGTTGCCTGGGAGAAGAGACCAACCCCCACCTGGCTACAACCTCTCCTCACAGGGCTTGTGCTCCAGACATCTCATCAGTGCCCTTCTCTGGACACATTCAAGTGTCTCAATGTCCTTCTTAAAATGAGGGTCCCAGCACTGGACATGAGAAGACATTTCACCTTAGATTATCTTCTGCAACACAGAAAAACAAACTGGGATTCTTCCATGGGGGAAGCCCTTCCAACACACTACCAAGTGCCTTTGCAGGAACCTGTAAAATCATCCTTTGGTGACTGACCCTCCACATCATAAAGCTCCCACCAACCTGAGGTGTGAATAAGCCAGACTTGTTATAGGTTTAGCCCAGGCTAAACACAAAAGAAAAGCTGATATGGTTTCTGAGCACAAGATGGGAGTGACAGAGACCTGGATGTCCATACTGCCCTTGAAAGACTTTAGGGAGTTTTTCACTTGTGCCATATGAGAGTTACGTACTCCTGCAAAGTAAGGCTGGTTCATTTACCTCCATCTTCAATGTGATAGAACAGCAACTAAGGGACAGAGCTTGACATGTCAGAGCTGAAGTACAGGACTTTATCATTATAACTAAATCTGCTCAAAATATATGTGGGCAGTGGATCAGGGAGTAGTGGAGGCTGGCAATTATTAAAAGATTCAAAGTTTCATGTAGGCAAGTTACTTTATTAAGAAGCTCAGTTTATAGATGCCTCCTCTGTAGATCAGAAGGTACCTCCTCTACAGATCAGAAGGTAAGGGTGCAGCATACATTTTCGAAGAGAAAACAAGACACACCTGCATAACATTCCTTTGACTACTAATAATTTTGAGATTACACATAGAGATGGGGTAACAGGGAGCTGTGTCTGGTCACTTCTCAACTGTCTCCATAAGTCCAGTTCATAGCAGCTAAAAATATTTTGTATCGATTTTGTAGTCACCTGTAAGAGGTTTGACACACAAAGAGGAGCCTACATGACAACATATTCTGGGTTTGATTTGCTTTTCTTGCATACTGTACAGACCATTAGCCTAGACTGCAAGTTGATATCTGCTGAGGTCCATAATTTACATGAGCTTTTTCCATAGGTTTTGGACACCTATCTGTGTTTAATGGTCAAATTAAAGCTTATAAGAAAAGGAACTGGGCTGCCCTGGATCAGATATTTCCATCAGAGAAGAGTGAGCCTTGTTTCCTGAAAGTGCAGGCCTTGCAAAAATAGTTCTTGTCAGAAGTTTTAGACCCCTGCATGTTCTTAGTTTGTTACAGTCCTTTCTGAAGGGTGATAGGTAAAAGGTTTAGAAACAGAAGGCGTAAGAAAACTAGGCTACTTCTGGATCCTCTGTTAACTATTGGTACAAACTGAGCTTGGTCTCTGCTGACAACACTGGCTTATCTGTATTCTTCCTGCAAGTGCTGTGCTACAGTAAAGATTTCCTTGTAACCAGAGTTACCTTAGGTGCACGATTTTGAAATAAGACTCCATGGATCAAGGACGATGTGAGGGAGATCATTGGTCTCTGCTGAAGTTTAGTAATCTATACAAATAGTAGATTTTAAATGTCATTTAATAAAGATTGCCTTTAGTGTGAAATTAGAGATTTCTCAAGATATAGTTCAGAGCTCTGTCATCAAATATATTGGGTCTTGTTTCTCCCCCTTTGTTTCTGTTCCTCTCACCCATCTCTTTCCTGTACTGGCTCATACCAGGAGTTCATCAACAGTGTCCATAATGAGAGACTGTCTCTGGGGAGCAGTCTACAGAGTGCTTTCAGAATAGGCAATGGGATTACTTCATTTCTCTCTTCTGTGGCAAGAGAGAGTCCTGCATACATGTATATTAGTTTGCCAGTAGTCTTTCTGCTTCACAAAAATCTCTAGAAGTTCTGGCTGTGTTTCTCCTCTTCATCCAAAGCTCTGTTTAATCTCCTGCCTACCCATCCTGGATTTCCTCAAACCAGAAACCCATTGCTCCAGGAAGGATAAAAAGATTATATTGTAATGCAGTGTGTTGTTGTTCCTGTATCTTGCCATATTACCGGGCAGAACATGGCCACAGATCTTCCATCAGTTCCTTGGATGCCTTGAGAGAGGAGGAGATGACGTCAGGGCATAGCACTCTTTGATCACTCCAACCAGGTTCTTTTTTTTTTCCATTTTAATTCTATCACCTTCATTCCCTGCTCCTCAGAATTATTTTCTTCTGCTCATATTCTTTTATGTAAACTCTTCCTCTTGGCTTTGTTAAGGAGGAGGTAGATGCCTTTCCAGAAGGAGGCAACCAGAAGGAGCAATGATCCTAAATTAATGTCTAGAGACCTGTGAGAAAGAAGTGTGTGTATCTGACTGCTGCTCTAGTACTAATCTCCCAGCTATTTTCAGCCCAGGGGTGTTTCTGAACTGGATGTTGTTCTGCATATTTTATAATCCTTCGTAATTTAATTTCCATGTGCTTGTCCAGTCAGCTCTTAATCCGATGTAAGCTTTGGCTGCACACAGCATTCTTCCACAGGGAGGACCACAGTGCAGGGAGGACACAGAACATATGTTCTGTGTAAAACCACTGCTTTTGAGTTTGTTTGAAATTAACCTCTAATATCAATAATTGGCAATCCATAGTTCTTATCTTTAAAGAAAATTATAAATAACAGAATCATATCTATCCTCTCCACTCCATTCAAAATTGTAGACTAGAATAGAATACAATACAATTAACCAGGTTGGAAGAGACTTTTGAGATCATCAAGTCCAACCCACCACCCAACACCATCTAATCAACTAATCCATGGCACCAAGTGTCCCATCCAGGCTCTTCCTAAACACCTCCAGGGATGGTGACTCCACCACCTCCCAGGGCAGCACATTCCGATGGCTAACAGCTCTCTCTGTGAAGAACTTTCTCCTCACCTTGAGCCTAAACTTCCCCTGGCACAGCTTGAGACTGTGTCCTCTTGTTCTGGTGCTGGTTGTCTGGGAGAAGAGACCAACCCCCACCTGGCTACAACCTCCCTTCAGGTACTTGTAGACAGCAATAAGGTCTCCCCTGAGCCTCCTCTTTTCCAGGCTAAGCAACCCCAGCTCCCTCAGCCTCTCCTCATAGGGCTGTGCTCCAGACCTCTCCCCAGCCTCATTGCCCTTCTCTGCATACATTCAAGTGTCTCAATGTCCTTCTTAAATTGAGGGGCCCAGAACTGGACACAGGACTCAAAGTGTGGCCTAACCAGTGCTGAATACAGGGGCAGAATGTCTTCCCTGCTCCTGCTGGCCACATGATTCCTGACACAGCTTTCATAGAAGCATATCATTTCTCCTCTCAAGTTTTCTGCCTTCAGGACTAAGAAATTCTCACCTACTCAGTTCTAACTTGAACAAAACCCTTTACCCTTAACCCTTGTTGCCTACCCTCTCGGCTCTTTCCTATTCCCCTTTTTAGGATGAGAAGTAAAGCATCACACACAATGTTCTAAGAGACTTGCAAAACCAAATGGAGCTATTGGTACCGAGAGCCATCACCTTGTTCAGTGACCTGCAATGGAAGAGACCTCATGGAAATTTTTCTTGCCTCAGTTTTATTTGTTCTTTCCTGCATTTTATTTTTCACCATGGTCAAAGCTGCCAAACTAGCAGTCACAGACATCAAAGGATGGGAAGGACAAGCTTTGAGGTGTAAATGGAAGTCCTGTTGAAAGCTCAGATGTGCAAACCGCAGCAGTTATGACCACAAAAACCTTTGGGAACTACCAAGTTACAGAAAGAAAACACACTGAACATGCCTTGGATTTTATGCATGGAAGTAAAATGAATGCAATCACTGTTTATCAAAATGAAGTGTGAGTGGATAAAAAACGTGTGAAGATGGGGGGAAAAAATCACTGGGAGTTGTGAGTTTACAGCTTGACATTAAAATTGTTTGAGCATTCTTCACAAGATTAGGAGCAATAAAATCTCAAAGGCATCTACAGTCCATTAGCACTAAGCTAAAAATAGTCGAGGAACTAGTTATATAAATAGTCATATTTTGCAAGGAAAGGAACAATGAAAGCTGCCCAGAAAATGCATTGCTGGTCAGAAAATGTTTTCAGCTCTTTGACTCAGTTTCAGCTCTTTGTTTCTCAGTTGCTGCATCATGCATTAGGAATCATCTGTTCTGTTCACATTTCCACATATTCTATTTCCACACTATTCTATGGGCTGGAGTGAGAGAAGAGATTTTCTGCAGAAACATTTGGGTTGGACCTATGTGTGTATATCATAGAATCATAGAATTGCTAGGGTTGGAAGGGACACCTCACACTAGATCAGGTTGCTCAGAGCCACATCCAGACTGGCTACAAAAACCTCCAGGGATGAGGCTTCCACCACCTCCCTGGGCAATCCATGCCAGTCTCTCACCACCCTCCTGGGGAAGAATTTCTTCCTAAACATCCAATCTCAATGTACCCATTTCTATCTTTTCCATTCCCCCTAGTCCTGTCACTCCCTGACATCCTAAAAAGTCCCTCCCCAGCTTTCTTGTAGCCCCCTTCAGATACTGGAAGGCCACAATGAGGTCTCCTCGGTGCCTTCTCTTCTCCACACTGAACAACCCCAACTCCCTCAGTCTGTCCTCATAGTAGAGCAGCTCCAGCCCTCTGCTCATCCTTGTGGCACTTCTCTGGACAACTTCCAGCACCTCCAGATCCTTCCTGTAACAGGGGCTTCAGAACTGGACACAGTACTCCAGGTGGGGTCTCACCATATGGAGTAGAGGGGGAGAATCACCTCCCTGGCCCTGCTGGCTATGCTTCTCTTGATGCAGCCCAGGCTCTGGTTGGCTTTCTGGGCTGCAAGTGCACACTGCTGGCTCCTGTTGAGCTTCTCATCCAGCAGCACCCCCAGGTCCTTTTCTTCAGAGCTGCTCTCAAGCCAGTCCCTGCCCAGCCTATATCGGTGCCTGGAATTGCCCTGGCCCAGATGCAGGATGTTGCCCTTGGTCTTGTTGAACCTCATGAGTTTCAACAGGCCAATGAGCCCTCTCCTGCAAGATTTAGCAGATTTACCAATATGTATATAATCCTCCTAATTACTGTACTTATTCATGTTTAATCTAGTTCATGTTTAAACACAAGTGCAGAGTGAAGTCAGCTGTTTTGTTTCTTTTAACTTCAAAGTCATAGCTTAAACACTGGGAACAGAGATTTGGGAAGCTCGGCTTTCACAATATGATTTGTTCTACATTTTCATATTCTGGAGAGGAATAAAGCAAATATTTTAGTTTGGGGGTGAGCTGAAATCCATCTCTGTCTGGAAAATAACACTACACTGCCCTACCATCAGAGTAACCTCCCAGAGTCTGTTGTTGGAACTGACAGCAGAGCTGAGCTGATGGTGTTCACAGAACACAGAATGACAAACACGGCCGTACAGCCCATTGACTTATGAGTAATGCTGAAGTCTGATTCTCACTTTACCAACCCTGCAGCAAGTGTGAACTTTGCTCAGCATCTGACCTGTGGAGGCACGGATCTCTCTTGCCAATTTTCACTTCATGCTACGTTTCATGCCATGATCTTTATCTCTCAACCCCTCTCATGAAAACAGAATGGGCAAGATGCAGAAATAAATGTGATATTTGAGTCCCACCTGAAAAGCGACTAGGAGTCACAGAGAGATTGAATTTCCACTACCAGGGGTTATATTAAAGGGATATATAACTTCTAACTTTAGGTTTGAATACAGCTGATGGAAGTGATGAGCCATTCACTCAACTCCTCCAGTGATGTATCCCAGTGTACATCAGACACGTCGTCACAGAGTTAGTTGTGCAAAACCCACGAAAGTAAGTGAAAGCTCAGCTATGTGAAATGCAAATTGCTCACCTCTGACAGGTGCCATATTCACTTGATTGATCTTAAATGGCTGTATAAGTGTTCTCACACATGTTGAACCTGCATAAAAAATTAAATAACTCCCAGTGGGATTTTCCCAGTATCATCCTGTGAAATTGAAGTTAACTTGAACAACAGGAAGCACCTTGGGACGCAGTTTATCATACCATGACTTAATTGTCTCTCAGAACCATAAAAGCTAAAGAAATATGGGTGACACACTCATTTTGAACAGTGTCTCATTTAGGTGTGAGCCAAATGTATTATTCCCAATATTGTTTCAGTGAGTTTCACCAGGTGTAAATCTGGTGTGATGTTTTCAAGTGCATCAAGCACATGTAATTGTTGATTTTAGATTCCTGACAGTGATGTACAACCAAGCCACCATTTTGTATCTCTTGACACAGTGGATACTCTTCAAGATGCTTATCTTTTTCTTAAGTAACCTGGGAAAGGACAATGCCTTCAACTTTCTCCATTGTCACTCTCTGTATATGCCTTGCTTCAAGTGTCTGGATTTGATCATTAAGGCCTCAAATAAAACATTTCTGCCTCTTCCTCACCCTTATTTATGATCTGATGTATCTATGTGTCACTGAGCTCCCTAAGCCTACTGGATCTTTGGTCTTTCTGCTATTACTGAAATTAGTCAAAATGGTACAGAATATCATCGTTGGCAAGTAGAAGAATAGAATAGAATAGAATAGAATAGAATAGAATAGAATAGAATAGAATAGAATAGAATGGAATGGAATGGAATGGAATAGAATAGAATAGAATAGAATAGAATAGAATAGAATAGAATAGAATAGAATAGAATAGAATAGAATAGAATAGACCAGGTTGGAAAAGTCCTTCAAGATCGTAAAGTCCAAACTATCACCCAATATCATCTGATCAACTAAACCATGGCACCAAGCACCCCATCCAGTCTCTTCCTAAACACCCCCAGTGATGGTGACTCCACCACCTCCCTAGGCAGCATGTTCCAATGGCCAATCTCCCTTTCTGGGAATAATTTCTTCCTAACATCCAGCCTAAACTTCCCCTGGTGCAGCTTGAGACTGTGTCCTCTTGTTCTGGTGCTGGTTGCCTGGGAGAAGAGACCAACCCCCACCTGGCTACAACCTCCCTTCAGGGAGTTGTAAAGAGCAATAAGGCCTCCCCTGAGCCTCCTCTTCTCCAGGCTAAACAACCCCAGCTCCACTTATCTGAAGCTTATTCTGTTTTAAGCAGAGCTTGTTGTTCTGTTACACATTAACCACAAATAGATTTTTTGGTAATTTCATTTCATGCTTCAGTTCTTATCCCCCTCGTACACAACTGAAACTGAGATTTATAAACCAAAAGTCAAAATGTGTGAGCAACGTTCAGAAGTTACCAAACAAACCTGTGATTGCATGCCTGTGGAGTCAGAAGCTTGGAAAGATCAATTTAAATTGAAGCCATTTCCTGCACACAAAAGCACAAGAGAGCACCACCTCTCTGTCAATACCTTAATCGAACCGAACAGACCTGACAGCAGACTGGCACCACATGGTAGCTTCTTCATTTTTTTTAAACATTAATAACTTGGGTTTGCTCCTCAGTCAGCCAAATATTTTCACCATGTTACATTGACTAACAGTAGAGGAGAGGCAAAAACAAAACACAGAATGAAAAGGGAGAAGGGGAGGGAGGCTGCAGGTGAGTTGGGATATTTTTTAAGTGATTGTAGTCACTGTCTCAGATTTTCTGATTTTGCTAACATGAGCAAAGCCAAAAAACCCATCCCAGGTCACAAGGCTCTCAGACTTGCTTCTGAGACTGTATTCTTCAAATGATGATATGCAAGTTTGCTAATGACACAAGTCTGGGTGGAGTGGCTGACACACCAGGAGGTTGTGCTGCCATTCATGAAGACTTAGGCTGGAGAGTTGGGCAGGGAGAAATTAAATGAAGTTTGACAAGGACAAGTGTAGAGTCTTGCACCTGATACAACCCCATGGATCAGTACAGGTTGGGGACTGACCTGCTGGAGAGCAGGGAAGGGGAAAAGGACCTGGGGGTCCTAGTGGATGGGAAGTTGACGATGAGCCAGCAATGTGCTCTGGTGGCCAAGAAGGCCAATGTCATTCTGGGGTGTATTAGAAGGGGTATGGCTAGTAGATCAAGAGAGGTTCTCCTCCCTCTCTACTCTGCTCTGGTAAGGCTGCATCTGGAGTATTATGTCCAGTTTTGGGCCACTCAGTTCAAGAAGAACAGGGAGCTGCTTGAGAGAGTCCAGCACAGAGCTACAAAAATGATTAAGAGAGTGCAGAGCCTGAGAGAGCTGGGGCTCTTTAGCTCAGAGAGGAAGAGATTATGAGGTGACCTCATTTATATTTATAAATACATAAAGGGTGAGTGCTGAGAGGGTGAAGCCAGGCTTTTCTCAGTGATGTCCAATGACAGGGCAAGGGGCAGTGGGTGGAAGGTGAGGCATAGGAAGTTCCATGGAAACAGGAGGAAGAATTGAGAGTGAGAGAACACTGGAGCAGGCTGCCCGGGGGGTTGTGGAGCCTCCTTTGGAGATATTCAAGACCCACCTGGATGCATTCCAGTGTGATATGGTATTGGTGATGCTACTCTGGCAGGGGGCTTGGACTAGGTGATCTTTCGAGGTCCTTTCCAGCCCCCAACATTCTGCGATTCTTTGTTTCTGTGATTCTGTGATATAAAGAACTTTCTCATTTGGTCTTGTGGGAAAAGTATAGTAGTGGAGTCAATGTGTGAAAGAGTGCAATTTGAAGAGATTGAAGGGAAGAACATTCATTGAATTCCTAGTCAAAAGTCCATAATTTAAGAAGCATTAAACTCAAAGCAGCCAAAACACTGGCCTGTTACCAACACCCTTTCCAACTACCAACTAAAAAGCACAGCACTACAAAAGATGCTGTCAGGAGAATTAACACCATCTCAGCCAAACTCACTGCAGTGTCCAAATCCAATGACAGGATAACATGCATCTTGTGTTTCTGATCTAGCAAATATTGTAGCTTGTGCAGACACTATTTAAGACTCTCTATACCCATTATTTTGCAAAATGTGGTGGGTTAAAGTTTCCCATTCACAATATGGAATATATTTTATATATGGAATATGTACTTTAATAACTTCATTGATGATCTGGATGAGGGTATTGAGTCAGTCATCAGCAAGTTTGCAGATGACACCAAGTTGGAAGCAGATGTTGATCTGTTGGAGGGTAGAAGGACCTCGACTGACTGGACAGAAGGGCAGAGTCCAACAGGATGACATTTAACAAGTCCAAGTGCCGGGTGCTGCACTTTGGCCACAACAACCCCAGGCAGAGCTACAGGCTGCGGTCAGAGTGGATGGAGAGCTGCCAAACAGAAAGGGATCTGGGGGTGCTGAAAGACAGCTGCCTGAACATGAGCCAGCAGTGTGCTCAAGTGGCCAAGAAGGCCAATGGCATCCTGGCCTGCATTAGGAATAGCGTGGCCAGCAGGAGCAGGGAGGTCATTCTGCCCCTGTACTCAGCACTGGTTAGGCCACACCTTGAGTCCTGTGTCCATTTCTGGGCCCCTCAGTTTAAGAAGGATATCGAGACACTTGAACATGTCCAGAGAAGGGCAGCAAGGCTGGGGAGAGGCCTTGAGCACAGCCCTGTGAGGAGAGGCTGAGGGAGCTGGGATTGTTTAGCCTGGAGAAGAGGAGGCTCAGGGGAGACCTTATTGCTCCCTACAACTACCTGAAGGGTGGTTGTAGCCAGGTGGGGGTTGGTCTCTTCTCCCAGACAACCAGCACCAGAACAAGAGGACACAGTCTCAAGCTGTGCCAGGGAAGTTTAGGCTCAAGGTGAGGAGAAAGTTCTTCACAGAGAGAGTTGTTAGCCATTGGAATGTGCTGCCCAGGGAGTTGGTGGAGTCACCATCCCTGGAGGTGTTCAAGAGGGGATTGGACGTGGCATTTTAGTCGTGAGGTCTTGGGTGACAGGTTGGACTTGATGATCTTTGAGGTCTCTTCCAACCTTGGTGATTCTGTGATTTGCTTGAGGATGGAGACCTGGTTTATTGTTAATTTTTAAATGAAGACACATCAGATGTGAGGACAAAGTTAAAAAACAAAACCAAACCAAAACAGAAAACCCCACAACAGCTAAAACCAACAGTACAAAAACATTCTTGGACCTCAGAGCATTTTTAGTCTCAATAGGTTTATGCATGTGTCAAGATGATTAATACAGCCAAACCTGAAGAGAGCTGCTGTCGGCTGACAGCTTCCAATTGACTTAGGAATGTTTGAGATAATGACCTTAGTAGACATATTTGAATGTTGCATGCAGCCTTTAATTTAGGAATTTATCAATGGGAACTGATGGGCTATTTTGTCCCTGCTGTATTGCTGTCATCCTGCAACTGTCTCCAGTTCGATAAAGAAGGAGCAAATTATCCCTTATTTGGATGGGAGAGAAAGATAAATATTTCAAGAATTTAGGGCTAGAAAGAACCTAAAATAGTCCCATTTATGAACTTCACCTTTTCATGCTTTTATCATAGCTGCACTCAAGAATCATTTCATATAGAGCAGAGAAAAAGGGAAAAAAATAATAAAAATCCCTGAGGTATGACTGGTTTCATCCTAAATTTTCTAAAGTCAAATGAATCATGCCTAAAAATCACCTGGTTATCACCCCTGATCCCTGAAAGCTTCTGAAACTTGCTTCTGAAGATAAGAAATTGGCCTTGTATGTATCCAAATGAGATGAGGCAAGTGTCACCTCTAATGCCTGCTTGTCCCATTCTGAGCTGATTTACCAATACTTCTACAGACACATAACACATCACACTCAGAGGCTCTTGCACCATCCACAAAATGAAGTATCTAGGTCATAAAGTATGTGATTCACTGAAATGTTTTGCACAAAACCCAGTCTCTAGATTTTATCCTTTGAATGATATTCAGTGCCCTGTGAAGGATCCCTGTAAATCTACTGAGGTATTTAGTACAGATGGGATAGTAAAATATGAAGATATTAATCAAGAATAGGGGAAAATAGTTTCACAGTTCATACAAGGACTATGAAACCTCAGCTTTGTATCACAAAAGTACAAAACCTCAGCTTCACAGATCATGCTGGAAATGAAACAGAATACAGAATTAACTAGGCTGCAAAAGACTTTTGAGATGAGTCCAACCTATCACCCAACACCATCTAATCAACAAAACCATGGCACCAAGTGCCTCATCCAGTCTCTTCTTAAACACTTCCAGTGATGGTGATTCCACCACCTCCCTGGGCAGCACATTCCAATGGCCAATCTCTCTTGCTGGGAAGAATTTCTTCCTAACATCCAGCCTAAACCTCCCCTGGTGCAGCTTGAGACTGTTCCTCTTGTTCTGACACAGGCTGTCTGGAAGAAGAGACCAACCCCCACCTGGCTACAACCTCCCTTCTGGTAGTTGTAGAGAGCAAGAAGGTCTCCCCTGAGCCTCCTCTTCTCCAGGCTAAGCAACCCCAGCTCCCTCAGCCTCTCCTCATAGGGCTTGTGCTCTAAACCCTTCACCAGCCTCATTGCCCTTCTCTGAACACATTCAAGTGTCTCAATATCCTTCTTAAACTGAGGAGCCCAGAACTGAACACAGGACTCAAGGTGTGACCTAACCAGTGCTGAGTACAGGGGCAGAATGACTTCCCTGCTCCTGCTGGCCACACTATTCCTGATGCAGGCCAGGATGCTGTTGGCCTTCTTGGCCACCTGGGCACTCTGCTGGCTCATGTTCAGCCTACTATCAACCACTACCCCCCAGGCCCCTTTCTGCCTGACTGCTCTCCAGCCACTCTGACCCCAGCCAGTAGCTCTGCATGGGGATTGTTGTGGCCAATGTGTAGAACCCAGCACTTAGATGTGTTAAATCCAATGATCAGGCATTACAAGTGTGAGTAAGTGGCTTGATTGCAAAGTTCTAAAACAATTAATCAAGTTGATTCAGAATATTATTTCCATGGTTTTGCATCAGCCATCAGAATATAATCACTCATGAGAGGTATCCTAACCTTGCACATAGTGGATTTGGATCAGGCTTCAACCCTGAAGGATTTGTTTCAAACTCAGTTCAAAGTCTCTAATTGGATCCTTGCATTACAGACTGAGAAAAGTCAGCTTTCCATTCAGCCTAGCCCAGTCTAAGCCAATGAGCCCAACACTGCACCTGTCCTGGCCTTAACTTACTGAAAGAGGTGTCCTGTGTTGTGTAAGGCACATCTGTGGCATGGAGGAATTTGGAGTGAAGAAGTTAAGCTGGAAAATTTGAGTGCAGTGGAAGATGCTGTTTTAATTTGTGTGTCTATTATAATCTGTAATAAATTCAATTATTTTTTTCTAAGTTGAGTCTGTTTTTCCTATGATGGTAACTGGCAAGTGCTGTTCCTTTCTTTATCTCAACTGTTTAAGACCAGGCTGGATGAGGCTCTGGCCAGCCTGATCTAGTGTAGGGTGTCCCTGCCCATGGCAGGGGGGTTGGAACTAGATGATCCTTGTGGTCCCTTCCAACCCTGACTGATACTATGATACTAAGATACTAACTCAAGAGCTTTTTCATCTTATTTCTTGTCCTAGTTTCCTTATGGAAGGAGAGAGTCAAAAAGTGGCTGGTTAAGAGTATGTCAGCCAGCCAAGGTCAACCCACCAGAGAGGAGCTGCCTGCCTTGGAAGTGGTCTCTCCATCTGTCAGGAGTGTGACAGTGCTCTGCAGAGCTGGTTTCTTTCACTGACTCTTAACTGCATAGCCTTGGGGCTGCTTAAAGGGTTTTTCTGAGTGGGAGCAACAGGGCCCGATGCAGGGTTTTTTTGGATGCAGGGTTGTAATGGATTAGCACTCAATCTATGACAAGTGTTTTAACACTGCAGCAGAGGAATTCGTTTATGCATGAACAAAACACTATTTTGCCTTTTCTTTTCTTTTTTTTTGACATGTTGAGTAAAACTGGAACAACTGCTCTAGATGTGCAGCAGTCTCCAAGTTGGAACACTAGCCACCACCCTGAAATATTCTCTAGTTTTCTTTTATCTGATTCCAGATGTGTTTCCATTGCAGAAGACCTGAGGCAAAAAATCCCCATTGCTTGTAATGGATGGGTCATCCAGTTCAATGATATGGATGAGGCTGTACTCTCTCAGGAATATTAAGGCCTCTTCAAAAACATTTCTGGTCTCTTTTATGAGCAGGAACACATACCTAGTCAGTGAAATTATTGGTCAGGCTTGTCTCTTTTAATGATCCCACTTCTGGACCATGAGGATGATCAGAGGGCTGGAGCACCTCTCCTATGAGGACAGACTGAAGGAGTTGGGGCTGTTCAGTCTGGAGAAGAGAAGGCTCCGAGGTGACCTCATTGTGGCCTTCCAGTATCTGAAGGGGGCTACAGGAAGGCTGGGGAGGGACTTCTCAGGATCTCAGGTAGTGATAGGACTAGGGGGAATGGAATGAAGCTGGAAATGGGGAGATTCAGGCTGGATGTGAGGAAGAAGTTCTTCCCCATGAGAGTGGTGAAGCCCTGGAATGGGTTATCCAGGGAGGTGGTTGAGGCCCCGTCCCTGGAGGTGTTTAAGCCCAGGCTGGACGAGGCTCTGGCCAGCCTGATCTAGTGTGGGGTGTCCCTGCCCATGGCAGGGGGTTGGAACTAGATGATCCTTGTGGTCCCTTCCAACCCTAACTGATTCTATGATTCTGTGATACTAGTGCAAGTTCTGTAGGTGCTGAAATTGCTTAACCAATATTGGACTATTTTTTCCAAAAAAAGTCAAATTCCTTATGGATTTTACCTGTTTTATCACTGTAATGGCTCTATTCATTACTGAAGCAAAACATAGAGAGAGATGTAACTGCCAGTGCTGGTGGACAGATATAACAATCACATATATAGTTTTTTAAAGCGTAGCTTCGCTGCGGTAACACACTTTCTTGCCCGTGGTGGGTTGAAACCACATTGCCCTGTGAGCACACTGGAAGAAACTCACCCCAGGGAAGCGACAGCATCAAGTGAGGCCTGTCTGCAATGCTGAAGTGAGAATGAGTACCATTACTAGACTTCAGCAGAATACAGAATTAATCAGGCTGGAAAAGACCTTTGAGATCATCAAGTCCAACCTATCACCCTACACCATCTAATCAACTAAACCATGGCACCAAGTGCCCCACCCAGTCTCTTCCTCCAGTGATGATGACTCCACCACCTCCCTGGGCAGCACATTCCAATGGCCAATCTGTCTTGCTGGGAAGAATTTCTTCCTAACACCCAGCCTAAATCTCCCCTGGCACAGCTTGAGACTGTGTCCTCTTGTTCTGCCTAACCAGTGCTGAGTGCAGGGGCACAATGACTTCCCTGCTCCTGCTGGCCACATTATTCCTGATCCAGGACAGGATGAACAGGTATTTCCTCTTCAAGGCATGAAAGGTATTTTTTGTGCTCATGACCTTTCTCAGTGACCTTGAGTAAATATCTTGAAGTTGTACTGCTAAATGACTGTAGACACTTGATGATGCACACAGGCACTAACTTTAATCTCAGAAATAACATTTCATCTTCATCTGCCTCTTTTAGGGTTTTAAACAGCTTTTAAAATCTGATCTTAATGTTTCATGCCCCTATTTGCCATCTGTTAGAGGATGATGAACACTTTTCCCTCATCTTTCTTGGTTCATAATGCCATAAGCAAGTAAACTTCTCCGCTTGGTATTCAAGGTTGAAGTGAGAGAAGTGGTTACAGTCTGCATGATGCAAACTGATGACGATCTTCTCCCTTTACCTGCCTTCACCTCCAGCTGCATTAGTGCTTTTCATATACTTGTCTTTTACTCTGTCTTTGTCCAGTGACAGTTCAGCAGTTTGAATTGGATATTCAGGAAACTAAATCAGTAATAGAATTACTGTGATTAAGTAATTCATGTGCATACTGTGGGTGAGACTGGGAAATTCTATAATAGCTCAGTGTCAGGCAATCTGGGGGTACTGGTTGATAGTAGGCTGAACATGAGCCTGCAGTGTGCCCAGGCAGCCAAGAAGGCCAATGGCATCCTGGCCTTGATCAGGAACAGTGTGGCCAGCAGGAGCAGGGAGGTCATTCTGCCCCTGTACACTGCACTGGTTAGGCCACACCTTGAGTCCTGTGTCCAGTTCTGGGCCCCTCAGTTTAGGAAAGATGTTGACTTGCTGGAGCGTGTCCAGAGAAGGGCAACAAAGCTGGTGAGGGGTTTGGAACACAAGCCCTATGAGGAGAGGTTGAGGGAACTGGGGTTGCTTAGCCTGGAGGAGACTGAGGGGTGACCTTATTGCTCTCTACAACTACCTGAAGGGAAGTTGTAGACAGGCAGAGGTTGGTCTCTTCTCCCAGGCAGCCAGCACCAGAACAAGAGGACACAGTCTCAGGCTGCGCCAGGGGAGTTTTAGGCTGGATGTTAGGAAGAAGTTCTATACAGAGAGAGTGATTGCCCATTGGAATCGGCTACCTGTGGAGGTGGTGAAGTCACCTTCATTGGAGGTGTTCAGGAGGAGACTTGATGTGGTGCTTGGTGCCATGGTTTAGTTGTTTAGGTGGGTTGGATTGGTTGATGGGTTGGACGCGATGATCTTGAAGGTCTCTTCCAACCTGGTGTATTGTATTGTATTGTATTGTATTGTATTGTATTGTATTGTATTGTATTGTACTGTATTGTATTGTAATCAGGCATTCCAGGCTGACAGCTTCCAGCAGAGTAAGCAGCATAGGTGGATTCTTGATTTTGCAATGCTTGTGCTGGTTCTTTCAGCAGACCCAGCACTCCAGGACTCACAATTCTCACTTTCTTTAAGAAGCATAAAAGGAAATTGTTACTTTTTCTGAGAATGTCTGATGCAGAATTCTTTTGCACAGCTAGAACTGGACTGTCATTATGTGTGTTAAAGCAAAAAAGGAGAACATCCTTAGCTGAAATAATACAAAGAGCAGGATGGCATACACCTCCACAGGGTTCTGTGATATGTTAAGGGTCTTGAGTTTAACATTTGTATTCAATTTAGAATCCTCATTCAGAAGTTACTGGAAATGACAAGTAACCACTCTGATTTACAGTAAATTGCACCCATTTGGCACAGGTCACGGCGACATCTGACAAGGCAGTGACAAGTTGCATGCAAAGGCACAGAGAGTCAGGCCGATGGTATCAAAATATTTTAGCAGGTAGGTCCCTAGTGTGGCTGAGTTGTGAGCTGAGCATGATTGGAGACAGGAAAGAATCAAAGAGCATGTCTGCACTTTGCAATATGGATAGCGGAGAAGATCCCCAAGGGTCTGCCCCAGCCCCTAGCTCCGGCAGCAAATGCACTTTAGCTGCACGTTGTTTAGTTAGCAGAGAAGCAGATCTAATCATATTGAGCCCAGTCCCTGGCTAATGCTTCTACAAACTTAGATTTTTGTCATGTGATGCACTTTCTTTAGGGACTCACAGAATCAATAAGGTTTGAAAAGACCTCAAGTATCATCAAGTCCAACCCGTCACCCATACCTCATGACTACTAAACCACGGCTAAACCATTGCCTCATCAAGAAGTGTGGAGCTATTAGAAGATGGTGGTTTACACTGTTTGTAATGAATGAATGGAAGAAGAGGCTAAGCCAGCCACGAATCCAGCAGGAAATTTCTGTCCTGTAGACAGCGTTCAGGGTTGTCTGAGTTTTAATTTTATCTTCTTTGGAATAAATGCAAACGTTTTTGACAATTCCTGAAAAAGCCTACTTTAGCAAGAGCTGACAGCTTAATCCCTAAGTTGCAGACTTCAAGGGCAGCCAGAGAGAAATCTGTGATTTTCTTAATGGAAATTTTGAATTAATGGAAATTTTTAAAGCTTGCTACTGCTAGGAAAGCCCCTCTGACAGGTTCTGCCTCCCAATAATTTCTCACTTCCTTAAGACTTCAGAGAAGCCTTGAGAATAATTCCACTTTCTCACTGAAACAGAAGTGATCATTCTAAAACTAAGCAGAAATTGGACTTCAACAAAATCACAGTGACAGAGGCATACAAATATATGTTCTCCATAGTATTAGATCATACCGACCACTTGTTTTGAAGGAGACTTGTGATGATAATGATACATTGTGATGATAAAAATACATTAAAGGGTTTAAAGTTTATAATTAGTTATACTGACCTGCAGTTTTGCTTGAAGCTGGGAGGGGTACATATTAGAACTAGGGGAGAAGAACTGTGAAGTATTTTGTGCACATCATTGTAAACCTTCTTTAAAAGATGCTGGAAGTTCAAAAGCTTTGAGCCACCATAAGCCAACCTGCATGGCCAGCCCTGATTTGTAAATTATATGCACTATATTGTACTATATAATGGAAATTCACAGAATCATAGAATCACAGAACATTAGGGGTTGGAAGGGACCTCAAAAGATCATCTAGTCCAACCCCACTGCCAGAGCAGGATCACCTAAAGTAGGTCACACAGGAACTCATCCAGGCAGATTTTGAATGTCTCCAGAGAAGCTGACTCCACAACCTCTCTGACCAGTTTGTTCCAGTCACAGTGATAAAGGTTTTCCTTATGTTCACATGGAACCTTCTATGCCCCAGCTTCCACCCATTGCCCCTTGTCCTACCTTTGGGCATCTCTGAGAAGAGCCTGGCTCAATCCTCCTGACGTTCGCCCTTCAGACACTTATAAACATTAATGAGCTCACCTCTCTGTTTCCTCCTCTCCAAGCTAAAAGACCCAGCTCCCTCATCCTTTCCTCATAAGGGAGGTGTTGATTCTATGATTGATTGAGTGATTGATAATCAGACCAATAGGATTATTTACACCTTATCATTATTTTCCTTTTGCATCCAATGGTAATTTATTTACATTCTGCCACTTTCTACTCAAGAAATTTTTTCTAGGCACAGCCTGAAACTGCCACACCAAACTACAATTCTGATTCTTCATAGCTACTAGCAGCAGTTCAATGAGTTGGGTTTTTTTAGTATTTCAGAATTGCTAATTCTGGCTCTGCTCATATGTATAATTCACCTTGAATTTTCACACTGTATGGAGAAAAAAAAACCTACCCATGTGACAGATTTAACAGCTACAATGGGGGCCTACTTATGCATGTGATATAAGTGTTTACTATTAAGAGAGGAAAATCTACACCTCACAATAATTATCCTATCTGGGCAATGAAGCTTGAAAACATTCACTCCAATCTTTCAGTTAAAGCTGCTAACTTTATTGACCTGATAGCATTAACAGGGCCATAAAACTGAAGAAAAGACCAAAAACACTGAGCTACAAGTGTAACTAAGGCAATGCTGCTGCTGCAAGTGAATAACAAGACCAAGTGCAGGGTCCTGCATCTGGGTCAAGGCGATTCCAGGCACAAATCCAGGCTGGGCAGGGACTGGCTGGAGAGCAGCCCTGAGGAGAGAGACTTGGGGGTGCTGGTGGACGAGAAGCTCAACAGGAGCTCTCAGTGTCCACTTGCAGCCTGGAAAGCCAACCAGATCCTGGGCTGCATCAGGGGAAGTGTGGCCAGCAGGTCAAGGGAGGGGATTCTCCCCCTCTACTCAGCTCTGGTGAGACCCCACCTGGAGTACTGCCTCCAGTTCTGGAGCCCCTATGACAAGAGGGATCTGGAGGTACTGGAAGGTGTCCAGAGAAGGGCCACAAGGATGATCAGAGGGTTGGAGCTCCTCTTCTACGAGGACAGACTGAGGGAGTTGGGGCTGTTCAGTCTGGAAAAGAGAAGGCTCCGAGGTGACCTCATTGTGGCCTTCCAGTATCTGAAGGGGGCCTACAAGAAGGCTGGGGAGGGACTTCTGAGGACATCAGGTAGTGATAGGACTAGGGGGAATGGAATGAAGCTGGAGGTGGGGACATTCAGGTTGGATGTGAGGAGGAAGTTCTTCCCCTCCTGGTGAAGGTGAAGCCCTGGAATGGGTTATCCAGGGAGGTGGTTGAGGCCCCGTCCCTGGAGGTGTTTAAGCCCAGGCTGGATGAGGCTCTGGCCAGTCTGATCTAGTGTGGGGTGTTGGAACTAGATGATCCTTGTGGTCCCTTCCAACCCTGACTGAAAAAAAAAAAAAAAAACTTTTACAGCTTAAAAATGAACTTTTATTTGACTTCTCAGTCAGAGTTTGTAAGAACTAGTGTGAGTCACCATGTGAGGTCACTTCTTTCACAAGAAAAGAAGCTTAAGAGATCGGAGAGCAATTTCCTAGAGATATATATGAATCTAAGAGAGCAGAATAGCAACTTTTTAGGAGGATTGGGGTCTTTTTTTGGGGGGAGTGTTCAGGTGTATCTCCAAAACAAATTTTTTAAAAACCCAGTGTAAAATCACTGAAGAAGACCAATATCAAGGTCCACCGGTAAGGACTTTGTATCAAAGCTGGGAAACTTGGCATTATTGATTGGAAAGATTACATATACAAAGGTATATAGCTGCAAAACAAGCATCTATTTTTTGTTTATTTTTCCAATCTCAAAATCATGTTAAATATTCAAGCATCTATGTTTCCTCTTTTTTATTTTACCTGGTTCTTATTCTATGTGATTTCACGTTAAGAACACAATTTCCTACTAGTATTTGATAACTTCCCTCAAAGACTCTTCCACCACTCTTGATAATCCTATTCATAGAATCAATCATGTTGGAAAAGACCTCAGAGATCATCAAGTCCAACCTATCACCCAACACCGCAGGACTAACTAAACCATGGTTCCAAGAGTCACATCCAATCCCCTCTTGAACACCTCCAGGGACGGTAACTCCACCACCTCCCTGGGCAGCACATTCCAATGGCCAGTTACTCTTTCTGGGAAGAACTTTCTCCTCACCTCCAACCTAAACTTCCCCTGGTGCAGCTTGAGACTGTGTCCTCTTGTTCTGGTGCTGGTTGCCTGGGAGAAGAGGCCAAATTCTTCACAGAAAGAGAGACTGGCCATTGGAATGTGCTGCCCAGGGAGGTGGTGGAGTCACCATTACTGGAAGTGTTTAAGAAGAGACTGGATGAGGTGCTTGGTGCCATGGTTTAGTTGATTAGATGGTGTTGGGTGATAGATTGGACTCAGTAATCTCGAAGGTCTTTTCCAAGCTGGTTAATTCTGTTCTATTCTATTCTAACCCCTACCTGGCTACAACATCCCTTCTGGTAGTTGTAGAGAGCAATAAGGTCTCCCCTGAGCCTCCTCTTCTCCAGGCTAAGCAACCCCAGCTCCCTCAGCCTCTCCTTGTAGAGCTGGTGCTCAAGACCTCTCAGCAGTGAGCCAGGGGTATCAACTGTAGTCGTCGAAGAAAAATATTTCTGGAAGTTTCTCAAAAGCACTGAAAAGAGAAACGTTAGGTTTTCGTTCAAAACTTTGCAAAAGCCCCCAAAAGCCTTTGTTCATTTTGTAGTGTGTATTGTGAACTGGACAAGCACTCAGTGAGCTGGCTTGCATAACTCAAATAGTTGGGAAGACACAAATAATCCAAGCCCATGCTCAGCCTGCAGAACATGGCAGAGGAAAAGACAGCATTCCAGAATGTTCCAGTACCATATGGCAAACAGCATTCTCTGCTGGGATGCAGTGCATTTTAACTCTAAGGAATTTGCAATTATATTCAACTAATTAGCTCCATTATTTTTTTACCAGGCTGTCCTTTCTGTTGAAAGGAAAGGAAATTCAGTCTCCACCAGCTGTGATTATCATTTTTATTGCGTGTATAATTGTTGGAAGAGGAAAAGGGACTTTAAAGGCTACCTAATAAATATGCACACAGCATCTATCAAGTGAAGGCAGGAAGAAAGAATCAGACACAAACTTTTGTTTAAAATCTCTCAGTTTCTGACAGATACAGATTTTCCACTTCTGACATGCATTTTCTTTTAGGGTCATTGGAGGGTGAAGTGCATACTTAAAAAGATATAACCCCCTCACAGAGCCAGTCTACAAATGCAGCTGTTAGTAGCCCCTTTCCCTTGCGCTGTTGCTAACAACATCCAAGGTCAGCGCCGTGTATGTGTGTATGTTTTCATGCCAACTGCTAACTGGGTGCTACTTTTTTCCCCTGTTGCACTGGCAAGAGATATTCCACTTCACCAAAAGTATCAGTGAGTAGCTGACCCTCCTGGCTCATAGTGCTCTCCCTGTCAGAGTGATGCATTAGGTATTTCAGCTGTATTCATGGAGCTAGTGTTGGTCTGCTGTTGCCATTTAAGACCGGGATACTGTGTACCAGCTCCCTGGATTTCCTAGCATGAAGGGAAGGAAAGGTTATCAAGCAATAGGGGAAGAATTTCCACCAAGGCAGAGTATAAACACAGTCTTTATGGCCCACATAAGCCTCTACTTCACAGGTTTAAACAGATTTCGAGTAAAAGAGTGCTGTAGTGGCTGTGTAGGACTGAACACCAGGCGTGTTGAGGACAGCAGAGTGTCGCTGTGGTAGAGGAGGCAAGAAAGCTTTCTATTTCCTTACTTGTAGGAGTTGTCTGATAGCACATCTCTATTTTCCCCACTATGCAGTTGCATGATTTCCTAATTGTCTGCAGCAAGGCAAGGAATGGTCTGTCAGTCCTGAGACTGTGACATCTGCATTTGCAGAATACAGAAAGAATTCTGAGTGTTAGACCTCCCTGACAAATGCAGGGGAAATAGGTTTTGTAATGTGCACGAATTAATTAATTTTGGGGGTTTTATTCCTGCTAGTTATTGTTTCTCACTGATAAAAACCTCATGTCACTCCTATTTTCAGAAACATCTTTGAGGGTTGATGTTTCCAGTTTGGGCATCCCGCCTAAATGAAGACTGTCAAGGTCAGAGACCTTTTGAATATCTCCCATCTCATCTCACCTAATTAAGGCACTTAGACATTTGCTGATGAGATCAGTATCCCTGCTTCCCTTTATAATCAAGGAAGAGAAATAGGCAGCTCTGGAGGGCAATTCTTGTGTCTCATATTAGAAACTGGTTTTAGGAGGAAAGCAATCATTCTCTGAAATTGTCTACTTGTCTCCATTGGCTATAAAGCTAGACTGACAAGCTCAGAGATAAAAGTTTAACTATTAGAGTAAGTCAGGGCAGTGGTTCCAATTTTAAGGGTCAATAATGCTTATTCAGACTGAGAGACCTTTGTGCTCTTAATAAAGCTGCCTTAACAATACCTATTTCACTTGATCTTTATGGATTCTCCGCGAACACAAAAGCGTGTTGTATAATATGGATAATTAAAGGAGGGGAATGATGGAGCCAAATTGATCAGATATTTGTAGAACAGGGAGGTTGCTGCAGCAGGATCTTGGGAATGTGTCAGGTGGAATGAAGATTTTTAAAAGTCAGGCCTGAGGATTTCATGCATGTCACTGAACAGAGATCTGCTCTCCCTGGCTGACCTACGTAACCCGGGTGATACAACCCCATCAGTGGAAAATGGATGATGAGATCAGTAAATGGTTTTCCTGAGAATATCTGTTGTAGGATCTAACATTTGGTTATACCATTTCAAGTCCCAGGTCAGCGTTTCAACAAAGTGCTGCTTTGGCCCATGTGGACAAACTTAGTTATCAGTTTGGGCAACATGGTTATGCCCACTATAAATGTGCTCAAGAATGAGCACATTTTACTCAAGAATGAGAGCAATGAGCACAGGGCTGTGCAATGGTGAACTGAAGAGCCTGCATCCCCAGCTTGCACAACGCTCAAATACCTGAGCCCTTGACAAAGGAAAAGGAAATCTAGCGCCCTGTGGCAGAGCTGGAAGTGTACAGGCTGATCTCCACATCCTCCAAATGCATTTGCATATGTATTAATATCAATTATCATGTGAATGGTAAGACTGCCTGTATTTCAGTCTAATCACGACCTCCCCTCTGCCACGAGCTGCAGAGTACTTTGGGCGGCAGCCTGTCACATCGCCCTGCCAGGAGAGAAGTGCTCTTTGGAGGGTAATGACATCGTTTGGATAATGGACACTGGATGTGATTTGGTATGCTTACTTAGCAGGCTGGATTCTGAAAAAGGAGTCTGCACATAGCTAGCTTAAACTGCTTAGCTGTCTTCATCTGACTCATTAAAATCTCCACAGACTGGCCTAAATCGTAATCCCATTATGATCAGCAGCAAAACTCCCACCGACTTCCAGGGATATCTCTCTCTCTCTCCTTTTCAATTTCACTCTCCATCACTCTTTCTTAGTCTTATCCCAGTCAGCACTTGTGTACTCATGGCAATAGAGCTGAAAGCAGCAGGATCTTTCCCCCCTGTTTCACCACTTGATGGGATGCACAGATGGCTTTCTCTCTCCCTCCCTCTCTCCCTCCTTCCACAATCCCATCAGAGCAGTAAGGGGAGGAGGAGGAAAGCTCTATTCACCCTGCCTGTTACGACACTAAGGATGGACTAAGAAACCATCACAGCACCTAAGTTTTCAATGGGCAGCTCAGGTCTTGCACTGTGCTGGGACTGTCTGTCCTTAATTCCCTGTAGCATCACAGGAAAAAAAAACCAACAACCTGTCACGGTGGGTAACTTGAATGTCTTGCTAGTGGTCTAAATATTGCCTCCACTGTACTCCAGGGGCTGTATGGGATGCCAGCTCTTATTAGCCAGAGGTTTGAATTGTTCATTTCTCTTCTGAATTTAGACACTGTAATTGGAATTTCATTTCACATAGCAGCCAGAACAGGCAGTCAGAACACAGCCCTAAATCACAGTCTGAGCTGTTCATTGCTCTCATGAGGTTATTAGATGCCATAGCAGATGGCCTGAGGTATCAGAGGAGGTACTCTGATTATACCCTCAGGGCTCCTGATAAAACTGACCTCTTTTACACATTTCATGAGACCCCCACATCAGAGTATGAAATCCTGGGACCTGTCTCATGCATATCTGCACACAATTTATTTCTTTCCAATGCATTTTTGCTTTCAGTCAAATTGGACTGAGAATAAAGTCTCCTCAAAATATATTAACCTTGTTTGCACTCCACATGGACCAAATTCACTTTCACCTAAATAAAACCAAGAATTAAAAAAAAATATTGAAATAGTGTATCTAATGTGTGGCAAATAGTCTTGTTTCAGCAGATGTAGAGCTAGTGGAGCTGAGAAGGAAGCAGAGAGGCCATCAGTGCTGGCCAGCATTACACATTCCCCATATGCCACTGCTGGGTGTCTAAATTGCCCCACTAAAATGAGGGCAGGCAGTTAACCATGACTGCATCCAGCAGAATGAGAGCAGACTTGGCTTAATGTTGTTTGTATGTCTCTTAAGATAATTATTTCCTTATAGAGTTGTGCTACCCTTCATGCCACAAACTGTATGTGTATAAAAGCTTGCTTTACTGGAAGTTAATTTAATAAAGTTGACAGGCCTGCTTCAGGAACAGTGTGGCCAGCAGGAGCAGGGAAGTCATTCTGCCCCTGTACTCAGCACTGGTTAGGCCACACCTTAAATCCTGTGTCCAGTTCTGTGGCCTCTCAGTTTAGGAAAGATGTTGAGTTGCAGGAAGGTGTCCAGAGAAGGGCAACAAAGTTGGAGAGGGGTTCGGAGCACAGCCCTGTGAGGAGAGGCTGAGGGAGCTGGGGTTGCTTAGCCTGGAGAAGAGGAGGCTCAGGGGAGACCTTCTTGCTCTCTACAACTCCCCAAAGGGAGGTTGTAGCCAGGTGGGGGTTGGTCTCTTCTCCCAGGCAACCAGCACCAGAACAAGAGGACACAGTCTCAAGCTGCACCAGGGGAGGTTTAAGCTGGATGTTAGGAAGAAATTCATCCCAGAAAGAGAGATTGGCCATTGGAATGTGTTGGCCAGTGAGGTGCTGGAGTCACCATCACTGGAGGTGTTTCAAGGAGACTGGATGAGGCACTAGGTGTCATGGTTTAGTTGATTAAATGGTGTTGGGTGATAGGTTGGACTCAATGATCTCAAAGTTCTTTTCCAACCTGGTTAATTCTATTCTATTCTATTCTATTCTATTCTATTCTATTCTATTCTATTCTATTTCCTCTGTAAAGAGTGGATGACTGCTGAAGAATATGGAAGGCATACCACATCCCCTCCCATTTTGGTGTAGCTGTAATGACATTTTGATCTGGTTTAAGGCCAGAGAGATCCTCTATTGCCCCAAGAGGGACAAAAGAATGGCACTCACATTAATGGATTGGAAAGTGATGGAAAGTTTAAATGGAAAAGCAATTGGTGTTTTACAGAAACTACAAAAGCATAGTGGCAAAGAATCCCAAAGCATACAGAGCCCCTTACACCACACCCTAAGGCCCCCAACATTTCCCTTCTCCCCACCTGAGGGTGTACCCAAACCCCCAGGACTCTTTCTTCCCCCCATACTGCTAGGCTAAGACTGGCCAGGTCTGAGATGCCCCCACACACACCCCACCTCCCCTCCTCCATCCTCCTACCTGTAAGAGACTAATCTTGTCTCTCGTGATGTGACTCAACAAAGATAAAATCACCTTTGCTCCTTGCCCAGACAATAGCTGATGTGTATTGGGCAGAGCCACTGGATAAGGAATGTTCATAGACAAGATCATCTCTGCCCATCACTACCCTGGAAAGGGAGGATGGTGAAAAGGATTCACCACCTGGATGCATATTTAAAAGACTGTATAAAAACCAAAGCAATGCCTGCTCTAAGGAGAGAAGAAAAGGAGAGACACAGGAGAAAAGACATCACCATGTAGGCTGGAGGCAGCAGACCAGGTGGAACCCTCTCTCTGTGTCCTAAGTTCCACCTGCTGCAACTCCTGGAGCTGAAGAGGCTTCTCAGAGAAGGACTTGGACTTTGGGATCTCTCCCTCCCCTCCTCCAGCACAGCCAACAAGGATGACATCTCCTCCGCACCAAAGTGGCAGCAGCCTTCCTCCACAGACCCAAACTGTCTCAGGGGCTGGAGGGGTGCGCTAATATAATTCCTTTCCACTTCTCTCTCCCTCTTCTCCCTCTCTCTCTCTCTCTCTCCTTTTTTTTCTCTCTCTCTCCCTTCTTCTGTTTCATCCACTTTATTCTGTTCATAAATGGCCTCGAGGGCTGTTGATATTTTGGCCTCATTTGTGCCTCTGAGTTCATTACATGGGAATATTCAAAAGAACTGAGTCTCTTTCCCTCTCTGGACTGAGACACCACCTCACCCTTCTCCTCTTGGCATTAGGCCCTGACAGGCCTAAGGGGCCTTGAGATAATCCCCCACCATTACCTGATAGGGAGCATCTCCCACAGGAGCAGAGAGGGGAAAAAGAGGAAGAGAAAGACTTTGCAGATGGATTTAGAAGGCATAGGATTTATGGGTCTGAAATACTCTGTTTCCTGTGTCCACCTTACTGGGTTGGATACTCAGTAGACTGGAAGTGTAATTCATGTGGCAGTAATAGGAAACACCCAGCCTAAACTGCCAGACCTTTATATACAGTGGAGTATTAAATTGGACTAAGATTCCTTCTTCGACTGTCTGATACAACAGACTCTTCAGGCCAATCATTTTTGAACTGCTACCTGAGTTTTCTTAGGATGCAAAATACCTGAGTAGAGGCCATCTCCAAAGAAGTTAGCCGTGTTCTCAGGTCCATAACAGCCAAGAAGCAGAAACTTTTCAACACAATGGAAGATGCATCAAAACATGTGCAACACTTTGCTGTCACTTAAGTACCTTCCGTTGAACTTGGCTCCATCCTTCTGAAAGATGCTCATTTTCTTCCAGTTTTTCTGGAAGCAAACCAACAATCTATAAGTTTGGGTGGTTTTTTTAATTGTTAAGTCTTCACTACAAAGAACTGTTCAAACCTGCACCATGCTGTGATCAGCACCATGTAAAAAGATCAAAGGAATATGGTAGGCAGACAGATACTCTCATACTGAGGAAAGGCTATGGCTCTGAGATAAGCACGTGCATTTGAAGGAAGCAGATAGTATACAGTGAGTCAAATCCTATTCACCTAAAGTCCCCCACTGGGAGGACTGACCTCAACCAAGTGAATTGAATTTGGTCCCGACAGTTTCACAGTTCCTCAAAGTGTTGAGCTGGAAGCTGATTGAAGCACACAGAAAAGTGCATATTCAGCAAAGAATTAAGGCTAACTTGGGAATGGCTTTTATATGGCTGATTCCTCAGGCAAACCACCAAGAAGCTTTATGTTGATTTTAAGTAACAGCTGCATGGAGACATTATCAGTTTAAATACAGGCTCTTATTAACCTTGTCTAGTAAGAGCGTGAGCTCATCTGACTGTTTTGCTCAGAGCACACTTGGGTGTTCAAGTTGGATGTGATCTAGTTTCACTGTTCTGGATCCTTCCCATCTGATGCTGCTCAGTGCAGGATGCTTGGAGGAAAAGGCAAATAACCCACCAAAACTCAGGTGTGAATAATGAGTCAGTTTGTAGTACATACAGCCCCAGCATCATCACTGTTCTTTCTCCTTTACCCCTGTACTGCTGAGAGTATAGCTTCTCAGGTTGCTTGCACCAGAACATCATGACTTATTGGCAGAGGCCTGTTTCAGAACATATAGGCACATTTATTTATTTGTTTATACTTGCTTGGCACCTGGTACAGTTGCAGAGGGTGGTAAATTGCATCAACACAGACATAGACTCACTACTTTCTGCTAACCTTTGCTACAAGGATGATAAGCAGCAGCAGAGAGGCAAGATAAGCAACTGGGGGCAATGAGAGGCAAGACAGGCAACTTGGAGCAATAATGTATTAAACTCTCTGAGTATGATTTACCAGAACTCTTCTGTCTGTATCTTAAGAAAAACACGAAATTACTCCACAGTAGAATAAATCCACAGAAGCTGCTATCAAATCCAACTTCTGGTCTTAGGTCAAGATCAACAAAATTTTCCTTTTCTAATCTTTCACGGATGTTTCTTGGAGTCCAGCTGGACCTCTACTACAACAGAAACTTGTCCATTTCTTCCCTTCTCACTTTCAAGAACCTTACTTTTTAATGTAGCCTTTCACTATGTCTTTTGGAGCCTCCCAGACTTTCTAAGCCTCCAGCCCAACATCTTCATTATAGTTGGGAATTTGCCATGTAGCATCCCCTTGCCTTATGTGGACATCTGGAACACACTGGCTCTCCAGAGTTTTAAGCAGCCACATTAACATGTATCAAAGATGCACATATCAAAGTACAGTCATTATGATTAATTACTCCAGATATCCCCTCAGGGCAATTGTGCAGGAGAACCACTGCACAAACATATTCAGGATAATTCCAATACCAGGGACAGGTCAGTCAACGCCTCCCAATCCTGGCATGTAGAAATAACATAAATCAAGTAGGCACATGCTAGAAGTCTTTTCAACAAAGACAGAACCACATAAAATAGAGTAGAATTAACCAGATTGGAAAAGACCTCAGAGATCATCAAGTCCAACCCAGCACCCAACACCATCTGATCAACTAAACCATGGCACCAAGTGCCTCATCCAGTCTCCTCCTAAACACCTCCAATCATGGCGACTCCACCACCTCCCTGGGCAGCACATTCCAAGGGCAAAATCTCTTTCTGTGAAGAATTTCTTCCTAACATACAGCCTAAACCTCCCCTGGCACAGCTTGAGACTGTGTCCTCTTGTTCTGCTGCTGGTTGCCTGGAAGAAGAGACCAACCCCCACATGGCTGCAACCTCCTTCAGGTACTTGTAGACAGCAATAAGGTCTCCCCGAGCCCCCTGTTCTCCAGGCTAAGCAACCCCAGCTCCCTCAGCCTCTCTTCATAGGACTTAAGCTCCAAACCCCTCCCCAGCTTTGTTGCCCTTCTCTGGACATGTTCCAGCAACTCAACATCCTTCCTAAACTGAGGGGCCCAGAACTGGACACAGGACTCACGGTGTGTAAAGGCTCTTCTTGTAGAATTGCTTTTCCTAGTGGCACCTACAGTTCTCCCATAACATCTTAAGGTGCTAAAATCTTTCATTTTATAGTTGATCTCAATCATTAAAGGTAGGAATTGTAACACAATGCCCTTAGAATCTAGATGGAATAGATTTTGCTGTATATACAACCAAAACCCCTCCGACAGTGTTGGTATAACAACATATATGGCTCACTGAGAATCCAGTTTGTGAAGAAAAAGGGATTGTGTTGGCTGACTCCCTAGGATTCCTAACTAAAATATGGTTGCTTATCTTTAACTGTAAAGTAGCAGTGTATTCCACTATGGCCCGTTTCCAGCAGCAATACACATTTTTCCTGCTAGTTTTGCAGTACAGTTTTCAGGCCTACAGTAATATTTGAGATTCAAAAATACCATTAATTTTCCAGTTAATGTGTTCAGCCTCTCCTGCAAGAAGAGCACTTAAAATATGTTGAATGTGCTGCTGCTGTGCCTTGGTCAAGATCTCAGATGAATACCATTCATTGCTAGTGTTCTTGTAGTAAAGCTGGACTGCAATTATTAAGATCTCTAGTTAGAAGCAAAGTTAGAACTTTGAATTGTGTATGCCTTAACCATTAGCAGGGCTTCTATGCCCAGGAAAAGAACATAGAGCAATCTGCCAGATCTATCCAAGTTATAAGCATATTAACTGTGGAAAATGGAGTATGTATATATATCCCTGACTATAATCTGTTTATCTATCTAGGACTGCATATACACATACCAAAGCAAAAGGGTAATACTTTCCACTTACAGACAAAAAAATGTCCTTTCTGTTTTCATGGAGTGGAACACAGCTTGGCAGAATAATTTATATTTTGCTTTGAAATACTTTAGTTGTGCAGAAATGTTTTACAAGCATGCATAGGTTTCTGATCCCGCCAGTGGCATCTTGCCCTGATTTATGGAGGAACTAAACATCTTTCTATAAGGTACCTACAGACCCAAACACAGTATTTGAAAGCAGGTCTTGCAGCTCTTTTGTCCCACACTAAGGGCTGAAGTCAATAACTGGTGAGTGTTCATGAGAAAATGCCATGTTGGAATCACAGAATCAATAAGTTTGGAAGAGACCTCAAAGATCATCAAGTCCAACCTGTCTATGATACATTCTTTCACAGTATCACAGTATCACCAAGGTTAGAGGACACCTCAAAGATCATCAAGTCCAACCTGTCACCACAGACCCCATGACTAGACCATAGCACCAAGTGCCACCTCCAATCCCCACTTGAACACCTCCAGGGACGGTGACTCCACCACCTCCCCGGGCAGCACATTCCAATGGTGAATGACTCTCTTGGTGAAGAACTTTCTCCTCACCTCCAGCCTAAACTTCCCCTGGCACAGCTTGAGACTGTGTCCTCTTGTTCTGGTGCTGGTTGCTAGAGAGAAGAGGCCAACCCCTTCCTGGCTACAACCACCTTTCAGGTAGTTGTAGAGAGCAATGAGGTCACCCCTGAGCGTCCTCTTCTCCAGGCTAAGCAACCCCAGCTCCCTCAGCCTCTCCTCATAGGGCTGTGCTCAAGGCCTCTCCCCAGCCTTGTTGCCCTTCTCTGGACACGTTCAAGTGTCTCGATGTCCTTCTTAAACTGAGGGGCCCAGAACTGGACTTTAGTTCACCTGGGTACAGCTAAACCTTCCAAATGAAGCACTCAGAATTCCATGTGAAAATTGCACTCCACCCATGGTTGTTAATTCTTTTAATTATGGAATAATTTAGCCCAGAATGATCCTGTGAAAGTCACCCAATCTGACTCCTGCTCAAAACAGGGTCCTCACTGATCAGGTTGCTAAGAGCCTTGTCCAGTTGAGCTTTGAAAATCTTTAGGAAAGGAGAGTCCAAAAGTGTTTAGCCAACCAGTTTCAGGTGGTTGTGTGGCTTTTTAGTGTCCAATGAGAATATTTCCTGTGTCTGTTGCACCTCATCCACTGTAACTGCAAGCTCTTTAACTTCCCTGGTTATCAAAGAAATCTTGTTTGGGTCAAAAGGACTGTTACACATGGTGCCTATATTATGGATGAAACCGAAGCACAGTAAAGGGCTTTGTCTGGACAGAGTCAGGGCACATGAGGTGAAGCATGCCCTTAGATATTGACTGTAAACAAAGCATAGGCCATGGCTCGTGAAGACTGGCTTAGGCAGAGTTCTGCCTCACAGGGACTCTCAGAGCTTCATTGTCAGCTTGCTTTCTAAGGCAGAAGAAAAATAGCATTTGGAATGTGTAGTGAAAGGCGGCGGATCACCAGCCCTGGGATGGTTTGCCTGGTGGAACTCTCCAGAGATTATAGTAAATAGGAGCTTAATTTACCGAGAACCTTGGAGCCTGGAAAGAGAATTTTCAGGCAACTCCCTGTGCAGCTGGTGCAGGGACAGAGAAGGGAGAAAACCAAACAGGCTTCAACAGCTCTGTAGAAGGCAGGGTTTCACAAGACCTGTGTGCTCAAAGCCAAATGGTATCCACAAGGCAATTAAATTCTGATGAAAGATCTAATTCTAGTGGGAAAGAAATAAGGAATTTTGTGTGTGTGTGTGATTCACAGAAATCACAGAATCAAATGACTGGGAGGGATCTTAAGCTACACTGGTAATGATAACAGACTTGCAGCTATTCCCTGAGTGTTTGGGGTTTTTTTTTAGATTCCCTTGACAAACCAGGGTCTGGACATTCTTCTCTCCTGACAGAAACAGGATTCCTATTCATAGATTAATAGCCATTTTGTACCAATAATGACTGCCAGATGTTGGTGAGGAGATTCATCAGGATGGATATTTTGCTCTGTACAGTGGTGCCACCTTAGAAAACGTGGTCAGTGTCTCTGCAGCAGCTTGCTTGCTATCTTGCAACTTGCTGCTGTATTCCAAGTGCAAGTCTGAAAAAGCTGGTGCAGCGTGTTTAAAGAAGTTGACCTCTCCCAAGGATATAAGTGTCCAGACATAGAAATGACTGAAGAATCAAGGCTAAGAATTCTAAGAAAGAAAGAAAGAAAGAAAGAAAGAAAGAAAGAAAGAAAGAAAGAAAGAAAGAAAGAAAGAAAGAAAGAAAGAAAGAAAGAAAGAAAGAAAGAAAGAAAGAAAGAAAGAAAGAAAGAAAGAAAGAAAGAAAGAAAGAAAGAACAAAAATGTTTATTTGTGTGCATCTTTGTTAACACCAATGGAAGCTCCACTACGATAGGTTGATGTCTGTACAATGCATGACTAAGGTATAGGCAGTGCTGTACAGCCTCAACAGAACTTCTTTTTCTCTACAACTACCTGACAGAAGATTTTAGCCAGGTGGGGGTTGGTCTCTTCTCCCAGGCAACCAGCACCAGAACAAGAGGACACAGTCTCAAGCTGCACCAGGGGAGGTTTACAATACAATACAATACAATACAATACAATACAATACAATACAATACAATATAATACAATACACCAGGCTGGAAGAGACCTTCAAGATCATCATGTCCAACCCATCAACCAATCCAACCCACCCAACAACTAAACCATGCAGCCAAGCACCCCATCAAGTCTCCTCCGGAACACCTCCAATTTAGGCTGGAGGTGAGGAGAAAGTTCTTCCCAGAAAGAGCAACTGGCCACTGGAATGTGCTGCCCAGGCAGGTGGTGGAGTCACCGTCCCTCAAAGTGTTCCAAAAAGGATTGGATGTGGCACTTGCAGCCATGGTTTAGTTAGTCATGAGGTGTTTGGGTGATAGGTTGGACTTGATGATCTCTGAGTTCTTTTCCAACGTTATTGATTCTATGATTCTATGAATACAATAAAGGAGATTGAGTCACCTGTGCAGATCTGCAGCTGAAAACATTTCTTGCAGTCAGGAGCCAGCTCTGCAGAAGCAGGCTAAAGAAGCTGGGTGCTACTGTTTTAACTTATTCTTTATCCTCAGAGACAAGAGGATAAGAAATAGATTCAGTATTTCCTAGTTTTTGACATTGCACAAGATTTTAGCAGAGGAGCATCGAAGCTAAGTTAATGGGCTGAGCATTGCAGATTCTCAATCAGATAGGGAGGAGGTTTATATACATTCTAGAGGACCACACACAAAGCCTGTACATATGTGTACACAAAGACACTGGTGATGAATCCTGCAGACAAGTGGAATTTTCAGACTGCATGATGAAACAGAGAAGGCAGTTGCAAGTGTCCTGCAAATATATTAAAGAATAACCTATGTAAAAATGGAGTCTGAAAATATTTAAAGGACTTAAATGACAGCCAAGGCTTGGAAGATGTCATTGCCTTCAGGACTAAACATCTTCCCCAGAAGAAAGGACTGGTTTAGCTCTGTGCTAATTGCAAGATGTCTACGATTCACCCAGAGTGAAGGTGCTTATCTCCAAACACAGGATAAGTTGACTGTCCCCAGACAAATAATAAGACATTATCTTTCCTTTCCAGGCAACTAATTAAACAGGTTCGAGCTCTAACAATGTGTGTACAGTAATTTCTACCTTATCAAAGTTACAAAAATTAGTGTCAGGTACCAAAAGAAGCAGGAATAAAGAAGGCATTGTCGAAACATAATGAGGTAATTACTACTTAAATATCTACAGGAGTATATTATATCTGCATTGTTAAAATGCTCACTTACGGATTATCTATTTCCCCAGCAGATTTTTATCACATTTCTCCTTTGTTATTTCTCTTTCAGAATACAGAATTAAACAGGTTGGAAAAGACCTTTGAGATCATCAAGTCCAACCTATCACCCAACACCATCTAATCAACTAAACCATGGCACCAAGTGCCTCATCCAGTCTCTTCTTAAGCATATATATTGAGACACTTGAACGTGTCCAGAGAAGGGCAACAAGACTGGGGAGAGGTCTCGAAGCACAAACCCTAGGAGGAGAGGATGAAGGTGCTGGGTTTGTTTAACCTGGAGAAGAGGAGGCTCAGGGGAGACCTTATTGCTCTCTACAACTACCTGAAAGGGGGTTGTAGCCAGGTGGGGGTTGGTCTCTTCTCCCAGGCAACCAGCACCAGAACAAGAGGACACAGTCTCAAGCTGTGCCAGAGGAAGTTTAGGCTAGAGGTGAGGAGAAAGTTCTTCCCAGAAAGAGTAACTGGCCATTGGAATGTGCTGCCCGGGGAGGTGGTGGAGTCACCATCCCTGGAGGTGTTCATGGTGCTTGAAGCCATGGGGTTTAGTTAGTGCTGAGGTGTTGGGTGATAGGTTGGACTTGATGATCTCTGAGGTCTTTTCCAACCTTATGGATTCTATGATTCTATTCTAATATGTTTTCTTATCTTTCCACCCTCAGCATCACGTTCTCATCCATCAGTAACTGCCACTGGAGAAAGACTCATGTTGTGTCCCAGGCTGCCCTCCTTGCACACTCAGGCTGTTTTCCTCCAGGCCAGTGCTTTCTTTTCAAATTCAAATCCTGCGGCAAATTTCCTCTCTCTTTATGATCTGACCTCTCGCTCCTGCCCACATTTGCCCTTGACTTTTGTTGAGAAAACTTTCTGCTCAGAATTACTTAATTGGTTATTGACTGTTGCAAAAACACTGCAGCTTTGTGATTAATTGATCAGACCGTGTACCCCATGCTGGCAAGTGCCTCTGCGCTATGCAGGGCTGCAGTTTCTATTTCCGTCACGTAAAAAGATGAGACATAAAACCAGAACCACTCAGTGCTCCTATTTAACATATCTATAGATTTTATTTCAAATGATCGGTGTTTTTATGCATCTAAGTCAGACAACACTTCCAAAAAATACTTGCTGGCCTCAAGGACTCTTCAGCTTCTTATGTTCCTCCTTGACGGTCAAGTATTGCGTTAGGGCATACAGCTACCAATGATTTAAAGAGCCCTATGGCAGCAGTGTGGCAATTCTATAACAAAAGAAAGGATTCTTCCAAAAGAGATGGTGCTTGAAGCGTTGGGCAGCTTGCCTGTGTGAAACCCTTCATGGCTGGCACTCCTTGCCCAAAAAGACTGGCATGCCACTGTGTGTGCCGGCACCATGCCATCCCAGCAGATGGGCATAAGTAGAGGCAGCCAAGAGACCATATATGAACATCAAATGTGTTTTCTAAGAGCATAGTTCATAGCCAAGAATATTTCAATGGTTAGCTGTTTTGTCAGTGTAGTCAAGGAGCAAAGCAAGCCAAGGAGAGGCAAGTTCCCCTAAAAAGTCGCCGAGTTCAAAAGAGTCACAAATTGTGTCTCCCCCAACTGTTTCTTCAATTGTGTCTCCCCCAACTGTTTCTTCAATTGTGTCTCCCCCAACTGTTTCTTCAATTCTGTCTCCCCCAGCTGTTTCTTCAATTGTGTCTCCCCCCACTGTTTCTTGCATTCAGAAACAAAATCTGAGTAGAAGAATTTTGTCAGGGATGGCATGGTAGCAAGTTTTTTGGGCTGGTTTTTTTTTTTTTTCTTCTGCTAAATTGCAGCAGGACACTCATAAATGTCTAAGAGCCTGGGCATAGAGATGGGGAACTCTCACTTCACCCCAGGGGTAGTGCACACAGTGACTAAAAGGATATGTGCCATGTAGGCTGACACTTCCTTGGGGGCAAGAGCAATGGGAGCTTCCTATGAGGGCTGGCAGAACAGAGCCTTTCAGCCAGGGCCAGTCTCACCACCCTCAGACAGGGATCAGGGCAGGCTGGGGCTGGTCCCACCAAACATTACCTCTTGTCCTAGTTCCACATCTCTGTAAATAGTTCCAGCTTTCTTGTAGATCCCCTTCAGACACTTTTTGCTGCCTCCTAGTTGTTCTTTTTTAATGCTCACTTTTTTTTTCTATCAGTCATTGCTGCTTAGGTATAGAGAGGTCAAGCTACAATCATTGTAGGTTTGCTAATTCCAGTTGTCCATATGGTTCACTGGAGCAGGCTGCCCAGGGGAGTTGTGGAGTATCCTCTCTGGAGATACTCAAAACCTGCCTGGATGTGTTCCTGTGTGATCTGGTATAGGAGATCCTGCTCTGGCAGGGGAGTTGGACTAGCGGATCTTTTGAGGTCCCTTCCAACCTCCAATTCAGTGATTCTGTGATTTACTTAATGCTAAGTGGCCTGTTCTATGAGTTCTAATATATATGCTACAAAGGTAAGCTCTGAATAAATCAGCCATTCTGAGCACTGGTAATGAAAGCTTTACATGAGGTCTTTGAAATTAAAACACTGTTCTGGAACAACTCTGTTGCCTTATTGCCACAAGTGATAGAGATGATTAAGGATGTTACTAGACAAAGTGGTGTACTATATACCTGGTTTTGAAAGCCTCAGCATTTTTACCTATGGCTTCATGACCTTATTAGCTTTCAGCTAAAGTAGGTACTAATGAGAATATACTAACCACTAAATCAGTCAAGAGAACTGATGATGGAAGACAACAGAAGGAATTATATCCGAGATGGTAAATACTGTTGGTTTACTTGCTTCTTTGATCACATAATTTATGAATAACATCTTGGAGTCCTTTGTGAAAACATCTCCTGGCATAAAAAAGACACACAATAGAAATAAGCTTAAATATAATTAAAAATATTAATAATAATAATAGAATTATAGATGTTAGGAGTTGGATGGGACCTCCAGAGATCATTTGGTCCAATCCCCCATGCCAAAGCAGGATCACCTAGGGCAGGCCACACAGGACCCTGTTCGGGTTGGCTTTAGAAATCTTCATGGAATGGAATGGAATGGAATGGAATGGAATGGAATGGAATGGAATAGAATGGCATGGCATGGCATGGCATGGCATGGCATGGCATGGCATGGCATGGCATGGCATGGCATGGCATAGAATAGAATAGAATAGAATAGAATAGAATAGAATAGAATAGAATAGAATAGAATAGAATAGACCAGGTTGGAAAAGACTTTCAAGGCCATTGAGTCCAACCTATCACCCAACACCATCTAATCAACTAAACCATGGCACCAACTGCCTCATCCAGTCTCTTAAACACTTCCAGTGGTGGTAACTCCACCACCTCCCTGGGCAGCACATTCCAATGACCAATCTCTCTTTCTTTGAAGAACTTCTCTCTGGGCAGTGTTTTCAGCTCTGTCACCCTCCCAGTAAAGATGTTTCTCCTCATGTTGAGGTGGAACTTCCTGTGTTCTAGCTTATATCCATGCTACTATTAATAATAATAATAGTAATAATAACATAATCAGAGATGAACTAGAGAGTGACTAGGGGAAATGAAAATCCAGTTAGCTATAGGTAAGTCTATGTAACCAGACTGGGCCATTTTGCATCATTTTTTAAAGGTCATGGCAATCATGGGAGGTTTCTGAGGGCTGTGGGAAAGGCAAATACCACACATCTTCAAAACCAACAGGGGACCACAGGCTGATCAGCCTCACCTCAGTCCCTAAGAAGGTAATGGAACAAATCAATTGAGAAATGATTTCTCAGATTATGAGAGACGGGAGGGTGATTTGGAGCCGCCAGTACAGGTTTAGCAGCAGCAAGTCACACACCTGATAAGCTTCATTCTTTTCTATGATGGAGGCTAGTGGTGCTATGGGCAAGTGGAGAGCAGTGAAATGTCGATGACTTGATTTTATCAGGGCTTTTGAAACAGATCCCCATGCTCTCATCACCAATTTGGTGAGTGGAGGCTGGATAAATGAACAATAAGGTGGGTAGAAAATTGACTTGGACTGCTGGGCTTAAAGAGTCGCTGCTGTCAGTGAGCAACTAGCAAGGTCCTTCAGGGACCAGTACTGGAATCATCACTGTTTAATGCATTCATTAATGACCTGGATAATGGGACAGATTACACTCTCAGCATGTTTGGTATGGCACTGGGGAGAGCAGTCAGTGTAGTGGAGGACAGGGCTGCTGCTCAGAAAGACATTGACAGCTGGGAGAAATGGACTAGCAGGAACCTTATGATCTTCAAAAACAGCATGGTTTTGCATACAGCCTGGAATGCCCCCATGCAACCATATAGGCTGGGGGCAGCCTTCTAGCATGAGTTCCACAGGGCTTATTCACATAGACATCTTGGTAGATACCAAGTTGAAAGTGAACTGGCAGTGCACATTTGCATCAAGAAAAGCCTCCTAGGCTGCATTAATAAGGATGTGTCTAACAGATCCAGGTGAGTGATCCTTGATTCATTACCTAGGCATCTGATGCAGTGTGTTCAGTTTTGGACTTCTCAGTGCAAGAAAGGCATTGTTATACTGAAGCCAGTGCAGCCTCCCCTACCTAGCTGGTCAGAAAGTAGACCACAGGATGTAAAAGGAAAGGCTCAGAGAGCTGTGCACACCCAGTCTAGAAAGGAGAAGGCTCAGTGAAACATAAGAAATTCTAGTTACATACTAAGAAAAATCTCTTCCACAGGGAAGGTCAAATGCTAGAAGAGATGGAATAAAGATGTCATTAAATCTCAACCCTAGGAGGTATTCCAGGTCACAGTTCTTGGTAGCTCGATCAAATTGGACCTGCTTTGGAGAGAAGGCTGCCTCTCTTTCAACCCAAAATATTTTGTGATTCTATGATAAAAATCTCCCAGCTACCTACTTTGGCTGAGTGCTGATTCCAAGCTTAAATTTAGGATAGATAACACATATGACGCAGATCTTTTGAACACAAACATAGCTGAGAGGAGACAAGTACACTTGAACAGGAATTAAAACACTGGTCGAAGTGAAAGGTGTTCTACCCCAGGTCTATATTCAAAGTGTATTGCAATAACTTCTTTGAAAATAGAGAAATAAGCAGACCTGCCATTTGATTAATCAAATGCCTTACACATGTTAATTTATTAAACAAAAAAAAACCCCAAACAAAGCAAAACCCCAGATAAATCTGCTATTTCATAACTCCTTTGATGAGAGCAAGAGGACACAGTCTCAGGCTGCACCAGGGCAGGTTTAGGCTGGATGTTAGGAAGAAGTTCTACACAGAGAGAGTGATTGCCCATTGGAATGGGCTGCCCGGGGAGGTGGTGGAGTCACCTTCACTGGAGGTGTTCAGGAGGAGACTTGATGGGGTGCTTGGTGCCATGGGTTAGTCGTTTAGGTGGGTTGGATTGGTTGATGGGTTGGACGCGATGATCTCGAAGGTCTCTTTCAACCTGGTGTATTGTATTGTATTGTAGTGTAGTGTAGTGTATTGTATTGTATTGTAAGAGTGAAAGGTGGTTTCATAAGGTGGCATTTGTGAGCTTTAGAAGTAAATACCAAAAGACAGGAAAAGGCCAAAAGGCTCTACACAAATATTGAAATGGCAAACAAGATTGTGCAGCTTTAAAGACTCATCTTAAAAACAATATACCTTTTTGTTCCTGGTATTTAACTGAAAGTGGAGAAAGGAGGGTTAAGTGTAAATTAGCTTGGATGGGGGTTTTGATACTTTTCATAGATGGTTTCTGCCCTATTAATCAGGTGTGAGGATTTCCTGGTATCTTGTCTCCTATCTCAGGAAGAGATACACTGGGGGGGAAAAAAATCAGAGAGTTGTAGAATAAAGTCCACAGAACAGAGAATTAACCAGATTGGAAAGGACCTCGAGATCATCAAGTTCAACCTATCATCCAACACCATCTAATCAACTAAACCATGGCACCAAGTGCCTCATCCAGGCTCTTCTTAAACACCTCCAGTGATGGTGACTCCACCACCTGCCTGGGCAGAACATTCCCATGGCCAATGTCTCTCTCTGTGAAGAATTTCTCCCTAACCTTCCCTGGCACAGCTTGAGACTGTGTCCTCTTGTTCTGTCACAGGTTGCCTGGGAAAAGAGACCAGCCCCCACCTGGCTGCAACCTCCCTTCAGGGAGTTGTAGAGAGCAATAAGGTCTCCCCTGATCCTCCTCCAGGCTAAGCAACCCCAGCTCCCTCAGCCTCTCTTCATAGGACTTAAGCTCCAAACCCCTCCCCAGCTTTGTTGCCCTTCTCTGGACACGTTCCAGCTGCTCAAAGTCTTTCCTGAACTGAGGGCCCCAGAGCTGGACACAGGACTCAAAGTGTGGTCTGACAAGTGCTGAGTACAGGGCAGAATGACTTCCTGCTGCCGCTGGCCACGCTATTCCTGATGCAGACCACTTCACATTACATAACATATTCCCCTTGCATTAGCAACTGGCTTTAGTCATGTAGCCTGGGATGTTACATGTGATAGCTGCACTGTTAGCATCAATTAGAATAACTCTGTGTGTTGCTGCAACCCTTCTTGTATAGTGGAGATGTGCAATTTCCTGTGGCAATGAGTTCTTCAGGCTAATTGTACATTTTGTAGATAATTATAATTGTAGATAATTTTGTATTTTATCAGCTTTGATGGTTCCTCGTTTTCATTCCACCGAATGCCCTCTTGTTCAAACATTTGAGACAGTCAGAGGAGGAGCTCTGGAATTTATTTACACAGACCTGTACTCATTCTCATATTTTTGCAGCCCCTTTTTTTGTTTCTCTCTTTAAGACAGGACTTTCACACAGGATCTGCCTGCTTCATTCCAGGCAACAATGAATAAATTGCATCATCCCTTGGCTCTCTTTCCAAAACAATCAGATATAATTGAGCTCTAGTTCAGAAGGTATAGATCCACTCCAGCATGATCCTGACCTATCATGTCTGGCAACCCAACTGGCAAAGCCCACAAGAGTGGGCAGACATAGAATCATAGAATTTTTAGGGTTGAAAGGGACCTCAAAGATCATCCAGTTCCAACCCCTGCCATGGGCAGGGACACCCCACACTGGATCACATTGCTCAAAGCCACATCCAGACTGTCCTTAAAGCCTCCATGGAGGAGACTTCCACCACCTCCCTGGGCAACCTGTGCCAGTCTCTCACCACCCTCCTGGGGAAGAACTTCTTCCTAACACCCAATCTGAATCTACCCATTTCTAGCTTTGTTCCATTCCCCTAGTCCTGTCACTCCCTGACACCCTAAAAAGTCCCTCCCCAGCCTTCTTGTAGCCCCCTTCAGATCCTGGAAGGCCACAATTAGGTCTCCTCAGAGCCTTCTCTTCTCCAGACTGAACAGCCCCAACTCCCTCAGTCTGTTCTCACAGGAGAGCATCTCCAGCCCGCTGCTCATCCTCATGGCCCTTCTCTGGACACCTTCCAGCACCTCCAGATCCTTCCTGTACTAGGGGCTCCAGAACTGGACACAGTACTCCAGGTGGGGTCTCACCCTAGTGGTGTAGAGGGGGAGAATCACCTCCCTTGACCTGCAGGCTATGCTTCTCTTGATGCAGCCCAGGCTGTGATTTGCTTTCTGGGCTTCAAGTACATACTGCCAGCTCATGTTGAGCTTCTCACCCACCAGCACCCCCCAAGTCCTTCTCTTCAAGACTTCTTCCTAACATCCGGCCTAAATCTTTGTTGCCCTTCTCTGGACATGTTCCAGCAACTCAACATCTTTCCTAAACTGAGGAGCCAAGAACTGGACACAGGACTCAAGGTGTGGCCTAACCAGTGCTGAGTACAGGGGCAGAATGACTTCCCTGCTCCTGCTGGCCACACTGTTGCTTACACAGGCCAAGATGCCATTTGCCTTCTTGGCCACCTGAGCACACTGCTGGCTCATGTTCAGCCTACTGTCAATGAGACATATACTCACTGTGAGACATATACTCACGAGACATATACTCACTATGTGTGATGGAGGTTGAGAAACCAGGTAAATAGTATCCGCTGTTTCCCTGTGATCCAAATGAAGACTAGAGAGATAATGTAACTACAAAAGAGACATTTTTTTATTTCTCCTGATTTCTTGCCTGGACCTGCAGTTCTATTTACAACCCAGCTTACCAAGAGGAATGAACTGTGCAGAAGTCTACCACTCACGTTCAGCTTGAGACTGATAGGTCACAAGGCGAGGCAAGAATTTTTATGCTTCCTAAAAGGCCAAAGAAATGAATGATTAAACTAATGGAATAACTTAGCCCAGAGAAGAAGTGCTAGAGATAAGTCAACCACAAAAGGCTGTGTTGGTGACAGTGGAAAATCATGTGAAACCCAGGGAGGTGTAAGCTCAAAATGATGTGAAATCACCGCTTTGACTTTCATCAGTGAAATACTATACACCGTAAGAGGTTGAATTTGGAATACCTCCAGGACCTCAGGCACACCACTGCCTCCTGCAGAAGAAAGTTTCTTCTGTGGGCCACAGCCTCTGGGATGAAATGTCTCATGCCTTTTCATTCCTACCAAATTCCTAAGGGAGAGGAACTGCTGCCTGCAGAAGGGCTGCAGCTCCGAGGTCTCACTACTCACATTTCATGGACTGTATTTATACCACACAGGGCAATGGCTAATTCCCAATAGGTAGCATGACTGCAGAGTTTTCCTAAGTGAGGTGTTTTTCCCATCAATCATTTCATCTTTGTCTTCAGGGCTGTGGCAGCCAAATATTACAATGGGGATAATGGCATTACTTGCAAGGACACAAGAAGAGAATCTCTGCTCTTCCCAGAAGGAAAATAAAGTTTGTTTCATCTATTAGATGAGGATATGAAGGTTTCTGGATGCCATCATGGCTCTGCAGATGTCATTATGAGCCAATTCATTTATGGACAGAATATCCACCAGGGTTTTCTATTGACCTGGAAAGGCCATGGGATGCAGACCACTAAAGAGAAAACCTCCTGGGGCTCTCACACATGTCTATAACAGCAGCAGATCAGTATTTCCACAGTCATTGGTTTAAGTTAATCTCTCTCTGCTGCATATTGTGGTGGTTCAGCTGCACACTCATGACTTATTGTCACATCTGTGCTGAGGAGGGGTGTACTTTCAAACTGTTTGTCTAGTTAATCTGATCATCCTCTTGCATTCAACAAAGTCACAGTAAAACTTGCAAAACAAAGAGTCTGCTCTTGTCAGTAGTCACATTCAAGCACTGAGGTTCTGTTTATAAGGTGATACAGGCTTTTTTCTGCTGGTAATAAAAGCTGGAATTCTACATGTTAAAGCAATTAAATCTCGTGCTTCCAGGAAAAATGCCTCTGTTCTACTGATAGTTCTGGGTGTATGATTTATTGAACAGATGCATCTATATCAGACACTACTGAGTGCAGAAAAGTGGCTTGATGAATCTATTATGTGCCCTGAAGGGGAAATCACTGCTCTTTTGGTTTGTGCTAGTCACAGGCTACATTAACATAACACATCAGGCAGAGCAGAAGGCAACCACTGCTCTGGGAATAGGTGGCCAGGATCATATCCAAACTACAAGGCTTATTAGAGGAACAAGCAAACATCAAATCAGCATCTGCAGGACCTGATGAGATTCACTATAGGGTGCATAACTGGGAGTCAGCATATCCTCTGGCACAGATCGAAACATCATTAACACCAGAGATGTCACCAGAAGACCAGAGGAAACCTAGGTGAAATGCCAATGTTAAAAAATGAAGAGATGAGACTAACAGACCTGAAACTTTGGCTTCTGTTGCCATACACATCTTGGACTGAATCTTTCAGTAGAGATAAGGTGGTTATTAAAACAAATCCAAAGGAGCAAAACGATGCAGTGACAAAATCCCAATGTTTGCCAATGCCAACCACACAGGAGCAGCCATGACTGTTTTCTTTTCTGCTCTGTAGAGCTGATGAGTAAACAAAGACTTTGTAATGATCTTTGCCATAAATATACCACAGAAGAACACAGGAGTAAGGATATTCCAGAGAAGAGGGAACACAACAGTTGAAAAGCATCACATTTTGGAGAGACCACGTTGAATTCTTGTATGTATTATTTACCATAGAAAATGTCCAGAGAAGGGCAACAAAGCTGGGGAGGGGTCTGGAGCACAGCCCTATGAGGAGAGGCTGAGGGAGCTGGAGATTAAATCTCATGAAGAGCAACTGAAGAAAGTCTTCACAGAAAGAGAGATTGGCCATTAGAATGTGCTGCCCAGGGAGGTGGTGGAGTCACCATCACTGGAAGTGTTTAGGATGAGACTGGATGAGGCACTTGCTGCCATGGTTTAGTTGATTAGATGATGCTGGGTGATAGGTTGGACTTGATGGTCTCAAAGCTCTTTTCCAAGCTGGTTAATTCTGTTCTATTCTGTTCTATTCCATTCTATTCTATCTAAATAAATGGAGAGCACTAATAGGGATGAGGCTAGCAAGCAAGAGACGTGACCAGGGCTATCAAGAGCAAATGTACAAGGCAATAAAAGAGACTCTTTTAGCTTCTTTATTCTCCTTTCCTACCAATTAGAAACTAAAACTGAGTCTACAGCATTGATGAATTCACTCCTCTTAGCAGTAATTATTGCTCTTTTTGAGCTTCCAGGTTTTCCTGTATCACACTGAAGAGAATCATCAGGAGGCCAGTGAATCATCCAATAGTCATTTATGTCCTCTGCTTCTGACAATTGCTGTTAAAGGGGAGATGCTGGGGAAAAATATATGCACTGAGGTCTGCTTGCAAATGGTATGAGCAAGTTTTATTACATTACATGGGCACACTCCTAGCAGGAATCTGTACTTGAAGAAAAATTAACTGAGCTTGTGAGTGAATCAGCATTAATCCTCTCCATTCTGCAATATTAATAGAAATTACAAAAGACTCATGCTTAGAAATCACTTTCAGGGACAGAAATGGATGTTGTACTGCTAAAATGGATGTTCTAGGCAAACAGACCAATTTAATCATGGTGTAAACTGCTTCCTCTTTGAAATACTCAGAGTAATCCTTAAGGGCGTCCTTGTCACCAGAACATATAGTTCTGCATCACCAGCTTCTAGAAACATACCATCACTGGTCCTTTAGGAATTCATATTGAGGGGACAGTCTCAAGCTGCACCAGGGGAGGTTTAGGCTGGATGTTAGGAAGAAATTCCTCACAGAAAGAGAGATTGGCCATTGGAATGTGCTGCCCAGGGAGGTGGTGGAGTCACCATCACTGGAGATATTTAAGAAGAGACAGGATGGGGTGCTTGGTGCCATGGTTTAGTTGATTAGATGGTGTTGGGTGATAGGTTGGACTCGTGATCTCCAACATGGTTAATTCTATTCTATTCTATTCTATTCTATTCTATTCTATTCTATTCTATTCTATTCTATTCTAAACAGTTATCAAGTACTATTGCAGTAAGTTACCCAAGTAAGCCAACCTCATGACAGCAATGATTCTGAGGAGACCTCCACATAGGTAAGAGAGAAGAGCCTATAAAATACATACAAATTTACCTTTAGATACTAGACAGGCAGTAGCAGAAGACTTGAAGATGTTTCTTCCTAGCAGTAGAAATAGAATCATTTGAGGGAAGAGACAAGTCAAGATGAAAGAAGGTTTCTGCCTGAAGGGTTAATCCAGGATATAAAAACCATTCCCAACATTTTGTTATATAGTACTTAAAGTCACTAGGAGAATACATCTGGTTTGGTGTGACAAAAAGCAAGAATCTGTCGGCTTCCGAGGCTCAGCTCCAGAAGGGAATGTTTCTCAAGCAAGTTTGTGCAAGATAACATATGCTAAAGAGCTAGGAAACAGGAAAAGCCAAATCTACTCTTAATAGAAATTGGACTAGCTTCCACATCTCTGAGTTTGCAACGATCTTCAGCAATGAGCCCTCCCTCAACCAACATAGCATTCTTTGAGATGAGAATGATGGAAGAACGTTTATCTTTCTGTTGATGCTGGAGCAGGTAAAGGCACTTCTCAGGTTTTGCTCTGGTCTTTTGGAAGCAGGTGGAACTAATTTGGAACCAATTTTGCATTTACTGCTTTTTTAAGCAAGACTTTTATGTGCCAACCATGAGTCTTCAGATCCTGAGCAAATTTTAACTATTTGTTAGTTTATGTTTTCCTAGGAAAACTTGGACATTCCTTTATGGTCTTGCTGTAGGCTTGGGAGGCAAACAAAAATAGAACCATCAGGAAGATCATAACCTTAGGTAACACCTCCATCATAACAGAGTAATGACTCACAGAAGTTTGCCTCCAGAATATGAATGCATTTGTCCTGTTTTATAGTTGTCCTTTTTTATCCCTCAGAAATTCCAAGTGATTTTGATGAGTTACTTCTACAAGTGGACATCTTTTAATGTCTTTTGCATTCATTGATTTTAGGCAAATGAGATTTTTTAGGGTGTGTTTAAATTTAAGCCTCTGGGCGGGGCGGGGGGCAGGGGGAAAGGAGGAGGAAAGGGGGATGGGTGGGGTGGGGATAGATTAGTTCTGTTACAATAGAATAGAATAGAATAGAATAGAATAGAATAGAATAGAATAGAATAGAATAGAATAGAATAGAAGTAGAGTAGAGTAGAGTAGAGTAGAGTAGAGTAGAGTAGAGTAGAGTAGAGTAGAGTAGAGTAGAGTAGAATAGAATTTACCAGGTTGGAAAAGACCTTTGAGATCAAGTCCAACCTATCATCCAACACCATCTAATCAACTAAACCATGGCACCAAGTGCCTCATCCAGTCTTTTCCTCCAGTGATGGTGACTCCACCACCTTCCTGGGCAGCACATTCCAATGGCCAATCTCTCTTTCTGAGAAGAATTTCTTCCTAATATCCAGCCTAAACCTCCCCTGATGCAGCTTGAGACTGTGTCCTCTTGTTCTGGTGCTGGTTGCCTGGAAGAAGAGAGCAATGCCCATCTGGCTACAACTTCCCTTCAGGTAGTTGTAGACAGCAAGAAGGTCTCCCCTGAGCCTCCTCTTCTCCAGGCTTAGCAACCCCAGCTCCCTCATCTTCTCCTCACTGGATTTGTGCTCTAAACCCCTCCCCATCTGTGTTGACCTTCTCTGGACACATTCCAGCAACTCAGCATCTCATTGTTTTCCTTGGGATAAAATAACATCCCATGATCACTCTGCTTGGTTGGCACAACTAGCCATTTGACCTAGATTGGGGGAGATTATGAATGGAAAGAGGCTGGAACTAATGACTGGTTAACACTAATGGTTTACTTTTATGTGATTAATTCACATAGCTGAATAGCTAACACACTACCTGCAAAACAATACGTATTACTACAGGATTGTCATTAAATTGAACATCTTTTGAATGCACATTTCTATTGTTAAATCCTAAACACTACTAGATGGCACTTAGGAAGGTTTTGAACTACACTAGCCTTGTGTAATACAAACCTTTGAACTACTAGAAGCATGCAGCCCATCATGAGGAAAGAAGCTCCATCTAGACAAACCGCTGGGAACAACAAAACTTGGGAGCTATGAAGATTGCTATAGGTATAAAGGCAACCCACACAGCAACAACAGGACCTCTTTGAAAAAATAGTTTCTAGCTTTGAATGTGATTTATCATAACACTGGTAAGGTTGGATAAGAAAAAAGTATTAATCAAACCTGCCTTGTTGGGCTTTTTGTGGGGGTTGGTCTCTGCTCCCAGACAGCCTGCGACAAAACAAGTGGACACAGTCTCAAGCTGTGCCAGGGGAGGTTCAGGCTGGATGTTAGGAAGAAATTCTTGACATAAAGAGAGATTGGCCATTGGAATGTGCTGCCCAGGAAGGTGGTGGAGTCACCATCACTGGAGGTGTTTAAGAAGAGACTGGATGAGGCACTTGGTGCCATGGTTTAGTTGATCAGATGGTGTTGGCTGATAAGTTGGGCTCAATGATCTCAGAGGTCTTTTCCAGCCTGGTTAATTCTGTATTCTGTAAGAAGCCTGCTTCTTCCCTCACATTTTCATACTATTACAAATACTTGCACTGATTTAGACAGTTTCTATTATCCCTGACTTTACCCAGTCAATGACATGTGTCATGGCAGGGGAAGGGACATAGTTTTACCTTATTTTCTCTAAGAGGTTCATGTGGTCACTTTGTTATTGAAGAAGTTCATGCAATCACTGTATTGTTTTCTTTCTTCCTTTCTTTCTTCCTTTCTTCCTTTCTTCCTTCCTTCCTTCCTTCCTTCCTTCCTTCCTTCCTTCCTTCCTTCCTTCCTTCCTTCCTTCCTTCCTTCCTTCCTTCCTTCCTTCCTTCCTTCCTTCCTTCCTTCCTTCCTTCCTTCCTTCCTTCCTTCCTTCCTTCCTTCCTTCCTTCCTTTCTCTTTCTTTCTTTCTTTCTTTCTTTCTTTCTTTCTTTCTTTCTTTCTTTCTTTCTTTCTTTCTTTCTTTCTTTAGTTCTTTCTTTCTTTCTTTCTTTCTTTCTTTCTTTCTTTCTTTCTTTCTTTCTTTCTTTCTTTCTTTCTTTCTTTCTTTCTCTTTCTTTCTCTCTTTCTCTCTTTCTTTCTCTCTTTCTTTCTCTCCTTCTCTCTTTCTTTCTTTCTTGCTTTCTTGCTTTCCTGCTTTCCTTCTTTCTTTCTCTCTGTCCTTCTCTAGTCACATTTTAGTGGGAAGTTCAAACGTGCTAAAGGGTTAGAACTCTCCAAAATAACTAAATTTGTGCATACTTTTGCCTGTTAAATGCTCAGATGAAGGTGAAGACTGAAATATCATTTGGACACCTTAGTGATATCCAAGAAGGGAGAACACTACCTTCAGAAAGAACTCAAACCCAGCAATTTCAGGGGCAATCACGCCTCATTAGCTCTGATTCTCTGAGAAGGGTTTCTTTTTTAATTCCCTTTTTAATAGGTACTTATTTTTACAGCTATTATGGTATGCTGGTTTTCACAAGACTGACTGAAGCCTGAAGACAATGTGAGTGTGTCCCCTGGATGCAAAAGGATTTGGGTCAAGCCCTTACACAGCAGGGCATGGCATATTTCAGGAGCCATAGGTGTGTCTTTGTGTAGGCAGTCTTTCTGCCACTGCTCTTTCATTGTTAACATTACAGATGGTTTATATATCACAATGGCAGTCAATAGAAATGATAATCAAAAGTTAATGATGTATTTCCAGAAGCTAGAATGTCTGCCTTTAGGACTTCTATCTTAACAGTTTAGTCTCACTGAGGTTTATATCTCCTTGTTGTTAAAGACTATTCTTGCCCTCTCCAGAGAGAATAACAACACAAAACCCTTTGTGAACTAACCCTTCAAATGGATTTCTTCACTCCCCTCCTCCTAACAGCCAGATCAAGTTTTTGCTCACAGAGCTCCTGGCATAAACCATTCCATGGACAGATTCTCTGCTTTTACTGCTTTCTTTCTAACAGTTGGCAATTTATTTACTGAAGATCAAACAACTTTCTGCTATTTTGACAGGCTCCAGTTAGCATGTCTTCGTATTGTCCAGCTGTATGAAATGAGGCTCCACCCAAGCTCCTGAACACCATAGTTCTGTGATTCCTTTTACCTGTTATACAGAATAAAACAGAAATGAAGGCTGCTAAGTTTTATTTTCACCCTACAAATCCAACACACACCAACCAATGCTCCTCACTGCCTTTTCTGCTGACATCTATTGTTAGAAGTTCAGTGTTGAAGGGGCCATTCAGCTTTCCTTCAACTGTCTGTGAGACTAACAATACTCAGCCTTGTTCAGATGAGGCCAGTCTTTCACTACCAGGAACTCTAGACCTGCCTCTTTCTAATTCAGGCTTCCAAAGATATCATCTTGTAAGTACCTGGGAAGAAACCCTGCCATCAGAAATCCACAGCTTACAACTTCTTAAGCTACTAGCAGCTGCAAAAGAGCAAAACTGGACACAAAGAAATTTGTAAAGTGTGCTGCTGCATAAGACAAGTTACATAAAATGTGCTGGGGTGCACACTGGATCTGCTTCTCATCCATATCATAGTATCATAGTATCATAGTATCAGTCAGGGTTGGAAGGGACCACAAGGATCATCTAGTTCCAACCCCTGCCATGGGCAGGGACACCCCACACTAGATCAGGCTGGCCAGAGCCTCGTCCAGCCTGGGCTTAAACACCTCCAGGGACGGGGCCTCAACCACCTCCCTGGATAACCCATTCCAGGGCTTCACCACTCTCATGGGGAAGAACTTCCTCCTCACATCCAGCCTGAATCTCCCTACCTCCAGCTTCATTCCATTCCCCCTAGTCCTATCACTACCTGAGATCCTGAGAAGTCCCTCCCCAGCCTTCCTGTAGGCCCCCTTCAGATACTGGAAGGCCACAATGAGGTCACCTCGGAGCCTTCTCTTCTCCAGACTGAACAGCCCCAACTCTTTCAGTCTGTCCTCATAGGAGAGGTGCTCCAGCCCTCTGATCATCCTCGTGGCCCTTCTCTGGACACCTTCCAGCACCTCCAGATCCCTCTTGTAATAGGGGCTCCAGAACTGGAGGCAGTACTCCAGGTGGGGTCCCACCAGGGCTGAGTAGAGGGGGAGGAGGCTAGGACAGGGTTTGCTATCACTGATGGTGGAACAGAACAGAAGTAATCAGGCACCTGCTACTCAAGCTGTGCCAGGGGGAGTTTAGGCTGGAGGTGAGAAGAAAGTTCTTCACTGAAAGAGTTGTTGGCCATTGGATTGTGCTGCCCAGGGAGGTGGTGGAGTCACCATCCCTGGAGGTGTTCCAGAGGGGATTGGATGTGGCACTTGAAGCCATGGTTTAGCTAATCATGAGGTGTTGGGTGATAGGTTGGACTTGATGATCTCTGAGGTCTTTTCTAACCTGGTTTATTCTATGATTCATTCTGAACATTACTAATTAAGTGCTTTAACTAGCCCAGGGAACCTGAAATCTCTCCTGTTCTGGAGCACTCTGGAGCCAGAGGCTGATAGACAGAACCTGTGGTGGTGAGAGAAAGTTCGTTTCTGCCCCCACACAAAGAAACCATGGCTAACCCAGTCGGAGAAACGAAAAATGGACAAAGCTGTATTTGCAAGCAGGATGAGACGCAGTGAATATATCCACGATATGCAGTATTCACAATCGATACAGGAATATGCAGCAAAGAACGTAACACAGACAACCTTTCCCTCCTCCAGGAAGAGGGACCCCACAATCCCCCTTCTCCCCCTTCCCCCTTTCTCCCTAAAAGGGTTAGAGAGAGAAAAGGGAATTATTAAGGAGCAAATTCTGTTAGCAAGAATTGGTTTCTGATCTGGTTAGCTCAGTTCTTGAAGGTCTCTTCCAACCTGGTTTATTGTATTGTATTGTATTGCTAGTCCAAGGTCAGCTCCGTCCAGCACAGAGGAAAGGCAGCAGCCGCTCATGCAGACTGGAACAGAGAGAACTGACTGAAATTCAAACTGAACTGAAGCTAAAATTTGAAGTTGCATTCTACCAATCTACCAATGAAATTCCTTTAGAGTTATCCTTGCTTTCATTATGACACCAAAACATTCAGCCAGAGTGTTCCAGCAACTGTCCCTTTCTTAAAGGCACAGCCTAAAACTGTCACAGAACTTTGTTCTTTGTAAAACTTGTCTGCTAGACGAAAATATAATCAAATCCAATGATTTGGTGTGTCTCAGCTCAGCACTGTGTTCACACTGTCTGGAAACAGCGAGCACAGAAGAAGACTCCTGACAGATTACTATGGCACTTCTTGTAGCACCAGTGAAAAATCACAGACTCAGAAAAGCAGAGGTATGAAGGCACCTCTAGAGATGACCTTATTCAACACCCCTTATCTGGAGTAAGCTCAAGTAAAGCAGGCTGCTCAGAGCCCTGTCCAGCTGTGATCCGAATATCTCCAAGGACCGGCATGCCACGTGTGCGAGCAATCTGTTCCAGCCTTCAATCATGCTTACAGGAAAAATATTTTCTCTAATTTAGGCTACATCTTAGAAAGAGGACAAGTACCTGATTTGAATTATTAAAGGGACTGGTTATAAAAATGTCTATAAAAATAAGCTAAAATGAAGGAATGTTTCTGTGGGTATATTAGTGGGATAAATCACAGCTTAAAGCTGAGTCAAAGCTGCAGGGTGACAGTAAACTGAGATTTATGCACTATCAGAAGCAAACAGCCTGGAAATCTATGGCACAAATGATACTCTAATACACATGGGTACCCCAGAGAGATTTCCTTCTGTTATGCTCAAGATCCTATTTATGGGCAAAGAGAAAGACACCTTATATAGAAAGCCAACATTATATTCATAGTATAAATGAAAACTTGACAATGGTAATTATTAGTCTAGATATAACGAACACCAAAATAAAGGTGAGACTCATAGAATCAATAAGGTTAGAAAAGACCTCCAAGATCGTAAAGCCCAGCCTGTCACCCAACACCTCAGGACTAACTAAACCATGGCTCCAAGTGCCACATCCAATCCCTTTTTGAACACCTCCAGTGATGGGGACTCCACCACCTCCCTGGGCAGCACGTTCCAATGGCCAATCACTCTTTCTGGGAAGAACTTCCTCCTCACCTCCAGCCTAAACCTCTTCTGATATAGCTTGAGACTGTGTCCTCTTGTTCTGGTGCTGGTTGCCTGGCAGAAGAGACCAACCTCTGCCTGTCTACAACCTCCCTTCAGGTAGTTGTAGAGAGCAATGAGGTCTCCCCTGAGCCTCCTCTTTTCCAGGCTAAACAACCCCAGCTCCCTCAGCCTCTCCTCATAGAGCTTGTGCTCGAGACCTCTCCCCAGCCTCATTGCCCTTCTCTGGACAAGTTCAAGAGTCTCAATGTCAGGGACATTGGGTCCAGAACTGGGTTACATATATATATATATGAACTGGTTATATGTGTGTGTGTTTCTGTACATGGTTGAAAGAAAGGCAAAATACACCATTAAACACACACTTTGTATCTTTGGTAATACTCAGAGGGTTATGGTCAGTGGCACGGAGTCAAGTTGGAGGCCTGTAGCTAGTGGCATTCCACAAGGATCAGTAATGGGTTCAGTCTTTTTCAACATGAAATACCTGGATGAAGGAACAGTGTATCCTCAATGACTTTGCTTATGATACAAGACAGGAGAGGCTGACACACCGCCAGGCAGTCTGCCCATTCGGCGACACCTGGACAGGCTGGAGAGTTGGGCAGAGAGGAGCCTTGAGATTTAACACATCTAAGGGCCAGGTTCTACACATTGGCCACAACAACCCCATGCAGTACTACAGGCTGGGGACAGAGTGGCTGGAGAGCAGCCAGGCAGAAAGGGACCTGGGGGTACTGGTTGATAGTAGGTTGAACATGAGCCTGCAGTGTGCCCAGGTGGCCAAGAAGGCCAACAGCATCCTGGCCTGCATTAGGAATAGTGTGGCCAGCAGGAGCAGGGAAGTCATTCTGCCTCTGTACACTGCACTGGTTAGGCCACACCTTGAGTCCTGTGTCCAGTTCTGGGCCCCTCAGTTTAGGAAAGATGTTGAGGTGCTGGAAGGTGTCCAGAGAAGGGCAATGAGGCTGGAGAGGAGTCTCGAGCACAAGCCTTATGAGAAGAGGCTGAGGGAGCTGGGGTTGTTTAGCCTGGAAAAGAGGAGGCTCAGGGGAGACCTTCTTGCTCTCTACAACTCCCTGAAGGGAGGTTGTAGCCAGGTGGGGGTTGGTCTCTTCTCCCAGGCAACCAGCACCAGAACAAGAGGACACAGTCTCAAGCTGTGCCAGGGGAAGCTTAGGCTGGATGTTAGGAAGAAGTTCTTCCCCGAAAGAGAGATTGGACATTGGAATGTGCTGCACCCAGTGGTGGTGGAGTCACCATCACTGGAGGTGTTTAGGAAGAGCCTGAATGGGACTATAGGTGCCATGGTTTAGTTGATTAGATGGTGTTGGGTGATAAGTTGGACTTGATGATCTCAAAGGTCTTTTCCAATCTGGTTTATTCTATTCCATTCCATTCTATCCTATCCTATCCTATCCTATCCTATCCTATCCTATCCTATCCTATCCTATCCTATCCTATCCTATCTATTCTGTTCTCATGGTATTCAACATGGGCACATGAAGAGTTGGGCATTAATGGAAGAAAATGCCATGTGTCAGCACAGTTTGGGGTTGACCTGCTGGAAAGGGGGAAATCCCTGTTGGAAAGGATTTAGGAATGACAGTTGTTTTCAGAGACTGACTAAAACCAGCAACAATAAACACAATTTGTCTGAACAAGAGAAGACATGCAGCTTTCCAATTCAGACAGGAGAATTTCTGGACTGTCAGGTGAACTTATGGAATAGGGAAATTTTTCCAGGTTTTCCATATTTATTTTTTCTTAATTTGAGGTGTGTGGGATCAGGGATACAGCAGAACAATGGCTTCAGATTACGTCTTTGATGACTGTTTCTTCATGTCTGTGTTCCAGCATAAGAGATACTGAAAATGAACCTTATAATGCACACCAAAACCTGCAACTTAACTGCCACAAACTGTGAGATAACTTACACAGGACATTAAGATGGAAAATCACTGCTCCAGAGGAATAGAGCAAGAAAATTGAAGAGTTTTGCTTTTTAGAAGATTGGCCTGATTTGAGTTGGAGCAGAACTAATTCTGTTCAGTGACCTGACTTTACAGCTGAGTTTCTTATAAACGACTGCACTTTCTGAAGTGAACATCAGAGTGTCTGCTTCTAGAAGTGATAGTGCTGGATATTTATAGTTACTACTAAGGATTGGTATCCTGGACAGTATGTAGAAAGGCTTTTGCTTATACTTGCTCCTACGGAGGAAAAAGGCCACTGCTAAACCTTGTATAGTAAGTCAGTAGTGCAGAAAGCAAGAGGCCATACCTGCAGGAAGAACAAACAAGACAGGGGACCCTGAACTGACCAACAAGGTTCCCATTCTATATGCAACATATTCAGTACAGAGCTGAGAGATCACAAGGGTTAAGCCTCTTCTTCAGAAGCTGGTGTCTGAGGAGAACTCATTCTGCCTTTAATCCCTCTCTGTGTGTTCCTGAATCCAGTCCCAGATTGGAATTGGCCATTGGAATGTGCTGCCCAGGGAGGTGGTGGAATCACCATCCTTGGAGGTGTTCAAGAGGGGATTGGACGTGGCCCTTGGAGCCATGGTTTAGTTAGTTATGAGGTGTTGGCTGACAGGTTGGATTTGATGATCTCTGAGGTCTTTTCCAACCTTACTGATTCTGAGATTCTGTCTAGTGGTTGACCCTGCCCTAACCCTTGGCAATAAAAGATACATACACTTGTGCCAGGTTAAGCAGACAAAGAGAATAGACTGACTGGAAGTGAATAATGATGACAAGAGAGATCTAATGATATGAATGTATCCCACAGCTTCTCTTTCAATCTACCTTAGACTACTATGCCAGAAAGATTGAGAAGAGAAGTTCAGTCTGAGGAAACAGAAGAATCATCAGAAGCTGGGAGTAATGGAGATGCCAGCTAATGCAGTAGAAAACAGACTATCTAGCTCTTGAAATAAGCTAACTGCAGTAAGCTAAGGGACTAGTCTTCTGTGGTTCATTGCAACAATGTGGAACCGAAGATGTGAATGTAGAGGGCAGTAAGGTGGCACTGACCAACGAAAAATTGCTTTTGTGTCCAAGGATCGGAAAGAAGCAGAGCGAAGACAACGGGCTTCAGAAAACGGCAAGCTCAGAAATTTCATAACTGGGAAACAAGACAAAGAGATCTGCAGGTAAACCCACAGACATTTAGTCAGGTGTCAGTGAAATCTTTTTTGCTATAAGCTTGTTTAAACTTGAGGAGAGATCACCTAGGGAGATTTTAGTCTCTGTCATTGGAGATTTTTAAGAGCAGCTCAGAGAATCATCTTCAGAGAGGCATAGATAGGGCTCATCCTTCCACTGGAGTGGTCATCTTGTCCTTCCTGAATTGTCTCCTACTGATTTCTTTGCTTTTTTATGATCTGTGCTAATGAGCTTCTCCAAATCCTTGTTTGCCCTCTTTTTGCTGTGCTTTCCTTCGGGAATTCCTCACGTGAAAGGAAAATGTATTCCTTTACTGGGGACTCTTCTGCTCTAAATCCATCAGTTATGAAATTGATAGCAGTTAGACAGCAATAAAAGCTTTCTGCCTTCCCTTCTCAAATCAGCTCTGTTTATAGAAAGAGGAGGCCTATTACACCACATATAAAACATTGATCTGAAGCACACTAAACCTGCACAAGGGGTGAGAACAGCTGAGATTACTGTTTTGAAAAGGTCTAGCAGGATTTGCTTTTTATTTTGTTATGCAACACTCTTGTTTATTGTCATTTGATTGCTTGTTTGGAATATGGATGAGCAATCCTCAGCTGATTTCCCATAAAGCAGGAGCTGTCTGGATGCCCTTCTTGAATGCTTGAAGTTTTCATAACAAAAAAGAGATCTTTAAAATGCACAGTGTGCTGTCAGGCAACTTGTCTTTGTAAACACCTACCGCTCAGTCCTGCTTCCATTCCCCTCAGCTCCAGCAGCTCTCACTAGAACTGGAATTTAGGTCATCAGTGGCATATCATTCAGATTTTATTTGATCAGGAGGAAAAGCTGATAAAGAAGGGCTGTCAAATGCATCCTGGCAAGCTTAGCAGAATTTTTAACAGGCAGCCTCACCTAGCATAAAGCAAGGTGTTCATCACGGGAATTCCTTCCCACAGAACCCTGTTATCACTGTAAATAAATGTCTCCATCTAGCTAAAAACAAGGCTGCAAACACATTGTATTTATTTAGCACTAGCTCCAGAAATTAACTCAAATCAGTACAGTTCTGACCTCCAAATTTTATGTGCTTGCTTCTGGAGTGGAATTTAATATTAAACAATAATTCGAGAAAGCATCAGAATAATTGCAGGAGAGATCCAAAGGGACTCAGAGTCCAGCAGGAATACAGAAGTGATTCTCCCCTGTGCTCAGCACTGGTGAGGCCAAACCTCCAGCTTTGGGCACCTTAATAAAAAAGAGATGTGGAGGTGCTGGAGCAAGTGCAGAGGAGGGCAGCAAAGCTGGTGAAGGCTCTGGAGATTAAATCTTATGAAGGGCAACTAAAGAAATTCTTCCCAAAAGAGAGATTGGCCATTGGAATGTGCTGCCCAGGGAGGTGGTGGAGTCACCATCGCTGGAGGTGTTTAAGAAGAGCCTGGATGAGGCACCTGGTGCCATGGCTTAGTTGATTAGATGGTCTTGGGTGATAGGTTGGACTCGATGTTCTCAAAGGTCTTTTCCAACCTGGTTAATTCTGATTCTATTCTATTCTAAGCTGGGGCTGAAGGAGTCTGAAGAGCAGGCTAAGGGGAGACCTGATTGCTCTATTCAACTACAACTGAAAGGATGTTGTAGGGAGGCTGGTGCTGGTCTCACAGGTAATTAGTGATAGAACAAGATGGAATAGCCTCAAACTGCCACAGGGTAGGTTTAGAGTGGACATCAGAAAAAAATGTCACAGAAGGAGCAGTCAGACGTTGGAATGAGCTGCCCAGGGAGGTGGCTGAGTCACCAACCCTGGATGTGTTTAAAGGTCACTTAGATTGGTGTGTGGGGATATGGTTTAGGGGTGAACTTTGTAGGGTAGGGTTAATGGTTGGACTTGATGATCCCAAGGGTCTTTTCCAGCCTGAATGATTCTGTGATTCTGTGACTTGGACGGGTTTGAAAGATGGGCCCAAGCTAACCTCATGGAGTTCATAAGGCTAAGTGCAAGATCCTACACCTGCTTGAGGTCTTTTCCAATCTTATTGATTCTATGATTCTACGATTCTCAATGGAAACTTAAAGTCCCCAGGAACATTCTTCCTGTCAAAAAGACATGAGAAATTTGTGGTCTCTGATTGCCTTCCCTTGCATGCAGGTTTGTGCTTCTCTATGGGCATGGTAATCCATAGATTTTATGCATGCTCACAATCTTGTGGACTTTTTCAGACTTACTGAAATGTGTGGCTGAATACTAGTGAGGAGCACTCACTGGTAGAAAATCAGCTTAATTTTCTTCTTCATCTGTTTTCATTTTTCTCCTTTTCCCTTGAGAGATCCATCCCTCATCTTACTATAACTTTGTGGACATTTACTGCAAAGTTTTGGTACATTTCCTAAGTGGAATTCAGTTATTGCAAGTTGTAAAGTGATATTTTTGCATCCATTTGTGACACTGACTTCTACAAAACCATCTAAATGACCATTGCTTTCAAACAAAGATGGGAAAAAATACACTACAAAAGCCAGACTTCGGTTCTGGTTGAGGAAATTCTTTGACAGAGAGAGAATGATTCCATTGTCTAGGGACTGAGTCCTCACCTGAGAGGAAAATCACCTCCTGGCTGTAACAATAATTTAATAGAAGTGACTGGCAGACAGCCCTCTGCCCCCTCCACTCTCAATGCTATATGCTGTCTCTCGACTGAGAACTTGTGGAGCACATCTTGCTCTTATGAGATTAACATATCTTTAAATACTTCAAGTATAATGGTGCAGCCCCCGTTGGAAAGACTGAAAGCTATTCAATCAAACAGATGAGCTGGGTGTCAAGGCAGTCCCCAAGGAAGCAGAAGTTTGGATACCTTCAGGCAAATTTAGAAATAGAATCTATATCTGCCACATCATGGGGGGGGGGGGAAAAACCACCACCAAGCTGCCAAGTATCAGAAGGAGAGGAGTTTGCAGCATATGCTCCTGCTTTTACTTAGGACCAAACCCAACACTTATGGTCTGGAAATTCCTCCCTGATGCCTCCTGGAGTCAGCCTGAAGGAATGCTGCAATTCTGAGCAGAATACATCTTGAATAAATCACACCACAGTAGGTTAAGACATCTAAAGGTTTTTAAAGCTATTTAGGCACTTAAAGGTGAAGATAGACATTTGTCTCTGGGTTCTTCACAAGCTCCTAGATGCCTAAATGGAATGTGGAGATTGCATAATCAGAGGTTTGACACTTACAATACAACACAATACACCAGGATGAAAGAGACCATCAACCAATCCAACCCACCTAAACAACTAAGCCATGCAACCAAGCACCCCATCAAGTCTCCTCCTGAACACCTCCAATGAAGGTGACTCCACCACCTCCATGGGCAGCCCATTCCAATGGGCAATCACTCTCTCTGTGTAGAACTTCTTCCTAACATCCAGCCTAAACCTCCCCTGGCACAGCCTGAGACTCTGTCCTCTTGTTCTGTGGTGGTTGCCTGGGAGAAGAGACCAACCCCCACCTGGCTGCAACCTCCCTTCAGGTAGTTGTAGACTGCAATAAGGTCACCCCTGAGTCTCCTCTTCTCCAGGCTAAGCAACCCCAGCTCCCTCAGCCTCTCCTCATAGGGCTTGTGTTCCAAACCCCTCACCAACCTTGTTGCCCTTCTCTGGACACGTTCCAGCAACTCAACATCCTTCCTAAACTGAGGGGCCCAATTAATGCATTCGGAAATCTCACTGGTCTTTACACATTCTACCCCAAATGTCTAACTCTGAATTGAGTTTTCAGCAAGCCTGGCTGTTTCTTCCCCTCTTCATCTCTGTTTTATGCTGCCTGGGCTTTAGCAGCATTGTGTGCTTCATCGGCGCTGGAGCAGGAAAGAGAAAAAGTCATATCCGAGGAACGTCTCTTTGGACACACATTGAGAGTCTGCTTCCAGTTCAGGATGAATTCCAGCAGCACTGATGGCACCAGGATGAAATCTCACTCTGCACAATCGCTGCCTGGTATTTATAATGAGGTCTCGCTTCACCAGGTAGTAAATAGACAAAATATGTGTGCACTTCTCCAGAGCTGGAGGAACCCAAGAGGCTCAGCATCTCTGCAGTCCCTTGAATATTAAAACCACCGAGGGAATGCAGTCCTGTGGTGATCCGTTTGGGAGCGTACATGCGCTGTGATATACAGATCTAATACTTCACTTTGAAGAAATGGTTTATTTCCAGCAGTAAATATGATGTTTGTGAAATGAGAATAGGCTATTGCAAATTGTTACAAGGCCACTGAATAATTGAATTATTGCTCATCAGGGGGCAGTGTAATTTGTTACCTGTGTGATTCCAGCACTCTGAATCAAAGTAATTACCATCATGGTGTCATTTAGTGAAATAATGCTATGAAGGTCTCTACAAAGAGAGAGGCAATTGCTGGAAGGATTTTGTTGAAATAATAGCACCAATTCAGTCCGTCCTCTCGCTTCATTCACTGCTACTCTATTATATAGCTAAATGGCTCGCTCAGCTCTGCTTGGCTAGACTGACAAATACGAGCTTTGAAAACAGTATCTGTGGAGGAAAAACTGCACAGCTTCTAAGGGAAAAGCACCAAACAGTCGCTTTTAGCATCACAAATGTGCAAATGGCAAGTGGTAGATTAAATTTATAAAAAAACAACACAAAGGCAAATTTTAATATCCTTTGAAATCAGTGGCTGGATTCCACTAGGGGTTTGTCTAGTGTAAAGAACCAGTGGGAGATGTGTTGAGACTGTGTCAAACCACAGAGCAGTCACTTGCAAATCTCATGAACCAGCCTGCAGAAAACTGTGAACTCAGAATTAAAAAAAATAAAAACCCCAAGGAGTCATTTTTAAGAACAAGTATTTCAGAGTTATTTTTTTTAGTGTGTGCCTGCAAAGTGTAATTGCAAAAGCATTCATATACATGAGCCTCTGTTGTGCTACTTTAACCACATCTTACTCTTTAATACATTTATTGCCACGGCCTTTCTGTGAGATAGGACAATCATAGAATCAGCAAGGTTGGAAAAGACCTCAGAGATCATCAAGTCCAACCTATCACCCAACACCTCAGGACTACTAGATCATGGCACCAAGTGCCACATCCAATCCCCTCTTGAACACCTTCAGGGACAGAGACCACCACCCCTGGGCAGCACATTCCAATGGCAAACTACTCTCTCTGTGAATAACTTTCTCCTCACCTTGAGCTTAAACCTCCCCTGGTGCAGCTTGAGACTGTGTCCTCTTGTTCTGGTGCTGGTTGCCTGGGAGAAGAGACCAACCCCCACCTGTCTACAATCACCCTTTAGGTAGCTGTAGAATGCAATGAGGTCTCCCCTGAGTCTTCTCTTCTCCAGGCTGAGCAACCCCAGCTCCCTCAGCCTCTCCTCATAGGACTTGTGCTCGAGAGTTCTGAGGTTATTTCTAGCCGAGTTCACTAGCACAATACTCACATTCCCAACAACTGCCACTAATGCTCTGGGTGAAGAAGAACAATAAAATCTGTTCCCTGAGAAGTCAACCAGTGCATGGAAAGCAAAGAACAATGCTTCTTGAAGAATTTCAACAGACTGAGATGAACTCGGTAGGAATTGTGACTTGGCATTTCTTTGAAGTTAACCTAAAAGTTAGGTGTTGTGAAGAGCTGTGATGGGCCTGATAGCGCTCAGAACTGTTCTGGTACGGAAATATTTCAGTCATACCCCTTCTTCCTGTGTACCCCTGCTTTCTTCCATGAGTTATATGTTTTTAACCCATCCTGGGCTATCTGTCTTGCTAACACCTAGACTGGTAGCAGAGACACTCCAGACCTGACTAACTCAGGTAATGGGGGAGGGCGGCGGGGAGTGAAGGGGCTGGGGTGGTCCTCCCCAGGGCTTGAGAAGGATTTATGTCTCCAGTTACTGGAATACTTTTGCCCTAAAAATAGATTTCTTCACATTGTTGAATTCATGTAGCATTTTATATAATTACAGCCCTTCCTGGAGAATTTATGTTCCACAGATCTGGCTCATAAATCCTATGCTTTACAGTACTACTGCGGCTCTGGTACAAGCCCTTACTGCTGAGTCTAATATTTATTATTGAGTAAAAAGGTAGAAAACAAATCCACAGTTTTGAAAGTGTTCCATAATACCACAGTGTTTTAGCAAATTCTGAGCTGCTATTTTCATCTGGGGATTTATCATTGTGCCTCCACACATAAATAACAAGCCCATATGAATGCATCTCTCTGAATACACAACAAAGTCGTGAGCTGTTTCAGTAGGAACGGAGTTTTCTGGTGTGTGTAATCATTTGGAGAAGCAGGCTTTCTGTGACACTGCTTAAAAACAAGACTGATCTTTGCTGAGGGAATGTTTTCAGTCCTTTCTGAAAATCTGTCTCATATTATCTTGAGGTGACCTTCAGGAGCCTGACACTGCAGATGCACATTGTAGTATCTGAGGGCATAATTTCATGGTGTGTTCTTCCCATAAGAAAAAAGAAGCATAAAAGATGTTTGCCTGTTCCCTGCACCTCTTTGGTTTAGATATGCCCTAAAATGTATCAAAGAAGTGACCTGTTATGGAAAGCAAACACCCTTTACTACTTTTGTGCAAACTCTAGGAGGACTTTGGTTTTCCTGCTGTGAGGAGATCAGGCCTTTTCTCCCTGCTTGTCATCCCAAGGATTCACAGCTCACTCCTAGTCTCACTGACTGTCTGTGAGATCCCATGGACAGCTGTATCTGTGGTACAGAGCAATTCTTCAAGTTGCACACAACCTCATTCCAGAAAGACTGGGACTCATAGAATCATAAAATGTTTCAGTTTGGAAAGGTTCTTTAAAGGTCATCTGGTCCAGCTGCCCTGCAATGAGAAGGGACATCTTCAACAGGATTGGGTTGCTCAGAGTCATAGAATCACAGAATCATAGAATCAATAAAGTTGGAATGGACCTTTGAAATCATCAACTCCAACCTATTACCCAACACCTCAGCACTAACCAAACCATGGCACCAAGTGCCACGTCCAACCCCTTCTTGAGCACCTCCAGGGACGGTGACTCCACCACCTCCCCGGGCAGCACATTCCAATGGCCAGTTACTCTTTCTGGGAAGAACTTTCTCCTCACCTCCAGCCTAAACTTCCCCTGGCACAGCTTGAGACTGTGTCCTCTTGTTCTGGTGCTGGTTGCCTGGGAGAAGAGAGCAACCCCCACCTGGCTGCAACCCTCCCTTCAGGTAGTTGTAGAGAGCAATAAGGTCTGCCCTGAGCCTCCTCTTCTCCAGGCTAAAGAGCTCCAGCTCCCTCAGCCTCTCCTCATAGGGCTTGTGCTCAAGACCTCTCCCCAGCCTTGTCCCATCAACCTGACCTTGAATATTCTTGAAGCCTCCTTGCAATGTGAAGCCCTAATTCACTGTCCATACCAAGATAGCTTGCCTGATGCCACTTAGACTTTCCAAAGTTGCTTGGGGTTGGTTGTTTTGCTTGTTTTTTTCAGACAATGCAGGTTCAGGCAGTATGGGCAAGCTTCCAACACGGTAATTACATTCTATAATCTTATATTCTCCTTGCAATTGATCTTAATAGCCATGATGAGACAAGAGTCCATAGACAGTCTTGCAAGTAGACAGCAGGACTACTGTATTAAGGACTTAAACATTAGAATTACAATACCAGCGTGTATGTGGGGGGAATAAAACAAACATACAAATAATACCCCTAACCAACCAAACCAACCCCACAAAACCCCAACCAAATAAAAACAAACAAAAAAAAAATAGCAAACAAACAAAACCAAACAAAAAAACCCCACACACACATGGGGTCTGTGGTGACAGGTTGGACTCGATGATCTTCGAGGTCTCTTCCAACCTTAGTGATACTGTGATACTGTGATACATGTGCTAGGGAAGAACTGAAAAGAAAATAAATCAAATAGGGAGGAAACGTGACAGGGTTGGTTGGTAAGGCAAAAGTTACATCCCTTCAGGGTTCTTAGTAAAAAGGACTTAGAATCTCTGCAGCTGATCCAGGATGGGCTCTGAGTCCCCACACTGGTTGCTATTGCTGAGAGTACATGGCAGATGAAGCAGGCTCTCTCAGGAAACGCTGTTCACAGGATTTAGTGGTCATAGTGGCTGTCAGATGCCACCATTTAACTGCTATCATATCCAAAGCACAAGGTCGTCTTTGTCTTTTCCCCTCAGCTAATGAAAGCTTTCAGGTTCCCGGAGACAGGCACATTCTGAAAAGAGCTCCATTTACCCCCAGATCTGTGTAACCAAAAGCTGTGAAACCAGAAGCCCTCCTCTCGCAGTGAATTGCCTGCATTCCAGGCACCATCCTGGCGCTGACACACGAGTGCCACAGGAAAACGGTGCTTTCTGAACAAAACCTGGGTGAGACAAGTCCTTGTTTGAGCAAAAATCCCTGATTGCCTCAAAACAAACGGGAAAACTTGCACTTAAATATATAGTCAGCGTGGGTTATTTCCAAACATCCACAGCTCTGTTTGATGAGAATGAAACACGTCTGCCAAAGACAGCTGCTTCTAGTCTACTTGCTGCCAATGATATTTACCATCTTTCTCCATTTCCGCATTGCTTTTTTATCTTATTTTCTTCTTTTTCCTTATTTTCTTTCTCTTTTCTCTTTTATCTTTCCCTCAGGTTTTTACCAAAGAGGTTATAACACTCAAATCCTCCTAGATTAAAATCATGCCAGTGCCCTTGAGCTAAATAATCATCCTTGGCTTTACAGTTCCACTGAGTCCAATGGGCTTATGCCAGTTTTACTGTCTTTATGGAACTGACTTGTTCACCCTGGCCTAGACTTAATGCATATATTTAATAGCCTGGGGAGCACAGGGTCTGCGCTCAGATGGTCAAATTTCTGAGCTTGTTTCACTTTTGAGATTGTTTCACTTGCAGGAATAACTCTGTTTTTTACATCTTACCAGCTCGAGCCCTTCTGAGCTATTTTTGCTCCCCTGTGGCTCCAAGACCTAGCTTCATTGTTATAGGTCTAGAAAGAAAAGGGAGAAAAGGATTCCCAGTTAATCAGCTACAGTAAGGATCTGATCTGCCATATTTTAGGAGACCGATGACTAAGTCAAGAATATTCCAGACACAAAAACCCAGTGCAGTTTGTAAGCTTAAAAATAAACAGCCTGTGGAGGCTGGCTGTCTCTTTTTTTACTGAAAAACAAGTTCTCCCTCTCTATGGCAGCACATTAATTGTGAGTTTGGATCAGCTTGAAGGTACACTGCTAGGGCATGGTGTTGAATTTACTGGCTCACTTAAATTCACTGATACTGGGAACTTCACTGAGCTGGACTTTAGACTGTCTTCATGCAACCGCTGACAATTGATCTACTGAAGCATGAATTCCTGCTCATCAGCTCATCACATGCTGACCATGATCACCACAGCAAAATGAATCCAATTGCATCACAGCAGCTGACATGCTTTGCTTGGCCTTGGAGCATATGCCTAGAAGGGAGACTATGAGAATTCATTTTTTCCCCCCATATATCTGCTCAGAACAGCAGTGTGAGGCAATGCTTTGCAAAAGAGACTAAAGGAATTAGGTTTCAGTTCTCACTCAGATTTGGAAGCCCTGATTTTTAAGGATCTGTGGAAAATCTTGGGGGAAAAGGCTGCTGGGAAGAATCCTAACTGATAGCTTTAAGTCCATTAAGTTTCCAATCCTGATTAGACACAGAGATTTTAGTGTATGATTTCTGGATTATTATAGAAGAGCCAAATTTCATTCTAATATGGTATTTAATACAGAATCATTCCTATTTATGCCTCATGTTGATGCTGCTCCTGAAGTCTGGAGATGTATTTGGCTTTAAATTATCACAGTAAAGTAGGCTAAAAATACAAAGCTGTTGATCAGCAACATCATTCATCTGATTTAGCATTTGTTAACTCATTTATAATGCCTGTTTGTGCTGATATTTGTTTTTATTTTGATAGGATGTATTGTCTCGAATTTAATCAAGTTAGCTGCATTTGAAATCACTGATACAACCTTTTACTTCAACAGTGTGGAACAGGGTTGAGTTTCCAAAAGAGTTTATGGAATACCAATGATGTCAGGTGGAAGCTGACATGTACCTGTGATTGTCTTGGATACCTTTGGGAAAGCAGAGTTTCACAACATGGAAATCAGTCAAGCCTCGCTGTCTTGTATACTATATATACTGCATTTCCCTGGGGCCACATTCAAATTCCATGTTGGAATAAGAACTGGGCAAATTGAGTCTGTGAGACCTGGGGCTGTTTAGTCTGGAGAAGAGAAGACTGAGAGGGGATCTTATTAATAATTATCTGAGAAGTGGGTGTCAAGAAGAAGGAGACAGTCTCTTGTCAAAGGTGTCCCATGAGAGGATGGGGGGCAGTGGACACAAACTGGAACACAGGAAGTTCCACTTCAACATGAGGAAAAACTTCTGTGCTGTGAGGATGATGGAGCACTGGAACAGGCTGCCCAGACAGATTGCAGAGTCTGCTGCATTCCTGTGTGACCTGCCCCAGGTGATCCTGCTTTGGCAGTGGGGTTGGACTCAAAGGTCCCTAGAGGTCCTGTCCAACCCCTACCATTCCGTGGTTCTGTGAATAACATCACCTCCTCCCCACTGTAACAGCGTTGCTTTTTGGCTACCAGGGAATAACTCATCCTGCTCAACTCCACAGTGTGTAATTAGGAACTGCTGAACCACAGAATGTACTTCACAGATCACTCATTGCTTTAGAAACACCCTGACCCAGTTGGCTGCCACTCCTGATCCTGATGGTCCTTTTTTTAAGCTGCTGACTGCCTCCAATGAGATCCTAGGGAGACTGAAAAGACTTTTCCACGACTTTTACAGCCTTATATGTGGCCTGTCCCTTGTTAAAGTCAACACTGGATATACCTACCTCCCCCACACAGCCTTGCTGCAGGTAATGCACCTGCACTGTTGTTTCTCAGAGATTCCCTAGGATGAATGCATGCATTTTTTATAGATACCCTAATGTGGGATGCCACATTTCTGGCAGAGAAAGCATACAGTCTTTTAAAGGGCTTGCAAAAGCATGTATAAATAATAAACTGAAGGGGTGGGGTTCTTCCTTTTTCAAGTTTCCCCATATCTGTGACTAAGTGATGGAGCATTTGCAAAAATTTAGAGAGGGATCAGAAACATGGCACTGCATCAGAGGTTCATTTGTGGAAGGTAAAGTAGCATATGTTATGAGTCAGTTAATCTCTTTAGGGCTTTATCCAGCACAAATTAGGTTCTGCGGTCACCGAGTCACAGCAGGCTGTGAGCCACTGTAGCCTTGGAGCTTTATTCTGATTCAGCTGCCAAGAAATGAACCACTCTCTGGGTGCAAAAATTGGCTTGTTGTGCTGTGTGAGCCAGGCATGCGCGGCTCCCACGGCTGCTCCTCTCCACACAGCTCTCTGATTCCATTCTCATCTGCTCTCCTACACCCCTGATGCTAAGCAGCAGCCCCTAGAATCTCAGGAAGGTGCTAATTCAGTCTCATCAGAGATCAGTAAAGATTGTGAATTAGTTTTAGAAGATGTAGAAGCTTTTGCTGTTTTGGCTGCTTAAAGCTAGCCAGGACAAATGCACACTGCAGGGCTTGGCTCTGTGCTGCCTCTGCGTGTAGAAATTGACTTTTTGTGTTTGCTTTCTTTGTGGTTTGTTTTGGTAGTGTGGCTTTTGTTTGTTTGTTTTTTACATATTTGTCCCCAGTGTATAACTGTGGATGCTGTAATGTCAATAGAACCATAATGCCTCAGGTTTCTCAAAGGGACAAAAAGAACTGGGAGGCATTTGCTCTAATTACAGCTAAAGTCTCAAAGAACCTTCAGAATTCTCACTCCTAAATATCAGAGGCACAGAACAACAAAGCTGGGGAGGGGTTTGGGGCACAAGCCCTGTGAGGAGAGGCTGAGGGAGCTGGAGTTGTTTAGCCTGGAGAAGAGGAGGCTCAGGGAGACCTTATCACCATCTACAACTGCCTGAAGGGAGGTTGTAGCCAGCTTGGGGTTGGTCTCTTCTCCCAAGCAACCAGCACCAGAAAAAGAGGACACAGTCTCAAGCTGTGCCAGGGGAGGTTTAGGCTGGATGTTAGGAAAAAGTTCTTCCCAGAAAGAGAGATTGGCCATTGGAATGTGCTGCCCAGGGAGGTGGTGGAGGTGTTTAGGAAGAGACTGGATGGGGCGTTTGGTGCCATGGTTTAGTTGATTAGATGGTGTTGGGTGATAGGGTGGACTTGATGATCTCAAAGTTCTGTTCTATTCTGTTCTATTCTATTCTATTCTATTCTATTCTATTCTATTCTATTCTATTCTATTCTATTCTATGCTATGCTATGCTATGCTATGCTATTCTATTCTATTCTATTCTATTCTATTCTATTCTATTCTATTCTATTCTATGCTATCCTGTTCTATTCTATACTTTTATTCTAACAAATCACAGGGAAGACACAGGGAAGTCTTGTCCCATAAGACACTACCTCCTTCCCTACTGATTCTTTGACCTTGGTAAAGACCACATCATTTCTGCTCTACATATGGGATATTATGTGTATAAAGGATATAAATATTTGCCCATGACCCAGATGGAGCAAGATCAAATAAGTACTTACTCTTTGATCAAGCTACAACAATAACAAGATTGTTTTTTTACCATGTTTATTTTTGCCATGTTGCTTACTGAGGCCATTCATGTGAATTAATGGCCTTTAATACCATTGTTTACTCATTTTCACTTCTGATTTTAATGATTCTTTTAAGTGAACTCTCATGGAGAAGGGTTTAATTCTGATTTGTTAAAGTATAAAACACAGAGGATGCATATGCACAGCTGTGTCATCCTGAACATACAAGACACTACCTATGTGTCAGTGACAAGAAGCTTTTGTTGCTGGTGTTTGCCAATAAGCAGAGCTTGGGCAGGAAGCCTGACAAACCTGGTGGCCTTCTATGAGCAGGTGACAGCATTAATAGATGAGGGGCGAGCAACTGATGTCGTTTACCTGGACCTGAGCAAAGCCTTCGACACTGTCCCGCACCACCTCCTGGTCTCCAAGCTGGCGACACATGGGTTTGATGGATGGACCACTAGATGGATACAGAACTGGCTTGATGGCTGCACCCAAAGAGTGGCTGTCAACGGGTCCATGTCCCAGTGGAGGCCAGTGACAAGCGGAGTCCCTCAGGGATCAGTCCTGGGACCTGTCTTGTTCAACATCTTTGTGGGTGACATGGACAGTGGCATCGAGTGCACCCTCAGCAAGGTTGCTGATGACACCAAGCTGTGTGGTGAAGCAGACACGCCGGAGGGAAGGGATGCCATCCAGAGGGACCTGGACAGGCTGGAGAGGTGGGCACAAGCCAACCTCATGAGCTTCAACAAGACCAAGTGCAGGGTCGTGCAGCTGGGTCGAGGCAATCCCAGGCACAAATCCAGGCTGGGCAGGGACTGGCTGGAGAGCAGCCCTGAGGAGAGAGACTTGGGGGTGCTGGTGGACGAGAAGCTCAACAGGAGCTCTCAATGTGCGCTTGCAGCCCGGAAAGCCAATCAGATCCTGGGCTGCATCAGAAGTGTGACCAGCAGGTCAAGGGAGGTGCTTCTCCCCCTCTACTCAGCTCTGGTGAGACCCCACCTGGAGTACTGCCTCCAGTTCTGGAGCCCCTATTACAGGAGGGATTAGGACGTGCTGGAGCGTGTCCAGAGAAGGGCCACGAGGATGATCAGAGGGCTGGAGCACCTCTCCTGTGAGGACAGACTGAAGGAGTTGGGGCTGTTCAGTCTGGAGAAGAGAAGGCTCCCGAGGTGACCTCATTGTGGCCTTCCAGTATCTGAAGGGGGCCTACAGGAAGGCTGGGGAGGGACTTCTCAGGATCTCAGGTAGTGATAGGACTAGGGGGAACGGAATGAAGCTGGAAATAGGGAGATTCAGGCTGGATGTGAGGAAGAAGTTCTTCACCGTGAGAGTGGTAAAGCCATGGAATGGGTTATCCAGGGAGGTGGTTGAGGCCCCGTCCCTGGAGGTGTTTAAGCCCAGGCTGGAGGAGTCTCTGGCCAGCCTGATGTAGTGTGGGGTGTCCCTGCCCATGGCAGGGGGTTGGAACTAGATGATCCTTGTGGTCCCTTCCAACCCTGACTGATTCTATGATTCTATGATTCTAAGCATTGCCAGAGAAGGCCAGGTACAAGGCTTGGTGAGCTCATCTGCCAGCTCTCTCATCACCCTAGGATGGAGGCCATCTGGTCCCATGAATTTGTGGGTATCCAAGTGGCTCAGCAATAGGTAGCTTTCTAGATACCTAGTGCAAACCTGCTGCTTGCACTGGAGAGTTTTACTGTCCTTTACTGGTATTTGTGGATACTTAGCATTCTATAGCAAGATTTACCATCTATTTTCTCTATCGAGCGTGTAAAGATTAAAGTAAAATTTAATTGATAAGAAGCATATCCTCAATTCAATTTAACTGCAAAGTGAATAGAGAGTGCTCAATGGTCTTAAAAAGCAATATTCATAAATTACTAGGCTCTTTTATGTTTCGTGCAGATTATTGTGTTATGTTTATGTCACTGCTCTTGTAACTGTATTAATTGCAGGGACTATGCAGCATCTAATGCTGACCCAATGCACATGATGGATGTGCAGTGCACGAGATCCAGAGCAAAGGCACCCTTTGGATTGCTGTTTCTTTAAAGCTAAAGTAGAGGTACTAGATAAAACACATATAAAACTGAGAAGACAAGCCCTATGAGGAGAGGCTGAGGGAGCTGGGGTTGCTTAGCCTGGAGAAGAGGAGGCTCAGGGGAGACCTTCTTGCTCTCTACAACTACCTGAAAGAAGGTTGTAGCCAGGTGGGGGTTGGTCTCTTCTCCCAGGCAACCAGCACCAGAACAAGAGGACGCAGTCTCAAGATGTGCCAGGGGAGGTTTAGGCTTGAGGTGAGGAGAAAATTCTTCCCAGAAAGAATAATTGGCCATTGGAATGTGCTGCCCAGGGAGGTGGTGGAGTCACTGTCCTTGGAGGTGTTCAAAAAGGATTGGACGTGGCACTTGAAGCCATGGTTTAGTTAGCAATGAGGTGTTGGGTAATAGGTTGGACTTGATGACCTCTGAGTTCTTTTCCAACCTTATTGATTCTATGTGTCTATGAAAGAGATTCTTAGTAAAGAACAGTGCTGCCACCAGTGCCAGGGGATGCTTGCACACTGTGTCTAGTTCATAGTGATAGCAGTGATCCTATTATGTGATTTCTTAATACAGCTGTTCCTTTCATCACCAAAGGAATAAGGAAAGTGAAATGACCTTTGATTGAATCAAATTGGAATTTGAGAGAATGGGATTAAGAAGGATAAAATCCTTACTTTTTTGGTTATTATTTCATTTCCTTACCTAACATTAAGCTCCCATGTGCATACTTAGAAGTGATGGCAAAAATATCCCCTTCCAAATACATTACTTTTTTTTGCATGAAACATAAGGTTTGAGCAAAGGAACAGTTTTGTGGAATGCATAATAAGAAACTCTTGATTTTTATGTGGGAGTAAAGAATCAAACCTCCCAAATCATCAATGTATTCAGGTTTTCAGTATTCAGTTACACTTGTTGTGAGACATCCAAAGCTTCACACAAATATTTCAGCTTGGTTTTATATGGAAAGTCAAAAAAACCATTTTCCTCTGACTCTGTTGTTTACATACACAGGATGTGCTTACTGGCTAACAGGAGAAGTAGCAGCCTGAGCCCCTTCCAGTAGTACAGACTCATGCCAACTATGGCATTATGGTTGGATTGGTTGATATATATATCCATTGCACATATGGTTGGATTGGTTGATAGGTTGGACGCGATGATCTTGGAGGTCTCCTCCAACCTGGTCTATTCTATTCTATTCTATTCTATTCTATTCTATTCTATTCTATTCTATTCTATTCTATTCTATTCTATTCTATTCTATTCTATTCTGCTGGCAGGACAGGGAAGGTGAGGTATATCCAACAGGCTCTCACATCCATACACATCACTGCTGCCCCAAGCCCTAAGCTCAGCCCTGAAGCAAACACTTCCTGGCTCTGATTTCCTAGCAGGGAACCTGTTTTATGTCAACAATTTACCTGCAGTTTTAGGTTCTCTGACTTGGATCAGTCCCTCCATGTAAACAAAGTGGGGAAAGAATAATCTCTGCACAGGCTGCTTGCAAGTGGGACATCCTGCAGAGTGATGAGGCAGAAGTTTAGCTGTGTAGTTCTTGTCTTCAAAGGAGCCCCTCTCTCTGTTTGCAAGGATCCCTCTCCTCTGAAGTGCCACATCTCAAGGAGCAAGGCACCACACTGATTCCCAGAACACTTTGTTAGAAGAAAATAAAATAACCTGAGGGGATCTTGGCACAGTGTAGCACTTGCATAGGAAACAAAATCTCCCGATGTGAGAGCAGGTTTCTCACTGATGGTGTCATAGTCTCTGTAGAAAAAGAAACACGTCAGCAACAGCATCTTCAGCTGGACCAAGAGAGATGCTCCAAACTTCTATCTTGATCTTAAGTGCAATAAGTTTGCACAGTCTTGACATCCAGTTAAACCATAATTATAACTAAGAAGCAAACCTTATTTTCATACATAGAATTCAGGTCCCACACCTTCTGTAACACCGGTGTCCTGAATGGTACCAAGCTAGATGCCTGGAGGAAGCTTTTGTACCTTTAGGCAGACTCTTGTTTCTCTCTGTGTCTGCTTGACTGCAACTTGACTGCTCAAAATTGTCATTGGGAGCATAGCATGCTGCACTGGGTCTCCTTTCCTTTTGAATAATAATCCAAAAGCCAAGAGAGAGTACTCTACTTTTCACTGATCAACATAGAACTTGGTGCAAAGTGGGTCATGCAGATATGTGACAATCAGCCCATCACTGTGGAAAGAAAAGCCTGGGGAGCAGAAACAGACTCAGGGATTACTTCATACTCCTTGAGGTTTTCACTGGGGCACAGGAAAAGGAAAACAAGCATCATCTGTAGTTCTGGGACCTAGTTTCCATAGTTTCAGAGTACCATGATCTCCACTCAATATCACTGGAAAGAAAGAGCAGGAATCACACTGTTCCTGCTCTCATGGGAGTGACAGTTGCCTACTTGGACGACAGCAAAAATGGTCTCTCTGTGCTGGCAGGGCAGAGCCCTGAGCTTTTCATCCTCAATACGTTCTTTACTGAAGCAACAGATTTGGGGTTGGTTACATCTTTTATGAATACTTTTTCAATAAATTAATCAGAAGCTTCAAGGGACTTAAGGCTTTTAAAACCAGATCAGTTCTTTTTGCAATTCCCTTCTGAGAGCTTCAGAACTGGATTTCTTCCCATTCAATTTTTTGTATTTCCATTTTTCAAAGTTGAAGATTCCTGAGCCAATGCAAAGACAGAATCTGTACTCTTCTTGATTAGAATTTGCCCCATGGCTACTGTCCATGGGGTCTGATGACTACTCCATTCAACTTCCCTTATTCAAAGATCTGTGTCAAGAAGCCAGAGCCACCATAATCATATGTCTAAGCTGTGATTCTTCATGCTTGCTAAAAAGCTCCAAACAGTCTTATCTCAAGTTTTCCCTTTAAGCTTAGACAAGGTGAGCAACTGGCAAAGCTCATGCAGTGCTTTTTGTGATACTCTGCACCTGGGGAGCTATATACCATTCTAAAGTCCTCTTTGGGCTATTTTAGCTGCCCCCAATAGCTACAATGATTTCCATCCATTGCTTTGAAGCTTCTTGCTTTAGTTTGGGAAGCCACTTTAAAGCACTGAAATCAGCAACAAGCTCATGCTATCAGGGACATGAATAGACTGAATGAGGGATACAGAGGGTTCAGGCAGAGTCTGGCATTGCAGCTAAGAGCATCCCCTCTGCTATAGTAAAAGAGATGAAACAGGTATATGGAGCTTGTTTCAGGTGCTTCCCTTGTCAGCCAGTACAGTAGTACCCTTCTGAGAGGAGTGACCCAAAGGAGATAACAGAAGTCCTTACAATCCTACAAAAGCATCCTGCACATCATGTGCTGCATCATTTCAAAGGATCCTCCATAAAACAGGTGCACAAAAGGTAGGTTATTTGTGCTCTTCAGGGTCTTTTGCTGTTCACACAGTAAAAAACTCAAGGCAAAGAAGTCACCAGGGTACAGTCCCAGCTCACATAACTTTTTACGACAAATACACAAGCACACCATTCCTACCTGCATATTTTCAATTTCTCTTGTCTGGCTTCTGGTTATTTCTAAAATATACAGTGCCATGTGCATCATTAGAGGTTTTGCAAGCACTTTGGAGTTCTACTGCTGACACACCTGACGGACACAAAAAGGAGGTCCATATTTCATCAGTGTGGTCTCGACCCGGGCAGGTGTCTAGGCAGAGTCCTCACAGTTAGACACAGGGCTGAAGAGCTTGAGAATATTAATATTCATGAAAGTGTAAAAGTTCTTGTAGTGATGCAGGAAACAATTTCTCTACTGGAAAAATATTTGGATTGAAGTCAGTAGTGTAGAGGAGAATTGAAACTGAGCCTACTGATTATGACTAGTCTCCTGGTGCTGAGAGTGCCTTGGAAACTTTAGCATTTGACTGTTTCAAGTTTGCTTTCCTTTTTTGCTTTTCTTTTTGCTTTTCTTTCTTGCTTTTCTTTCTTGCTTTTCTTTTTTTGCTCTTGTTTTCATTTCTTTCTTTTCCTTTTAACTAAAATTAAGGAGAGTGCAACTTCTTTCTTTTTTTGTTTTCACTGGTAGAAGACCTCAGTAGTCTTTAGCATGAAGCCTCTCAAGTGCAAAAGTCGATAAAAGCTGAAAAGGGTAATCATGGCAAAGGCTTTTCTTTTAGAATCCCTTGGCCAGAGACAAATATTACATTTGGCAAGGATATATACTGTAAGCAAAACTGTAAGCATACAGTAGGGAAAGAGGAAAGGACAGTCCAATGGATCTGGGTCTGACAGCACTTCTATGCCTTTTCAGTCTGGCAGCCCATGGAAAATTTCTGAGCAATCTGCAGAGGCTAACTAACAAATAAATGAAATAAAAGTTCTGGGCCCCTCAGTTTAGGAAAGATGTTGAGTTGCTGGAATGTGTCCAGAGAAAGGCAACAAAGCTGGGGAGGGGTTTGGAGCACAGCCCTGTGATGAGAGGCTGAGGGAGCTGGGGTTGTTTATTCTGGAGAAGAGGATGCTCAGGGAGACCTTCTTGCTCTCTACAACTCCCTGAAGGGAGGTTGTAGCCAGGTGGGGGTTGGTCTCTTCTCCCAGGCAACCAGCACCAGAACAAGAGGACACAGTCTCAAGCTGTGCCAGGGGAGGTTTAGGCTGATGTTAGGAAGAAATTCTTCACAGAAAGAGTGAATTGCCATTGGAATGTGCTGCCCAGGGAGGTGGTGGAGTCACCATCACTGGAGGTGTTTAGGAAGAGACTGGATGAGGGACTTGGTGCCAAGGTTTAGTTGATTAGATGGTGTTGGGTGACAGGTTGGACTCGATGACCTCAAAGGTCTTTTCCAACCTGTTTAATTCTATTCTATTCTATTCTATTCTATTCTATTCTATTCTATTCTATTCTATTCTATTCTATTCTATTCTATTCTATTCTATTCTATTCTATTCTATTCTATTCTATTCCATTCCATTCCATTCCATTCCATTCCATTCCCATTCCTAGTCTATTCTATTCTATTCTGTCAGTAAGTTAGAATATGGCATACAGAAGTTTACACTGGAAAAACAACCCATAAAAATCTTAGGAGTTTAAAATGGAAAGGAGTTGAAAAACAGAGGAGTGAAGAGACACATGAAAGAGAGAGACAGAATACATAATGTAAGTTAGAGAATTGTTAATATTCAGAAATCTTAACGAGAAACTAGTGCCCATAGACACTTTCTGGAAGATGATTTTCAATTTGAGAATGGAGAGGTAAGGAAAGATGGGGTCACAACTCATACATTCATCCCAAACCTGCATTTTGCTGATAGTTTGTGTCAACAATATAAAAATAGTCTGGAATGTAGACAGTCAGAGGCTCTATATCTGCAAATAAGGGATTACACTCAGAGGTGACCGAAACTTGGAATTCATCTGGAAGGAAAAATCGGCATAGCAGCATGTTTTTGAACAGTGTACTGACGAAATATGAAATGGCATTTTAATTAAAAAAATAATCAATCCTGTCTTTTGACATTGTCATCTGTAATAAAACATTTTGACTGAATTTCTGTTGACCAGCTTTGCTGTTGTTTACTACTCATGATCTTGCATGCCTTGTTTAGAATTAGTCTAATACACATGGAGAGCCTTTAAATTATAACACATCACTGCACAGACATTGTATCTCAGGAGACTGATGCCCATGTTCCCTTTCAGAAGCTGGATTGTTGTGTGATCCTTTATGGTGCACCAAAGTCAGATGATTGACTGGTTGGACTTGATGGTATCTGAGGTCTTTTCCAACCTTATTGATTCTACGATTCTATGAGCACAAGCCCTATGAGGAGAGGCTGAGGGAGCTGGGGTTGTTTAGCCTAGAGAAGAGGAGGCTCAGGGGAGATCTTATGGCTCTCTACAACTACCTGAAAGAAGGTTGTAGCCAGGTGGGGGTTGGTCTCTTCTCCCAGGCACCCAGCACCAGAACAAGAGGACACAGTCTCAAGCTGCACCAGGGAGGTTTAGACTCGAGGTGAGGAGAAAGTTCTTCCCAGAAAGAGTAATTTGCCATTGGAATGTGCTGCCCAGGGAGGTGGTGGAGTCACCATCCCTGGAGGTGTTCAAGAAAGGCCCTTGCTGCCATGGTTTAGTTAGTCCTGAGGTGTTGGGTGATAGGTTGGACTTGATCTCTGAGGGCTTTTCCAACCTTATTGATTAATTCTATTATGTCTACCCTGAGAGACTGAGTGTACTTCTTGTGAGAGAAGAAATCCATGCTTTGGAGACCTCTAGATCCTCAGAGGTGGTAGCATCTCATGGACCAATGCACAAACCGGGAGGCAGCAGAGCTATTTGCTAAACAGAGCAAGCTCAAATCTTCTGAGGTAGCTCAATAGAATAAAACACTTTTTACCTGGGCTGAACCAAGACAAACTAAAATAGTTCTACTACATCCTAGCCAGGGAAATTGTTTGTTTTCTAAAACAGAACTAAAACAAAACAAAAGAAAACAAAGCACAGATATTTTGACACTGTAAAAACAATATTTTTCCCAGCAGATTCTAACAGAAACAAAAAAACATCACTCTTGATTTACAGCTTTTGTTTCCTTTTGGCACCAGTCTTTATGCATGCAATAAATTTATGTGAGTGATAGTGAACTTATATGATGCTATTAAAAGGTATCAGCAGACCCATTCACCATGGCATTAGTTAAATACTGTTCTTTCACCTACAGAGGAGGGAATTACATTCTGGTGTGGTGGGTTGAAGTTTCCCCAGCATTAACTTTTAAGCCAAACCAACTCAGTTAGAAGCAAATGGAACTGTACTTGCAAGCAAAATCTACACTCAACGATGGAATGCAATGAATGTGTACAAAATATACAGGATTCACAATATTATACAGGTATTTACAATTAGCAAATGACACAAAAAAAACCCTGGTCAAAAAGCCCAAGGAAGTTGCTCCACTGCTGCTTCCCCCAAACTTCCCAAACTCCCCTGGACCAAGAGAGAGAGAAGCTGAGAGAGAGCAGTGTTAGTCTCATCTCAAGGTCAGCCAGAAGCATTATTCTCCCAGGCAAAGTAGAACAGCCAGGATCAGAGGAGAAGAGAAAAGGAATGGGAATGGAAGTGAAATGTGAAGAATTGTTATGATATAGCTTCTCTCATCCCAGACATTTGTCCAATGAATTTGTTTAGAATAATCTTTTGTTTTCCTTTTGACACCCAGTAGTGATTTATTTATATTTTTCTGCTTTTCTGCTTGAAATCTGCAGCTAAATTTCAAAGGCATAGTTTAAAACTACCACATATGGAAAAAGGTACCTGGTGGCAGCAGTAGCTGGTGGTCAGGACAAGCAAGAGTGAACCTCAGCATGACTGCTGTGTGTTGGTTGAGATGTCCAGCCCTGCAGGCAGCAGGACAGTGTTTGCAAGTACACACCTCTTGGTGACAGAGGTGGCAGACAAAAGCTGAAGCTGAACAAATGAAGCATTTTTGTGTGGGTGGCCCTGACAGAGGGCCTAAGTAAAGTATTTGAGGTATTGGACTTCTAAACTGTGTTCATAAGCTGCCTCTAGTGGCTTCTGCCAGCTTCAGGGAAACATAACTTTGTGGATATGAGTTGTAAATAAACAGGACAGCACCAAAAATACCTGTCTGATTCCTGTCATCAGTTTTTCCTCTTAATGGCAGCAGCCTGGCCAGGCCCTAGATGCTGATGGCTTGGATCAGAGGCACAACAGTATAAACGTTAGCAATAAAGGACTTCTGGGCTCAGAACACATTTGTTTAATCAAAAAGATTTGTGTACTTATCAAAGAAATGACTCTAGCAAAAGCCATGTAGTTTGTAGAGATTAGTGAGTGCTCCAGGACTAGTGGGAGAACCATCGTTAAAGCTCATTGCTGCAAATGCCACTGTTTTCAGCAGACATTAGAGGTGCACTTAACAGTCAAGATCTACAACACTTAACAGAGCAATCTTGCACAAAAAGCTTTCTGACCAAGGCTGGAAAAGCATTTAAAGAAAAAAGTCAGGAAAGAGTTATGGACAATTGACCATATTTATAAAATCAAAATAACAGACAACAAGCTAAAGCACAACAAGAAGCAGGACCTAATGCTACCAAGCCCAACGCTCAATCACCTCCCTAAGCACCATATCTGCACATCTTGTAAACACCTCCAAGGATCATAACTCCCTGGGCAGCCTCTTCCAATGCATTAAAATCCATTCAGTGAAGAAGTTTTCCCTAATATCCTAACTAACTAACTAACTAACTAACTAACTAACTAACTAACTAACTAACTAATCCTAACTAACCTTCCCCTAGGGCAACTTGAGGCCGTTTTTCTTCTTCTGTCACTCATTACTTGGAAGAAGAGACTGACCTCCATCTTGCTACAACCTCTTTTTAGGTAGTTGTAGAAAGTGATGAGGTTGCCCTTTAACATTTTTATATTTTCCAGGTTAAACAACCTCAGTTTAGAATAGAATAGAATAGAATAGAATAGAATAGAATAGAATAGAATAGAATAGAATAGAATAGAATAGAATAGAACAGAACTAACCAGGTTGGAAGAGACCTTTGAGACCATCGAGTCCAACCCATCACCCAACACTACCTAATCAACTAAATCATGGCACCAAGCACCCCATCCAGTCTCTTCCTAAACACCTCCAGGGATGGTGACTCCACCACCCCCTGGGCAGCACATCCCAGTGGCCAATCTCTCTTTCTATGAAGAACTTCTTCCTAACATCCAGTCTAAACCTCCCCTGGTGCAGCTTGAGACTGTGTCCTCTTGTTCTGGTGCTGGTTGCCTGGGAGAAGAGACCAACCCCCACCTGGCTACAACCTCCCTTCAGGGAGTTGTAGAGAGCAAGAAGGTCTCCCCTGAGCCTCCTCTTCTCCAGGCTAAGCAACCCCAGCTCCCTCAGCCTCTCCTCACAGGGCTGTGCTCCAAACCCCTCCCCAGCTTTGTTGCCCTTCTCTGGACACATTCCAGCAACTCAACATCTTTCCTAAACCGAGGAGCCCAGAACTGGACACAGGACTCAAGGTGTGGCCTAACCAGTGCTGAGTACAGGGGAATGGGCAAAAGTCATCTGCTCCTCATCAGACTTGTGTTCTAGACCTTCCACCAACTTTGTTACTCTTCTTTGGGCTCACTCCAGGACCAAAATAACTTTCTTGCAGTGAATTTACCAAAACTGAATGCAGCATTTGAGATGTAGTCTCACCCATGCCAAGCACAGTGCACACTCACTAAGCAGGCAGTCCTTCCACCACATCAGAGAGAATACAGGAGAAGTGGAGGAGGGAATTAAGATCCAAATCTAAATTTCTAGCACTGTAAATCATTTTTTGCATTAATAGTGCTTAATACTGATTACTAGGGAGGAATGATAAGAAAACTTCTACAAAGAATGGGCCCTCTTTCCTATTTTCCATTCCTCTGAAGATCAGTCTTTGTTCTTCTCATTCTTTCTGCTATTTTCCAAAGAAATGCCATATAGGGAGAGCTGAAAGAATATCAAGTGGAATGATTAATGTTGCAACTGGGTTTTTGGTCTGCATATGATGCATAGAGACAGCTTTATCATGAGGAATTATAATAAAACACCATGTCTGGAGGTATCGAGGCTGTCCAATATGAGCTGTACCCATCACAGAAATATTAATGACTTTTACTGATGTTCTGCATTTTGAATGTCTTTCAAAACTGTGCCCTCTCAGAACTGGAAAGAACTCAGAGTGATTTCTGAATTTGCATGGGAGAGAGACTCTGTTCATCTATGGTGTCAAAGGTAATTGTTGGGCTAATGAGATTTTTGATCAGGCATTTATCCAGCTAAATAAACAGACTAGATTCAGCTTGTAAGAAAGACCAAGAGATTGATTTGAAACTTGCAAATGGAGGAATGGAATCTGAGGTTAGTGTTTCTTCCTGCAATAAGCAGGCAAACTGTGCACTCAAGATTCCAGAAGCTTTTCTATCACGTGGTGTCAATCACAGAGCTCAAGGCAGGCTGGATCCTGTAAGTATACCAAAATAACTTGCAATGAATTCAAAGTAATGGATAGCTACAGTTGATGATTGCCATTTTTCATAGAATGGTCTGGGTTCAAAGGAACCTCTGAAGGTCATCTTGTCCAACCCGCTCAGCAGGGGCATCCTCAACTAGGTCACGTTGCCCAGAGCCCTGTCAAGCCTCACCTTGAATGTCTCCAGAGACAGGGCCTCAACCACCACCTTGGGCAACCTGTCCCAGTGTTCCACCACCCTCATGGTAAAGAACTTGTTCCTAACATCCAATCTAAATCTACACTTCTCTAGTTTGAAAGCATTGACCCTCGTTCTATCACCAAAGACCTTTTAAACAGTCTCTCTCCATCCTTCCTGTAGGCCCCCTTCAGGTACTGGTAGGCTGCTATTAGTCCTCCCCAGAGCCTTCCCTTCCCCAGGCTGAACACCCCCAGCTCCCTCAGACTGTCCTTGTAGCAGAGGTGTTCCAACCCCCGCATCATTTTCATGGCCTTACTCTGGACCCACTCCATCATGTCCATGTCCTTCCTATTTTGACGGCTCCAGAGCTGGATGCAGTAGAATAGAATAGAATAGAATAGAATAGAATAGAATAGAATAGAATAGAATAGAATAGAATAGAATAGAATAGAATAGAATAGAATAGAATTAACCAGATTGGAAGAGACCACTGAGATCATTGTGTCCAACCTATCACCCAACACCATCTAATCAACTAAACCATGGCACCAAGCACCCCATCCAGTCTCTTCCTAAACACCTCCAGTGATGGTGACTCCACCACCTCCCTGGGTCTTACCAGAGCAAAGCATCAGAATCCTTCCTTCTCACTGGTTTTCATTAAGGCTTCTCCCCCCAGTCCCAGCCATCAGTCATGTGCAATTCTTAACTCTCTGCTCCTTCTATTGCCCGGGGCTCCCTGCCCAGTCAGTCCCAGCTCACTCCCAACTTGCATCCAAGACATGCCCATCTCACCTCCAGTGTACCAGAGCCCACCTCCTTGCCCTTTAATTCCTATTAATATCCTTCAAGTAATGTTTTCACTCATTATCCCTTGTTTCCTTGCCAAGACCCAGTAATTCTGCTCCCTCTGTGTCCATTCTCCATTTCACAGTCCAGGTCTGCTGGAAGCTGCTGCCCTAAGGACCCCTAAGGCACAAAAGCATTAAGAAAGGTACAGGAAGAACACTCTTTGTTTTCATGTTTGGCACCTTGTGCATGCTGTCCCCAGTCAGTTAGGGCTGCACTTAACAGGCAAAGTCTTATTACAGGAAGCATCAGATATTCTCAGTGAAATAAAAATATGAAACAACAATAAATTGTGCCTCCATTTCCAGTACTGAACTATTTCCAACCATTCTGGAGGCTTTAGTGTCCTGCTGCTTAAGCAGAAGAGGTTCACGTCAATAAGATGCTTTTGCAAAATTATCTGGCCAAACTGCTGTCTTAAGTTTACTCACTGGAGCTTGGGGACCAAGCTATGAAGGCAAGAGGCAATCTTTTCAAGACAAACAGCCAAAGTAGATTGGGAAAATCCATCACAATCCATCAGAGATTCTCTGCAAGTACCAAAGGATTTCCTGACAGGAAGCAGAAGCGGATTTAAAGGCCGAAGAGAAAGAATGTACTATACAGGGCCATGACAATGCTGGGGGAATGGGGCAACACCCACTGTATGCAAACCTTCTATGAATTTTGATCTACCACTGACAAAAGAGATATCAGGAAGGAAATTGGGAAAAGCATTGAGAGGCTAGCATGAAAGAAAAGGTACATACCCTTGGCATGACATAAAGATTCCTCCTTTCTCAGAAGCTATTTTACCAGTGCCCTTGCAATACTCCCTTTCTCCTTTCCATAAAAAAACCACAACCACCCAAACAAAAACAACCCACAAAAAAATCCAACAATAACAAACCCCCCACCAACCTAAGTCGATTTGCATAATCTCTTCTTAGGAGCTGGAATGGATCCTGTATCTCCCTTCTGGTTCTTAAGGGATCATTATTTTATTTCTTCCTTATGGAGCTTGCTTCCTTCCTTAAAGAGACTTTTTTGCTAAGCCCAGCAGCACTATAAAACTAGGAAAATCAGGGCCAAAGCAACATGTTAAAGACATTACCATATGCTATATTATGGAAATTTACATTTAGAGGATACACAGAAACTTAGCACTGCCTAGGGAGATGCTACAGAAAGAAGTGCTGTGGCATTTTAATATTGGTGGTCTCAGTTTAGACTAAGAATAGAATTAATACAACTATCTACCACTCCTTTGCCCATAGACAGATCCTTGGCTAAAAGGATCACTCAATAGGAGTGATGACTCAGAATAATTCCAGCTTCCAATTGTGGAACTAGTGATGGCCCCAGTTGTGCCTGCCAAGTGTAGCTTGCATTTGATAGTCTTTCCAACACAATATAAGTATTCTTCTTATTCCCCCGTTATGGGGGGAAACTGGGCTTCTGTGGAAGCAGGCATTCCTTTAGGCAGTGAACTAACATAATCCCTGTGTGTGAACCTTCATGGTTTCTTGTGCTATGCCAGAGGACATTTGTGCAAATAGACCAAGTGATGGAACAGTCACTGAAAGACAGAAACTGCATGTTGTGTGTCCCAGCTCATCCAAGGCCCTATCCTTTGGCAGGGAAAAATCTCCTGATGCTTTCCCCCAGGAGCTCAGACTGATGAACCACAGAAAATTAACAAGGTAACTTTCCCCAGGTGACAGGTGAAGTTACATTCCTTAAGATAGTTTTTCCTTTTGGAGCTCATACATTACATGTGCAAGCAGGTTATGAAACAAACAGGACATGCAGCAAAGCTGAGCTAGCAACGCCAAGAGAGCGCTCACATGGTAAACTTAATGCTGCATGAACGGGTGTCTCCTGCATTTGTTTTGGAAACGGCTTGTATTTAGTTCTTTTGCCCTTGTTTGATGGGGTTGACAGCCTGTGCTCAGAAATGATCCAGAACCAACAGTGGAAATGCCTGTAGTGAGACAGAACAGCACACGTGGATGCCAGCAATGCACCCTGGGCTTTGGCTACTGCCCAGGAACATCCGAACCTGAGATTACAAATCAGAGCCTGGCATCCTGCATTACACTACCCCTGACAGGGTCCCAGAAAGTCTTCATCCCCCTCACAACTAGTGTTCAGCAAATTCTCACTAGAAAGAGTCAGTCCTACCCTGGAGAAAGACAGAAGGAATTGCTGGGGGAAACTGAGGTGGGTGAAGTGACCTGTAAAGGCACGGCAGATAAGCAATCTGACTTTAAAGCTGAGTTTTGTAACTTTAAGTGTGGTGCTGCACCTGGGGCCACATTGATCTGCTGTGCTTATACTCTGCCTCCTCAAAAGTTCACTGAAAATGAATAAAAAGACAACTTTTGACTTACTGGCATCTGGGCTTTGTTCTCTAGCTCTAGGAAGGAGCATTCCAGTTTATTGAGAAAGACCTACAAAAGGTAGTGAAAGTATCTTAGTAATCTTACACTCATTAACTTTTCATAGGATGCTTGCTTAATTTGTGTGTACCTGGAGAATGCTGCCATTAAGGAAGCTGGCACCCTTTCACTTGGATCAGAGGGCCGTGGTTTTACTGGGGAGCTGGCTGAGGGCTGCATGGAACATTATTTATCAGCTGTGTTAGCAATATCTTTGTGAAGCAGGAAAATATTCCAGTGTGTTTCCCTCTTTTTCCCATTCCTTCCTTGCACTTCTCTCCCCTGCACTTTTTTTTTTTTTTTTGTGGAGGAAATTTAACACTCTTAGATTCCGTTGCTGTTCATTGCAGAGATAACAAAATCCCCTGTATCAGCAATTCAACTGAGGAGCCACAAAAACAAGCTCAAGAGATTTCTGCTCCATTCTTTCAGGCAAAGTTCATGCCCACAGTTTGGCTGCAGATAAGCTCAGCAAATTGATTAATACTCTAGAAGTAGGTAATCAATCCCTTCAGGTCAAAGATGAGAGGTAATGGCATCAAGGCTTAAACAGCAACCCTTCAGCAGTTCATCTGCTATTGGCTTCAGGTTATGGTGATGCATCTCTGAAGCTGAAGGCTGAGTTCTCTGCGTTCTCTCCCGACTTCACATAATCCTTGACTGTGGTTGAGGCTTTCTGGTGGGATTTGTTTTGGTTTGTTTCGGTTTTGGTTTGTTTTGGGTTGGTTTGGTTGGTTGGGGTTTCTTTTAGTTTATTTTTGGTGGTTGTTTCAGGAGGTTGGTTTGGTTTGGTTTGGTTTGGTTTGGTTTGGTTTGGTTTGGTTTGGTTTGGTTTGGTTTGGTTTGGTTTGGGGGGGTTTTGGTTTTGTTTTTCAAAAGGAAAAGCTTCATAATGTGCAAAGATGTAGAATAATACTCCTTCCAGAAGTAAACAGATGTCTCACTACTAAAACACCTAACCTCTGATGTGTATGCAATACACAGCATACACTCAGAGCAGAAACACTGTGAAAGGTAAAGAACAAATCACTTGACATCACTTTCTGTATCTGAAGGCCTGTGACCATCTTATTCTCAGCAAGCATAATCTGTTTCCACTTGAAAACCTGAAGAATGAGTAAATTGTGAGTAAAACTTAGTTGTTTTTTTTTTTTAGCTTGCTGTTCTGCCTGCCCTTTTGCTGCTCTTAGAATCCACAATAACCTCTCCAGCCTCAACTCTATTCATCAGCTATGAGCGCTCCACAAACACAAATACTTGCAACTGAAATTATAGCTATTCTTTATTCACAAGGTCTTATTTTTGGTTAAGAGGAGGGTCACATAACAAACCACTGGTTCCATATTGCTAGTAGATGCAATTTATTTTCAGCACTACCTGCATTCTCTAGTGAACAATGAGTGCAGATTAAAGCCTGTTTACTGACTTGCAGCGTTCTGGTTGCTGGTGAAAGGAAGGACTCGATAAATTACAGGATGCCAAGAATTCAACAGAAATAGGTATGTAGTGTTCAACTGCACAATTTCTTTACAAATAGCCTGCAGTTTCCAAATGGTGCCAGAGAGATCCCTTCATGTCTTCTGAAAGCCAGAATCAGTGCAAGCATTGTTGGAGGGAAGCAGGCGTTGTGAAGACTTGTGCTTCAAGGGCAGGAAGGAAGAAGGGCTGTGGATGGACCAGAGGGTAGTGGGTGAAGAGCTCGTGGAAGATGCCTGGCATGGGAGAGTTTCCACACAGCAGCATTGAGCAGGAGTTGAGCCATCCAACCCTGCTGCAGCCCCAGACATGTGTGGCCAGCTGTGTGGCTGGATGGATCCCCTTCACCTTTCTATTAAGAATCTTCCCTCCCGGCATCCATGCAGCACTGTCCCAGCAACAGCTGTCAGGCTGTGGAAAGCAAATGCTGTCTCCATTTAGAATCACTGAATCAATAAGGTTGGAAAAGACCTCAGAGTCCAGCCTGTCACCCAACACCCCAGGACTGACTAAACCATGGCACCAAGTGCCACGTCCAATCCCCTCTTGAACACCTCCAGGGACAGAGACTCCACCACCTCCCTGGGCAGCACATTCCAATGGCCAACAACTCTTTCTTACCCTTTGTGCAGGGCAGCAAGAGGAAGTCCCTGGATCAACAAGACAATGAGACTGTAGTAAATATTACTTTAAATAAACGAATTAACCAAAATTGTTACCCGCCCCAGTTTGCTTGCAGGTGAAGGGAACTGCACAGTCAGGGCAAAGGCAATAATTTTGTTTCATGTGTCACTTTTTAACCCAACTGGTAGCAATGAAATTAGTTTTTTTGTGGGGAATATCACCTTTAAAAAATAAAATCTCTGTTGATGTATCAGCAGCGTACAAGTAAAGGAGACACAAGCCAAATTAATTCAACAATCAGATGCTGTAAGTAAAACTGAGAGTATCAAACCTGGGAAAGCTAGCTCCAAACTCCACAAGTATTCCCACAATCACAGAGTCAACAAGCACAAGAGCCAGGGGTTTGGTTTACCATCACCTCTGCTAATCTCACACCAAGGTATTTTCTTTGCTGGTATTGCTGAATTACAGTACTGTACCCCAGAGCAGAATCAGATGGGAAGATAAGGATCTTTTGCAGGAGTTGAGATTCCTTTTTATTTTCTTAAAAAAAAAAATTGATAGCTTTTGAAGATTTCACAATGTGGAACTCGGACAATAAACTGAACCTTAGATGAAAATATGCAGAAGTATCGAGACCAGTGCTAATCTCAGTTTACTAGCTGGCATGGAAACTAAATCCCATATCACCCCTTCCAAAAATGGTTCAGGCAGATTAAATCTGACAGAACAGCATGGGGTAATTTGTGCTGCAGGAGCATGCAGTGTACTAGTTTTCAGATAATTTCTCATTTCCAGAGCATTTGAACATTTAGCTTTGAAACTCTGACACACAAAAGGGAAAAGGCGTTTGAGAAAACAGTTTTCTCCCTTTCTTCCTCACCTCAGCTCACTTTTGAAGAAGTGAAAGGACATGAAGATGGATTGCCATCTATTGGTGTGACCAAGAAATACCATGAGTGAGAATTTCCTGGTCAAATGCAGCTGCAATTCCTGATTTCCAAAATTCCACAGGCAGTAAGTCCCCATATGTAGCACTTGCTTAAGCACATTCAATGCTATCTGCGATACACCTACAAGGGTAAGTTATCAGTGCCTATAAATATCTGAAGAGTGAGCATCAAAAGAATGGAGCCAGACTCTTTTCAGAGTTGCTCAGTGACAAGACAAAGGGCAAGAGGCAGAAAATAGAGAAAAGGAAGTTCCATGTCAGCATGGGTTCACAAAGGGCCAGGCAACCAGCACCAGAACAAGAGGACACAGTCTCAAGCTGCACCAGGGGAAGTTTAGGCTGGAGGTGAGGACAAAGTTCTTCACAGAAAGGGTTGTTGGTTGTTGTAATGTGCTGCCCAGGGAGATGGTGGAGTCACTGTCCCTGGAGGTGTTCAAAAGGGATTGGACATGGCACTTGAAGCCATGGTTTAGTAGTCATGAGGTGTTGGGTGATAGGTTGGATTTGATGATCTCTGAAGTCTTTTCCAACCTGATTGATTCTGTGATTCTATGATAAGGGCAGGTCCATCTTGACCAACCCGATCTCCTTTTATGACAAGGTGACCTGCTTAGTGAATGATGTAAAACCTGTGGATGTTCTTTACCTGGACTTCAGTAAGGCATTTGACACTGTCTCCCACAGCATCCTCCTGGGGAAGTTGTCTGCTCATGATTTGGATAGGTCGATGCTTTAAGGAGTTAAAAACGGGCTGGATGGCCAGGCCCAAAGAGTGGTGGTGAATAGAGTTAAATCCAGTTACAAGTGGCATTCCCCCAGAGATCAATTTTGGGGCCAGTCTTGTTTAATATCTTTATGAATGTGTTCAGGTTGGGGCCCCTCATTACAAGAAGGACATCAAGGTCCTGGAACATGTTCAGAGAAGGGCAAAGAAACCAGTGAAGGGTCTGAAGAATAAGTCTTATGAGGAGCAGCTGAGGAAACTGGGATTGTTTAGTCTGGAAGAAACAAAGCTGAGGGGAGATCTCACTGCTCTCTGCAACTACCTGAAAAGAGGCTGTAGTGAGGTGGGGGTCAATGTCTTCTCTCTGGTATCAAGTGATAGGATGATAGGAAATGGCCTCAAGTTCCACCAGGGAAGGTTCAGATTAGGTATTAGGAAAAATTTCTTTCCTGTGTATTCAGGCATTAGAGTAGGCTGCCCAGGGAGGTGGTGGAGTCATCAGCTCTGGAGATGTTAAAAAAATGGGCAGGCATGGCACTTCAGGATATGGTTTAATGGCTATGGTGGTGTTAGGTCTATAGTTGGGCTCAATGAGCTTAGAGGTCTTTTCCGGATAAAAGAATTCTATGATTCTCTGAGGAAAAACATCTTTACTTTCAGGCTGATGGAGCACTAGAACAGGCTGCCCAGAAAGGTCATAGAGTCCTCTTCTCTGGAGACTTTAAAACCCTGCCTAGATGTGTTCCTGTGAAACCTGTTCTAGGCAAGCCTACTTTGGGAGGGGGTTGGACTAGATGATCTCCTGAGGTGCCTTCCAACCCCTACCATTCTGTGATTTTGTGATCTAATTTAATTAAAGGACATATTTAGACAAAAACAGCTTTCTCTTCCCCCTCACCCCCCAAGAAATATACCTGGATTCTCAAGCCAGATGATGCTATAATTCTATTCTATTCTATTCTATTCTATTCTATTCTATTCTATTCTATTCTATTCTATTCTATTCTATTCTATTCTATTCTATTCTATTCTATTCTATTCTATTCTATTCCATTCCATTCCATTCCATTCCATTCCATTCCATTCTGCCTTGTCTGCATGTTGCCACACAGCAGCTGGATGTTATTGTCTCCATCCACTACTAGGGGAATTTATGTGGCATTTTCCAATGTGCTTCATGGTAGCACTGATTATGGATATAATGCTGTTCTTTCTAACTCAGTTACTTTTGCCTAAAGGCAGTTGTCTCGCAAAAGCAGAACTGCAGGAACAACAGTCATCAGCAAGGAGAACAATGGTGGTGGCAATGTCCTTTCCCATCACAGCTGAGTCCTGAGGAGGACATGTGCTCTGGCATTAATGGCAAAGCCTCTTCCATTAGTGCTCCCCACAGAAATGTTTCTTAACACGTATTTAAGGTTTAGTTCAGGTTTCAGTGAGGCCACAATTTCTCTTCTTTCTTGCTCCAAACATTAACAGCTCAAAGAGGCTGTACTTCACTTCCTTTCCTCATTCAGAAAAAGGATGTCTGTATTGGCATAGCCATCAAGTTCTGTACTGAAATTTTCTATTCTTCTTTTATCCATAATCCTCCATCTGCCTTTAGCTTAGGTTTCTATCCTCCTCTAGAGCAGCCATGACACCTTGGTATAGCATCCCCTTCTTCCCATGGTGTAGAGCATTTTTCTACCCAGCACTGCTAATACATAGCAGCTGGAGGGATGCAGACCCCTAATGAATTGGAAAATAGACTCCAGAACAAGAATTCACACTGCAAACTCTATTACTCAAACTAACACCTGCCAAACCTCTTGTTTTATTTCTTTTCTTTCTGTATTATCTTAGCAAGGAGAGCATAGAATGAGATAAACAGAGAAAACTCTTTTTTATTCCTGAGTTGCAGCCACCACACTTAACTGATCAAGCAGAAGGCTGGAGTGCTGCAGTCCACAACAGACATGTTCTCTGAGCTCTGGGCTATCACTCCCACTGGTAGCAAGGCAGCACAGCTCCTTTGCATCTATTAAAGATGCCACAGTTTAGAGGTATTCAAGCACTAGCCCCTAGATTCCAGCACTACCACTACTTCTCAGCATCAAACTACTTTCCAGAAGAAGCAAAATGAAAATAGCACTTCCCTGTTTAAGGAAAGAAAATTTCCATGACTTATTTCTTCTGTCAGTAGAAGGTTAAAAGTGGCTGGTGTTAGTTCATAAGTAAAGTAGAGTACCAGGGAGCTGGGTAATAAAGCATCTTTGAGCTATTCACCAAGTAGATTGGTTGATGCTAATGCCTGTTAGACCAGCGTGTAAACAGCCTCTGGGGGTATATAACACACAACATTATTGGACTTGGAGTGCAGGGAGTATCAGATTCCACTGCTGACTGACAAAGTGAGAGATTGGTTTATTTACTATAAAGAAACCAATTTATAGTGTTGTGAGGTTGCTATGTCTCTGTTTACTAGGATATAACATAAAGCTCTGATGTTCATTTGTTGTGTAAATATTTCTCAGCTACTTGATGGCCCAAAAGGCAGTTGGTGGTACTGTTATTGTCTGGGAAGGCTTAGCTGCACAATAGCATTTACTCACTTTGGTACTGTGAAAGGAAATGTTAATCTAAACCATAGTAGGAGGAAAAAGAGTGATAATTACTAAATAATCCATGAAACTAGTTTTCTAAAGCAAGAGAGTTTAATGCACAGAGGAATAAACATCCAGGAAGAGATTTTCTCTTGTGTCAGCTGATTCACAAGTGAAAAGGCAATACAGGCCAAATTCAAGCCACCTGAGAGAGGTGTTAAACTTCATCATAGAATCATAGAATTGTTTAGATTGGAATAGACCTTTAAGATCATCTAACAATTACCTAACATCTCCATGTCTGCTGCTAAACTATTTCCCCTAGCACCACATCCATGCACCTTTTAAACACCTCCAGGGATAGTGATTCAACCACCTCCATAGGAAGCCTATTTCAGGGTTTAGTAACCCTTTCAGTGAAGAAGTTTCTCTTAATATCCACTCTAAATCTCCCCTGGTGCAACTTGAGGCCATTTCCTATCATTCTATTGCTTGTTACTAGGGAGAAGAGACCAACCTCCTTCCAGGTAGTTGTAGAGAGCAATGAAGTCTTCCATCTGCCTCCTCTTCTCCAGACTACTTCCCTCAGCCACTCCTCATAAGATTTGTTTTTCAGACCCTTCAATAGCTTTGTTGCCCTTCTCTGGACATTCTCCAGCACCACAATGTCTATGGGGCCTTATGAAGGCCCCAAAACTGAACACAGGACTCAAGGTGGAGTTTCACCAGTGCTAAGGACAGGGACATAACCACTTCTCTAGTTATGCTTGTCACACTATTCCTGATACAGGCCAGGATACCATTGGCACATATAAGCCATAAACAGCCAGTCTCTCCAGGAAGATGCTGTGGGAAATAGAATAGAATAGAATAGAATAGAATAGAATAGAATAGAATAGAATAGAATAGAATAGAATAGAATAGAATAGAATAGAATAGAATAGAATAGAATAGAATAGAATAGACACCAGGTTGGAAAAGACCTTTGAGATCATTGAGTCCAATCTATCACCCAACACCATCTAATCAACTAAACCATGGCACTAAGTGACTCATCCAGTCTCTTTTTGAACACCTTCAATGATGGTGACTCCACCACCTCCCTGGGCAGCACATTCCAATGGCCAATCTCTCTTTCTGTGAAGAATTTCTTCCTAACATCCAGCCTAAACTTCCCCTGGCACAGCTTGAGATAGTGTCAAATGCTTTAGTGAAGTCTGAGTATATAACACCTATAGCTTTTCCCTCATCCACTAAGAAGGTCACATTGTCATAAAAGGAGATCAGGATCATCGAAGGAGATCAGGATCATCAAGTAGAACCTGCCCTTCCTGAGCTCATGACGACTGGGACTGATCATCTGATTGCCCTGCACATGCTGCATAATGGTACTTGAATGGTGAGCACTGAGGTCAGGCTAACAGGGTGATAGCTTCTTGCATCCTTCCTCCAGTCCTTCTCGTGAACAGGACTCACATTTGCCAATCTCCAGTCAGCTGGGAACTCCCCACTTAGGCAGGACTGCTGGTAAATGATGGGAAGCAGCTTGGCACTTCTGCCAGCTCCATCAGTACCCTTGGGTGTATGCCATCTTGCCCCAGCATGTTACTAAACCATCTCCTCTTGGGTTATGGAGGTTTCATTATGTTCCACATGCTTGTCTTCCAGCTCAGGGGGCTGGGTATCCAGTGAACAACATTACTGTGGAAATCCCTGTGAAAGGTGAGGTGTGTGGCAATTGGAATGTGCTGCCCAGGGAGGTGGTGGAGTCTCCGTCCCTGGGGGTGCTCAAGAGGGGATTGAACGTGGCACTTGGTGCCATGGTCTAGTAGGCATGAGGTCTGGGGCAACAGGTTGGACTTGATGATCTTTGAGGTCTTTTCCAACCTTGTTGATTCTATGATTCTAAGTATTCTAAGACCTGGCTCTGGATGTGAATACCAAGTTATAACCAGTGCAAAACTGCTGAATTCAATGAATGTGAATCACATTCATGCAATGGATTTGGACTACCTTTTTTTTTTTTTTTTTTCTATCATCCAATCATTAATTCATACATGAAAATGCCTTATCCTTGGAGTCACCACCTTCCTGAGCATTCAGAACTCTTGGCAGTAGCTTCACATCACTACCACATCTGTCAGCAGTGAAAGTCTGCTCATTAACATTATGGAATAACTACCTCGGAGCGCTTGAAGGAAATTGCTGAAAAAAGAGAGTCCTGGAAATATGCAGTGCAGAAGGCTGTAAATAGATGAGTTCTGAAACTATGGAGTCCCATGAGCTACTTTAAAAGTTTCTGTACTAGCATGAGATAAAACACAGGAGCCTCTGATGATTCAGATTTGGCCCTCAAATTTATAGCTGCTCGAGTTAGGGCAGTGAATTACTCCGTTTCCACCCTTGCCATTCAATTAGTTCCACAGATTCAGTTGTGTGAAACATTTCAGAGTAAGAGTTCCACTGCCATCTTTTAAATCCCTGTCCATATTTTAAAACAGTCATTTTAACAATGCTGATCAAATCTGTTATTCTGTGAAGACAGCCAGCAGAATACCAACATTATATACACAGCTTATATTGGACATTTGCAGAAAGAAGAATTTCCCCTCCACCCCTGCATGTTTTCCCAGTACTTCTGACATGAAATGTAGAACACAGCAGCATCTAAGCATTCTATTTCTACACACTGGACTGTGGAAAGAAGAATTCAGTGATGGCACAAATCAAGAGAAGCCCTGATAAAGCACCACCATGTGGATATTTATTCTGTTCTCCATCAATATTTGCTATTACCTAATTAAGAATAATAGGGAATTACAAGGGAGGCTGTGGTACAGCTCTTAAGAGAGAGATGTCCTGGTGTTGACTTGCTGGAATGTGTCCAGAGAAGGTCAACAAAGCTGGGGAGTGGTTTGGAGCACAGCCTTATGAGGAGAGGCTGAGGGAGCTGGGGCTGCTTAGCCTGGAGAGGAGGAGACTCAGGGCAGACCTTATTGCTCTCTACAACTACCTGAAGGGAGGTTGTAGCCAGGTGGGAGTTGGTCTCATCTCCCAGGCAACCAGCACCAGAACAAGAGGTCATAGCCTCAAGCTGCACCAGGGGAGGTTTCGGCTGGATGTTAGGAAGAAATTCTTCCCAGAAAAGAGAGATTGGCCACTGGAATGTGCTGCCCAGGGAAGTGGTGGAGTCACCATCACTGGAAGTGTTTAGGAAGAGACTGGATGGGGTGCTTGGTGCCATGGTTCAGTTGATTAGATGGTGTTGGGTGACAGGTTGGACACAATGATCTCTAAGGTCTCTTCCAACCGGGTTTATTCTATTCTATTCTATTCTATTCTATTCTATTCTATTCTATTCTATTCTATTCTATTCTATTCTATTCTATGAAGGTTTGTCCTCAATCAATTATATGTTCTGCCTGAGAATATTGAATTTGCTCTGCCTTATTCATTGTGGGACGGTATCCATGACATATAAAATTCAGATGTCATTAAGTATTGTACCATTCCAAATATGACATAGGTGGGAGAAACTACAGGATTAATAGTGTTGATTTCATTGACTACAAAATTGGCAAAGGTTATTTCAGATTTCAAGGCTTGATCTTGCAACCAGTTCCTATTGAGTCATTGGCTCTATTGTATGGTATGTAAAAGGACAGCAAGCCCTGATCATTGGTGTGCAAACTGTGAACATGGACTACGGTAGCAGGGAGATCATTATGATAAGACATGTGAAACTGTAGCTCTCATGACACAGGAGTGTTGACACAGTATCACAGAACCTACAATAAGCATTCTCCAGCACAGCTAAAACCATAGTTTTCAAACCAATTTTTACTTCTCAATTGTTGCCGAGGCTCCCATTCAACAGATGCGGTAAAATCTTCTCTGAAAAGAGTCATAGAATCATATAATGATAGGGTTGAAAACCACCTCTAGACATCATCAGGTCCAATCCTCCTACAAAGCAGCACCACCTAGGGCAGGCCACACAGAAGTGGTTTTGAAGATCTCTAGAGAAGGAGACTCCACAATTTCTCTCGGCAGCCTGTTCCAGCGCTCTGTTACCCTCACAGTAAAGATGCTTTTTCTCATGTTGAGATGGAATTTCTTGTGATTGAGTTTATGTCCATTGCCCCTCATCCTCTCACTGGGTATCACTGAAGAAACTGGCTTCATGCTCCTGACAGCCACCTTTCAGATATTTTTAGACACAGATAAAGTCCCCTGTCAGCCGTCTCTTTGCCACACTACACAGCCCCAGGTCTCTCAGTGTTTCCTCGTAAGAGAGATGCTCCAGTCCCTTAATCATTCTGCTAGCTCTCCACTGACCCCTCTCCAGAGAGGAATGAGATAATCCATTAGATTTTCCTGACAAGGAAGACAGACCATGTGTTTTCATCTGCGTACAGTGTCTTTACATAATATTGACTTGGTATAATGGGACATACAAGGAGCAAGTGCATAGCACATTCTCATTCTTCTACAGAAAGGCCGTACGAGCTGTAATCAAACCTATCTAAGGCAGTAATATGAGTAGCTCTTCTGACAAAAAGAAGTTTTCCTCGAACATCTGTGCTTTTGTCCATTTTCACCTCTTCAGAGTTCATTCTGCAGCAAAGTTCTGGGACTGAGCATGCTTCCAGGAGCTTTGTTCTGCAGAAAAGTTTGACTCTTCTCACACATTTCTCTCCGTTTCAAACGACACATGGTAAACTTTTTTTCCTATCAGCTCTTATTTTGAAGGAGCATTTATTTCTGATCTCCTCTTTTCTTTTTCCGCTTTGGCAGAACCTGTTACGAACAGAGGAAATTCTGAAGGCCTGATTGTAGTTTTGTGCACTATTCTGACTTCTGTGTTGCTGTGCGACCAATTATTGTTCAGCAGCTGCTGTTGTAAGCCGGTAAATATTAACCAGCGTTCCTGATCCTACACGCCGTGTCAAAGAACACAGTCTCTCCTGTAGGCAAGTTCTTTGAACATCACAAGTGGATGACTTGCTAAGGCCTTTTGTATGAAGAAATTAAAAAATAGAATAAGGAAACTAAAAGTAGAGAATTGGGCTCGGTTTGTGAATGCGTGCTACAGCCGAAAACTGAGCAATGCTTCGGGACTTACAGGGCAGCAGTGGACAATACATTTGTGACCGTCGTCACCGCCTTTTGCTGAGATGTTTCCACTGAACTTTTAATACCAGTTTGTTATTTCTTAACATCTGGATCAGATTTCATAGTATTTCTATATGTTGAAACGGGCTTGGGGCCTGGGGTTTTGAGGAGGCAGGAAAAGCGGCTTTCAGCAGAGGAAGGAGCCTTGAGTCACTGAAAGGGAATCCCATTCATGACAAGTTATTTACTTTCTCCTTTACCTTCCCTAAACAGGACTCAAAAAAATCTGTCTGGTATTTTTGCCCAAGAATTTCAAAGGCAACTGGTGCAGGATTCAATTGCCTAAGCACAGGCATACAGCACTGCTTTGGACCCACTAGGATATTCAAACATCAGTATGAAGCTGTCAGCCACATCATCAGGAAGACCCAAGCCATTAGGCTGTACTGGCTGGATACAAATATTTCAGAGTGATCACTGAAAATCAGTAGCCTCATTCACAATTCTTGCCCATAATGCCTTAAAAGGAGTTGCACAGCTATTATAACTTACTGATGACACAGGTAAGCATTGGTCATACAATCACAGAATGAATAAGGTTGGAAAAGACCTCAGAGATCATCAAGATCAACCCATCACCCAACACCTCATGACCAACTAAACCATGGTTCAAGTGCCACATGCAATCCCCTCTTGAACACCTCCAGGCAAGGTGACTCCACCACCTCCCTGGGCAGCAAATTACTCTTTCTGGGAAGAACTTTCTCCTCACCTCCAGCCTAAACCTCCCCTGGCACAACTTGAGACTGTGTCCTCTTGTTCTGGTGCTGGCTGCCTGGGAGAAGAGACCAATCCCCACCTGGCTACAACCTCCTTTCAGGTAGTTGTAGAGAGAAAGAAGGTCTCCCCTGAGCCTCCTCTTCTCCAGGCTAAGCAACCCCAGCTCCCTCAGCCTCTCCTCACAGGGCTGTGCTCCAGACCTCTCCCCAGCCTTGTTGCCCTTCTCTGGACACATTCAAGTATCTCAATGACCTTCTGAAATTGAGGGGCCCAGAACTGGACACAGGACTCAAGGTGTGGCCTAACCAGTGCTGAGTACAGGGGCACAATGACTTCCCTGCTCCTGCTGGCCACACTGTTCCTGAAGCAGGCCAAGATGCCAATGGCCTTCTTGGCCACCTGGGCACACTGCTGGTTCATGTTCAACCAGCTGTCAACTAGAACAGAACAACTGGAACAGAAAAGTCAAAATCAGAGCCTTTCAACTAGCAAGAGCAACAATAGTTCAAGATTATGGCAGACTCCACTGAAAACTGAAATGCAAAACCATAGAGCAGCTATAATGCAATTCCCATAGATAAGAGTGACTGCTGCTGACCTGTGCCTGCTAGAAGAGCTAAACAGCTTGTCCATTTAGTTACTCAGAAGCAAAATGAATACAAAATGCTCTTGTGTATGAGACATTAGATTGACTTTTATCATGTGCCAGATGAAAAACTGAGATTGTGGATTAAATCCTCCCCTTGTATAAATGGATTTTGTCACCCACCATAAACACAAATACATTCACTTACACCCAAAAGTAAGTCAATCCTTCCATCCTATACATACAGTAAAGACACTTTAATTCTTTCTGTTCCAGAAGTACTTCCATCACCACTGTGACTCTTCTGGGAGCAGCAGGCAATTAATTTTATCATATTTGGGGTTTTTTTGTCCATACCTGGTCACAATAATGTTTGTAGGGCCATTATTACACAAAGCAGAGAACTGGGATGATATTCACTAATTAAAACTACATACAGATTTCTGCATTTGAACTACCCTTTACAGGCTTTCTTTGCAATCAGTGGGGAAGGCCACACACTTTTAATTATAACCTTTCTTATGATGAAGTAGGAATCTAAATTAACTCAGAAGAACCTCACCTTTGAAATGCCCTTTTTTCTTCACCAGTAACACAGAAGTTTGGGTATGGAGCTCACAAGTAAATGTCAGCACTGCAGATGTCTATAGTTAAATGAGATTCAGTCCCAAGAATAAGAAATGCAGATTATGTTAATGCTTCTTAATAGTAGTTATGCATATTATGAGGTATAGTCAACTGTGGATTAAGGGAAAAACAAGATAAATCACAGAATCACAGACTGATAGGGATTGGAAGGGATCTCTGGAGATCATCTAGCCCAACCTCCCTGCCAGAGCAGATTTACCTAGAGCGGGTGGCATGGGATGGCATCCAGGCAGGATTTGAATGACCCCAGTAGAGGGGAGGATAAGCTTTGTCTTCAAGCCCATACTAGTCTTGCTATTACAACATTCCTTTGAATGATATACTGATATTCAATATGACAATTTATTTTATCAGTTCTGTAATGTCCCTGTTAACATATTGTTCAGTGTCATAGCCCACCATAAATACCTACACGAATTGATAGAAGAACAGGCCCTGTCTCGTGGTACAGAGAACTGAAGTAGAGGTGTTTAGATTGGTATGAATAAACATGTATATGTGTGAGGGCACCAGAGATATCCAATGGCAGATGGGAGGCTAGAATGACATGTGTTGTTATCACTCTAGATAGGAGGTCATCAAGATACCAGCACATGTCTCTGTTTCTTCTCAGGATACTCAGACCGGGAAACAAAAGGTAGTGAGTAAATCCTGATGGCTCAGGTGGGACAGGATGCAGACACTAATCCCTGTCAGCTTGTAAGTGGAACAAAAACAGTGTGTCCAAAATCACTAACCTAAGATGAAGCCAGAAAATGTTTCCTCAGTGTCACCACAGGGAATCTCGGTCTGCCGGCCTGCACATCAGCACCGTGGTGCTCGAGGGCAGGCAGACTATGTGGGCATAGCCACGTTGGTGTGTTGCATGCTGTGGGAACGTGCAAATTAATGAATGAGATCAGTTTTGAAATCCCCAGCTCTAAGGTCTCCCTCTGAGGTCTGCTGTGTTGATGTTAGAATGCCACAACCATATTTCTAATAAAGAATGTCTTCATTTGCGTCGAAAACCAGCTCCTCATCAACCTTGATGCACTGTTGGCTTTCACGTCAAATATGCAAGGGCGGGAATTACTTAACACTGCTGCAACACTCAAGACTCCATGAGCATTACACCAGATTCTTGGAGGCATAAATAAGAAAATATTCCAGTCCTGCTTAATTTCAGACTAGCAGCATGACCAAATTCACATTCTTTCACCTGGATAACACTGAAGAGAAAAATGAGCAATGACAACTCTGTCCTAGAAAGCACTGAATTATATGAGACAGGGTGGTTTACAGCAGGTTGTGTTCCACAGCTTTGTGAATGAACAGGTTGAGATCTGGCAGTTATTATAAGAAAGAAAAATGAAATGTTTGGGTGTATTATTCACTCAAAACAAAAAGAGCTGAGCCCTTTGCTGGCATAAATTGCCACAGCTTTATTGATTTCAAACAAGAGCTGATTTGTATTGGATGAACATCCAAGCCATACTTTATAGCATGCCCAGTTTTCATTAATTCACATTGCAGTCCCAACCAGCACTTTTCATTACTCAATTATTTTTAGCACCATACTTGAGAAAAAGCCCAAACAGTCCTGCCTCTGGCAATGCCAGTTCCCAGCCATCAGAAAATTAATCATTCTTTTCATAATTTAAAGTATGTTAGACTTGGTGCTCTCAGTTTACTTATCTATAAAAGTGGAGGAACTGCATCTCCTACACTCACCCAGGTTGATTCAATAATGTTGTATGTGTTCAGCATTCTGATCTCTCTTTCACCAGTGCGTTAGATCATCAGGAATGCTTCCTGAACAGAAAGCCCCAGGTGGATACTTTAAATGTCTGGACAGAACAGGATATGGTTTCCTATATGACCAGTACAGGGGTGGCTGTATGAGCCATCTGAAAAACTCATAAATTCATTGTTCAGAACTACAGAAGTATTCTTCATGCAGCAGGATGGGCCTCCTTTCTTCTTTTACTGCAGTCTTTAATTTACGTATCATAACTTTCCATTTAAAATAAAAAATAATAGAAACAAGACAACCCTCATTCTGAGTAATCTGATACATGCCAGCGTTTTTTTTCCTTGGCTTGTCATGATTTTATGGTTAATACCATTGCTTCTCTATGAATAGAGTAGGAAGAAGGGAAGAAGGGAGGGAGGGAGGGAGGGAGGTTGGGAGGAAGGAAGGAAGGAAGGAAGGAAGGAAGGAAGGAAGGAAGGAAGGAAGGAAGGAAGGAAGGAAGGAAGGAAGGAAGGAAGGAAGGAAGGAAGGAAGGAAGGAAGGAAGGAAGGAAGGAAGGAAGGAAGGAAGGAAGGAAGGAAGGAAGGAAGGAAGGAAGGAAGGAAGGAAGGAAGGAAGGAAGGAAGGAAGGAAGGAAGGAAGGAAGGAAGGAAGGAAGGAAGGAAGGAAGGAAGGAAGGAAGGAAGGAAGGAAGGAAGGAAGACTGAGAAGATGCAGGGATAGATGGAGGGAGGAAGGAAATTATGCAGTTAGCCTGTGGCAAAAACTAATCAACACATCTTACTGCACTGTGAAATGGAGCTGAGTGAACTGCAGATCAAAGCACAAGTCATGAACTAGTTTCTGCAGTCAGTTAGCCTGCATAGGAACTCTTGTGGATAACAAGCATCTTTTTCTCTCTGATAAATCTGTGCCTTATTTATGCTTATTTAACAGGTTGTTTTCAGTGGCTTCATCCTGAATACATCAACATACTTCATCTCACTTTATCACAGTGTAATATACTTGACCTCCTCTTTCTTGATTTAAAGCACATTTAGAACTCTCTCACATGAGTCTGTACTGTGTTGTCTAGTGTCAGAATTTATTCTAACTTCATATGCTAAGCATCCCTGGCCTAAATTTGCACTTAAATGGAAGATCTGAAAAGCACACCTACATTGGGGAAAAAAAGGGAAAAAAATAGTTTGGCTAGTTCAAAACATGGTTATTTTCTGTGAGTAGGCAGCCAGTACCTTACAGAAAGAGTCCAGAGAATCTGTCATAGGATTATAAAATGCTATGTGATTTTAAAGCAGACTAGAAGATTTTTGATCAGAGCGTCTCAGCCCTGTTATATTTCACAGCCCTGGTGCCTTCACAGGGATAAATTGTGACTGACTCAAATGGTCATATAAAAGATTATTTGCTTCACCAAGTCACCAATAAAATCACAGAATCATAGAATGGTCTGGGTTGGAAGGGACCTCTGAAGGTCATCTAGTCCAACCCCTTCTGCAGTCAGCAGGGGCATTCTCAACTAGAACAGGCTGCCCAGAGCCCTGTTGGGCCTCGCGCTGAATATCTCCAGGGACGGGGCCCCAACCACATCCTCAAGCAACATGTCCCAGTGTTCCACCACCCTCCTGGTAATGAATCTGCTCCTAGCATCCAATCTAAATCTGCACTTTAGAATGGAATGGAATGGAATGGAATGGAATGGAATGGAATGGAATGGAATGGAATGGAATGGAATAGAATAGAATAGAATAGAATAGAATAGAATAGAATAGAATAGAATAGAATAGAATAGAATAGAATTATCCAGGTGGGAAAAGACCTTTGAGATCATCGAGTCCAACCTACCATCCTACACTATCTAATCAACTAAACTTCTCTAGTTTGAAGCCATTGCCCCTCATCCTACCTCTACAGGCCTTTGTAAACAGTCTCTCTCTACCCTTCTTACAGGTGCCTTCAGGCACTGGAAGGCTGCTCTTAGATCTCCCTGGAGCCTCCTCTTCTCCAGGATGAACACCCCCAGCTCCCTCAGCCTGTCTTTGCAGCAGAAGTGCTCCAACCCCCTGATCATTTTCGTGGCACTCCTCTGGACCTGCTCCATCAGGTCCATGTCCCTCCTATATTGCGGGCTCCAGACCTGGATGCAGTACTCCAGATGAGGTCTTCCCACCAAAGCAAAGTGGTAGAATCACCTCTCTGGATCTGCTAGCAACGCATCTTTTGGTGCATCCCAGGATGCTCATGTCCAGCTTCTCGTCATCAGCATCCCCCAAGTCCTCTTCCACAGGGCTGCTTTCTATCACCTCATCCCCTAGTCTGTATTGATAGCAAGGATTGTTCTGGGTGTGTTATGGTTCCAAAATCAATGGCTGTTTTCAACTGCAAACATCTATAAATAGATGCAAATTTAGTTCTGCTATCTTGAAGATATGACCAGAAGCATACTCCATAGTAATTACTGTGGGAACAATTGGTTGGTCCCTACTGTTAAAGAAAGGGCAATCTGATCTTTCTTGAGGTTGCACAAATCTAATATAACAATGAATGTAGAAGGAAGCTCAGTAAACACTGACATACTCCTCTGGGCTGTTAATATTTCCCCACACATCACCACATGTATCTGTAGCCATTCTTTTTCACAGGATCATAGGAAAACTCAGGTTAGAAGGGATCTTGGGAGGTATATAGTTCATCCAACTGCCTAAAGTAGGGTCAGGACTGAGGTCATATCAGGTTGTGTAGGGTTTTATCCACTCTGGTCTTGGAAGCCTCCAGACACAGAGACTGCACAACCTCTCTAGGTGTAGTGGTTTTAGGCTGTGCCTTTAAAATTCAGTTACAGATTCTGAGCAGAAAAGTACAAAAATATAAATACATCATTATTGGGAGTGAAAAGGAAAACAAAAGATTATTCTAAAAAAATTCATTGGGTAAATATCTAGAATATTTACCCAAGAGGAGCTGTACCATAACAATTCTTCCCTTTTCTCTTCTGATCTCTGGCTGGTTTGCTTCATTCAGGAGAGACAGCCTGCTTTGGCTGGCCTTGGCTAAGTCTAACTTCTCTGCTCCTTTTTCTTGTCCCTTTTGTACAGGGAGGTAAGGGGGAGGCAGGGAGGAAGAAGCTAGTAGCTCCCCCTGGTCCTTGGCCAGGGGGATCCTTGTGCTGTTTATTAATTGAAAATATCTGTGTAATATTGTAAACCCTGTATATTTTGTGCATATTCATTGCATTCCATTGTAGAGTGTAGATTTTGCTTGTAAATACAGCTCCATTTGCTTCTAAATGCATTGGTCTGGCACAGTTAATGCTGGGGGGAACTTCAACCCCCCACACTCGGCAACCAGTGAATCTCTCATTTTCCCATATGTCTGCTCCTCCAGCCATGCATCACCTCCTCAGCTGAGGCTTTTCTTCTGGCTTGTGTGTTGTCACAGCTATGTTTTAATCCCTAAATTGGATTTATATTGGTGCACTTTGACGCCTGTAGAATGTCCTGGTGATAGTAATGAGATTATGCCCCAACGCAAAGGCATCTGTACCGCTCCTGCTGCAGGATTGTAGACTTTTCAGACTTTCTCTGTAAACAAAGGACAGCACATATTGAGCAAATAAAGAAATAGTCTCAGACAATTTCAAGTTTTCATCTCAATAAGCAGATTTTCTATAGGTGGCCAAGAGGGCCAATGGCATCCTGGCCTGCATCAGGAACACTGTGGTCAGCAGGAGCAGGGAAGTCATTTTGCCCTATACTCAGCACTGGTTAGGCCACACCTTGAGTCCTGTGTCCAGTTCTGGGCCCCTCAGTTTAGGAAAGATGTTGAGTTGCTGGAACGTGTCCAGAGAAGGGCAACAAAGCTGGGGAGGGGTCTGGAGCACAGCCCAGTGAGGAGAGGCTGAGGGAGCTGGCGTTGCTTAGCCTGGAGAAGAGGATGCTCAGGGGAGACCTTATTGCTCTCTACAACTCCCTGAAGGGAGGTTGTAGCCAGGTGGGGGCTGGTCTCTTCTCCCAGGCAACCAGCACCAGAACAAGAGGACACAGTCTCAAGCTATGCCAGAGGAGGTTCAGGCTGGATGTTACGAAGAAGTTCTTCACAGAAAGAGAGATTGGCCATTGGAATGTGCTGCCCAGGGAGGTGGTGGAGTCACCACCCCTGGAAGTGTTTGGGAAGAGCCTGGATGAGGTGCTTGGTGCCATGGTTTAGTTGATTAAATGGTGTTGGATGATAGGTTGGACTCGATGATCTCAAAGGTCTTTTCCAACCTGGTTAATTCTATTCTATTCTATCACAATTTGCTGAAATACAAACCAAACCAAAAAAAAACAAACTTAAAAAAAAAATAAACCAAAAATGCACCAAACAAACAAGCAAACAAAAAAAATACCCACACCCAACCCAACCAACCAAACCCAAACAACAAAACACAAAACTCTCCTCCTTTAGATGCATGATGTAACAAAACTGGGTATGTAAAAGAAAGTGGAACAGCAGGTGTCTTTAAAACAGTTGAAGTTAAATCCTGAGGAGATCTTTATGATACAGTAATGATCTACCTAGAATTATATGGAATTTTCTATTACCTTAGCAAAATGCCATATCAGTATGCTAGCTTGTCCCACATATTTAAAGACAGAGACAGGCAAATAAATGAAAGCAAGATTGGAGACTGTGACATAAAAATAGAGAAAACAGAAGTCTAATATATACTGTCAGATAAAAGGAGCCTGAAGGGAGATGATAAAAGTTTAAATACCCTGAAGGAAGCAATATCAGGGAATGAAGAGAATTATTCATACTATGTTGAAAAGCTAAACCAACTCATGTTTCCCAGGACCTGCAAATTCTGAAAGATGAAATATTTGGGCAAGACAATATGAACAATTTAGGAGAACAATATTACGTAGGTGGGACTCCAGCAGGAAGAACACCACACTCCTCAAGTTTCTGGAGCACTTTGCTTTCCTGCTGGTGAGCCAGTCTGGCTCAGGTCCTCCAGCTGTCCCCTTTGTCAATGGCAGGCCCACCCCTGCATTCCTCTGCCACCCATGTTGATCACCTTGGTTGGCTGGAACTGAATTCAGCAGTGTTCTTCTCTCCCTGGTAATGATGGGGTTAATTAGTGCCCATCCAGGTCTTACTATAACATGAACAGATGTGCAAGCCAATTTGTTTTGGAGAAGGCTACTTTGAAAACATGAAGGGTGGGTGTCTTGCAATGACACATGAAGACTTGGCCCATAGCCTCACTGTAGTCAGGGGTAGAACCCCAATGCACACTATATCTGCATTAGCCAGTAGCAGTAAGCACTGCCAGTGCATCAAAAGCTCTGTCACTGAGGATGTGATGCTTGCACCACATGCATTTCAGAAGTGTTCCTTCAGATTACATCTAGTCCAGTCCCGTCTCCTGCATGCTCACTGCCAGCTAGTGTCCTCCTGGAGTGCTTCTCCCAGGCCGGTTTCATCTGAGCTGGTTGTACTTTAGATGCTCTGAGATCCCTTGCAACCAAAGAGGAGAAACTTGCGATGGTTGGGAGATTTACTTCAAAAGAGCACTTTCAATCCAAATTACAATGGTAATGGAGAATCCAGTTATTCAGAGCTGCCAGGCAATTGTCTTCTTAGCCCTCTGCTGCTGCCTTGGGAAGATCTGGGTTTCCTTCCCAGCATGAAGCTCTTTTGCTTCTGCATTTTTACATTTGTGTTACTCACCCTTTCACTTCCAGATTCTGCAGATCACAATTTAAATTGCAGTTTCAAAATTCCCTACTTTGTAGATTCCTGAAGTATTTACTTTTCCACTGGCAAAAAAGCAGTCAGTATATATATCACACGTAAGCAGTAAGCTTGCCTTTCTCCAGTACCTTCTCTGAATCCAAAGTCCCCAATGAAGTAGCCCAAAGATGTCCAGAGATTCAGAGACCCTGAGAAGGGAACCATTGCTTTAGGTTATACATGGAACAAAGGACAGAGCCAACAATCTGCCTATGATAGTAAAGCACTGCCTACAGTCAATGCCCTGCTTCTGGAGAGGTAACAGTGCCTCGTGAAAGGCTCTGCTACTCCATCCCCCTGCATCTCTCCCATACAGTTCAGGATAAAAACAGAGTAATCATAGAATCAATAAGGTTGGAAAATACCTCAAAGATCATCAAGTCCAACCTGTCACCCAAGACCTCATGACTAAACCATGGCACCAAGTGCCACATCCAATCCCCTCTTGAACACCTCCAGAGATGGTGACTCCACCACCTCCCTGGGCAGCACATTCCAATGGCTAACAACTCTCTCTGTGAAGAACTTTCTCCTCGCCTCAAGCCTAAACCTCCCCTGGTGCAGCTTGAGACTGTGTCCTCTTGTTCTGGTGCTGGTTGCCTGGGAGAAGAGACCAACCCCCTCCTGGCTACAACCTCCCTTCAGGTAGCTGTAGACAGGAATCACACACAGGAAAGAAAATTCCACATGTTACAACCAGATGGGGAAAAAAATGTCCTTTTCAAAGCTGAGCATCACAGATCATCTTTGATGATAGAGACATTTTATTAGTTACAATGACTCCATGTAAGCCAGAATCTGTTGCAATCACAGGGAAGATGACAGCATAATTAAAAAAATAAAAGCAAATGGAGGCAGGCATTGTGTTCATTATGCCTTTATGCTCTGATATCTTCTGTGGGATAAATCAAGTGGATTTTACAAGCTGTGTGTTACAGCACGGATTCATTTCTCATAGCTTTCATACAAATTTTCCTGCATTAAGCAAACAACTGCCAAATAAAGGCTAAACTGTGCTTTTGGCATGGAGCCATCCTTCAAGCAGTTTTGCATGAATCACATTGTATTTATTGGTAGCCGCAGACAAGCAAGCAGTAGCCCTGACTAATGACAACACACGTAATAAAATAGCTACGCCTCATTGCTTCTGGAAAGGAGGACAGAGGGAGCATAATCACATTCCTGCTCATTCTGATGTTACACTGATGCTTCTGCCACGGCCAGGCAGCACAGATACCTTGTCCTAGATTATTTCCAAAGGAAGGAGCAGCTGACCAACGGCAAGTAAATAAGGTGAGACACAGGTCACCTGGATTTAATTCATTGACTTGATGAGGACTTGCCATAGGACTCAGACAAGCAATTTGTGTGTCTCTGCTCTCAAGCACTATGCACAGAAATAGTTACTCATTGCAGTTAGTATAAAGAAAATGCTCATTGCGAGAGGCAATAGCAAGACTCACAGAATCAACAAGGTTGGAAAAGACCTCAGAGATCATCGAGTCCAACCTATCACCCAACACCTCATTGCTAACTAAACCATGGCTCCAAGTGCCACATCCAATCCCCTCTTGAACCCCTCCAGGGATGGGGACTCCACCACCTCCCTGGGCAGCACATTCCAATGGCAAATTACTCTTCTGGGAAGAACTTTCTCCTCACCTCCAGCCTAAACCTCCCCTGGCACAGCTTGAGACTGTGTCCTCTTGTTCTGGTGCTGGTTGCCTGGGATAAGAGGCCAACCCCCACCTGGCTACAACCTCATTTCAGGTAGTTGTAGAGAGCAAGAAGGTCTCCCCTGAGCCTCCTCTAGGCTAAGCAGCCCCAGCTCCCTCAGCCACTCCTCATAGGGTTTGTGCTTGAGACCGCTCCCCAGCCTCGTTGCCCTTCTCTGGACATGTTCAAGTGTCTCAGTGTCCTTCTTAAATTGAGGAGAAGAAAAAAAGGAAAGAAGAAGAAAAAAAGACTCAGACAGTCCAAGATGTTTCCCATGTGGGATAAATCTAATTGCTTCGAGAGATGCTATATATAAGCACAATAACACTGTTATAATAAAAGATCCTGATTTGTTATTGCAATTATCTTTCCAGGAATGCATGGAAAAGATCCTCCCAGGGTAATATTTCATAATATTTTTCTTTAGAGCCTGAGAAATCGCTGAGATGTTGAAATACAAGTGCCAGCATTCCTTTCCTAAATCAAGACTGACTACACGGGATTTAGTGCAGCAGCAGCACCACCTGTTGGTAAATTTGTCATTAAGTTACCAAAAAGGGAAAACAGAAAATTATCAAAGCACAGTATGAAGTGAAATGCTGGTACAAACTACAAACTGCACCTTCAGCTGTATTCTCTTACTGCCAAGGCCCCTATGAGAAACTAAGACCCACATGAAGGAGCACTCGTACTATTTATCCTCCCACATAAACCATTCTTTTACCATAGACAACATCTTTTTGAGCCAGAATTGCACATTTTTCGCCCTCAGCAGCAAAGGTTTCCTGATTTGCACAGAAGTTTAGAATTAGCATCAGGGTAGTTCTTCAAAGGGAGTATATACCCCCCCAAAAAAAGTGTTCCTGGAATAGGCAAAGTCACTGTAAGTGACAAACAGTTTAACAAGCTGTCAGCAGTGTCAGCTCTGGTTGTGAAAGCTGAAAGAGCAGCAAATGGAAGGTTAAGGAGTGATTATTACTTCAGGAAGGGTGGCATTCACATAACTGTGAAAACAGGGAAATTTCACAGCTCTTACTGATGAGATTGTTTTCCCAGTGTGGAATAGTAACTAAAATGACTAGAAGGTTTGAAGCAAAATACACCTCAGAAATAGGTTGCAGTGTGCAGACAAATATTATCCTCACTGCACTAGTTCTCTGTGGGGTTTTACAGCAGGAATTGTGACATACCATAATCACAGAATCACTGAATCACCAAGGTTGGAAGAGACCTCAAAGATCATCAAGTGAACGTGTCCAAGGAAGGGCAATGAGGCTGGGGAGAGGTCTGGAGCACAGCCCTATGAGGAGAGGCTGAGGGAGCTGGGGTTGTTTAGCCTGCAGAAGAGGAGGCTCAGGGGAGACCTTATTGCTGTCTATAACTCCCTGAAGGGAGGTTGTAGCCAGGTAGGGGTTGGTCTCTTCTCCCAGGCAAGCAGCACCAGAACAAGAGGACACAGCCTCAAGCTGCGCCAGGGGAAATTTAGGCTGGAGGTGAGGAGAAATTTCTTCACTGAGAGAGTCACTCACAGTTGGAATGTGCTGCCCAGGGAGGTGGTAGAGTCCCCATCCCTGGAGGTGTTCAAGAGGGGATTGGACGTGGCATTTGGTGCCATGGTTTAGTCATGAGGTCGTAAATAACATGGAAAGGAAACTGTCATAGCTGTTGAGATTTGAGGGGGAAAAAATCTGGGAAAAAAGAATAGATCGTTTCACCAAATAAACTCAAAATTAGGATAAGCTATTGACAATCTCATTTTATGTATTATCTTCACTTTTCCACTGATTGCATCAGGCTTCCCAGGACAAGAACATGTCCTCAGACAGGTGCTGTTGTGCTCAGACTATGCCATGTAGTTTGCACATGGCCATTGCTCAGAAGCACGTGTCCCACTACATGTTACTGCAGGTCACTCTTCTTATTTAGGGCTGAAACTATAGTGCTGAGACCATCCTAAGGCAAACCTGGCCACCTATCACTTGCTCTCCAGCTGAGCTGTTCCACAGTGTGGTTCTCTACTGCCAGTATGAGATCAGTGTGCAATACACTTGCACCATCAAGGACCTAATTCTCCAACCACACGACTCCAGCTTCCCTTATGCCCCAAATATTGATATTTTGGTTTGTATCTCTACTAACAGATTGCTTGCTGATATGCTTTATGGAATAACTCACTTTTCTTACTGGTTTAGGCTTAAAGAGGTGGTCACATGACTGTTTGTATTCTTATTTGAATAATTCTGAGTCCAGCCAGGAAGCTTACAAGTACCTTGATTTTGCTGGTCCTACTTTTAGTTACTCATGCCCAACAACATGAACAGCATCAGCAGTTTCAGTGCTTATTTTCTCATACTGGTTGCATATGATCAATTGGACAGCTTTTCGCCTTTTTCAAACTTCTCACTGACAACACATTCATTTATTTACAGTCAAATAAACAGAGGCTACAGATTTAACTTTCATCAGTGTGACAGGGTAAAGGGAAACATGAACAGTGTGTAGTACAAGCAGTAGCTGGGCGTCCTTATCCCTCACTTGGTCTTTCACTGCCAGCAGTGGAAAATTTCAGAGGGGTCAGTAAAGGACACTACAGAATGTGTCCTTTTCCACTTTTCACTTCAGCCCTAGGAAAAGGACTCTACAGAAGGCTTGTACACCAGCCTCTTCACAAGACAAGTGGTGTTTGCTGCTCTCCAGATGGAAGTGCTACCCGCAAATAACCGCAATGACATTTCCTTCTCTGCCCTCTTAGTCTCCTGCCACAACCACATTAATAAGTTAGTAAGAGCAGGAAATAGAGACCAAGTTGTTTCAGTTGACTAATAGAGTTCAGATACCCCAATTAATTTGGTGTCCAACATAAGGCATTTTAAAAGAACCTCAATTTCTCAGCAAATAGTCATTCAGCATTATATGAAGATAAAACACCAGACAGTAATCTCAAAGGAGATGCCAAATGGGGACATCTTTGGGTTTCATTAGGACTTCTCACAGACCTGAAGATAAAGGAATTATAAATTATTCATATGTGCCTATCTAGAAATTATGCTTTTGTGTCCTACACATTTGAAAGTGCACTCACTGTACACTTCAGTACTCTGCTGAATTAAGCCCCACATTTATGAAGCATTTATGAATGTTGTCTCCCCCGCCCCGATATTGCTAAGAAACAGAAGGATTATGTGTTGTTTGTAACAGTACTGACAAAACACCAGAGCACTCCGCTGACAGCATCTTTCCCTTTGAATCAGCCTTCATCAACCTGCTTTGCTTTTGTATCACTGTTTTGATTCCCCAAAGAGGAACATTATGTCTCCCTTTGAGGTGAAACAGTTGAATCCAGATAGAGACGTGCTAAGCGTGGTAACAAACTATGAATGCAATCCTAGGAAACGCATTATTTATTTTCCAAACAGTTGTATTTTCATTGAATAAGTTCATTTCGGGTTAATCCTCTATAAGCCTCTGTCCCAACATGAAAAGAAATGTGATTGCTGCTAAACTGCTTTGAGGGTTTTCAAGAGTCAGTTTTCCCTCTGGCATCTTTGCAACACCTACATTTTTGCCTAAAAAGACACCTTACCTGTTGAATATATTTCCCCTGTTGAAGTGCAAAACAGATGTCTGGACTTTCAGATTATTTCCCTGTCTTCTCATGTTTTCCAAACAGACTACATACATATTGGGTCTTAAACATGTTATCTAGAGCTGTATTCGAATATCTGTATTCCATGTCCAAATGGATATCTATATCTACTCATTATTTGTATCCCCTGCTATCTTTTTGCTGTGTTCTACATCAGCTCGTTCAGTGTCTTATGGTATCTACTGGTGCCCAGTAGCCAGAAAAGGAACAATGAGTATAAGCTTGAATACAGGAAGCTCCACCTCAACATGAGGAGAAAATTCTTTACTATGAGGGTAACAGAGCATTGGAGCAGGATGCCCAGAGAGGTTGTGGAGCCTTCTTCCCTAGAGATTTTCAAAACCCACTTGGACACATTCTTGTGTGACCTGTCCTAGGTGTTCCTTCTTTGGCAAGGGGCCTGGAGTAGATATGATCTCTAGAGGTCCCCTCCAACCCCTAATATTCTATTATTCTATCCTAGAATCATAGAATCAATGAGGTTGGGAAAGACATCAGAGATCATCAAGTCCAATCTATCACCCAACACCTCTTGACTAACTAAACTGTGGTTTCAAGTGCCACATCCAATCCCCTCTTGAACACCTGCAGGGACAGGGACTCCACCACCTCCCTGGGCAGCACATTCCAATGGCAAATTACTCTTTCTGGGAAGAACTTTCTCCTCACCTCAAGCCTAAACTTCCTGTGGTGCAGCTTGAGACTTTGTCCTCTTGTCCTGGTGTCGGTAGCCCCCACCTGTCTACAACCTCCCTTCAGGTAGTTGTAGAGAGCAGTAAGGACTCCTCTGAGCCCCCTCTTCAGGCTAAGCAACCCCAGCTCCCTCAGCCTCTCCTCACAGGGCTGTGCTCCAGACCTCTCCCCAGCCTTGTTGCCCTTCTCTGGACACGTTCAAGTGTCTCAATGTTCTTCTTAAATTGAGGGGCCCAGATTCATCACTCTAATACTGTACTTGTGGCTCCACTACCAGTTCCATATGTACTGCTCTATACATACTACCCCAAGCAATTTTATGTTTAGACAGTGAAGGACAAGAACTGGGGAAAAGAGCACACTGAAATAACGCTTTGTTGTTGTAATCTTGGGTGAATGTTTTTTCTCTGCCAGACTTTCAGCAGGAGACCTGCAGTCCCTCTAGAAAGCTGGTAATTTTAAAGAGACTGCCAGTTGGAAACTCCTAAGAGTGGCAGGGCTTGCTCTGGGGCTCTTCATTTTTCACTTTGCTTTCCTGATTAGTTCCAGCAGCTCAGGCCTGCCTGTTTTATAAGCCAGGCAGAAACTGATGCTCTCTTGAACTGCTGTTTCAGTTTACTGATAAATAGATCAAGCACGGAATATTTTTCTAGCTTATTTTATTGTGGTGACTCTTCCTAAAGTCACATTAAAACTCTGCTCTTTTATTTCTAAACTATCCACTAGGTTAAAAAAAAACCAAAACAACCAAAACAAAAACCCCACCATAATCAGAGTTACCATAGAAACTCTCTCTAAGATATAGAACAATTTCTTAAAGAAGTCTGCTGAGAAGTACTGAATATTATCAGAGCCTTAACACATGGTTTGGAAGAAAATGAGGGATGGGCTGTGCTCCAGAGCCTGAATTCCTCACAAGTTTCTCACAGTGATGAAGACTATGTCTGCTGAAATAGGAATGTCTGCTTGCAAACTGAACAGATTTATCAGAGGATCACACAAGTATCACAAGTCCATCACAAAGTAGTAAAAGAATAATGAAATTCAGCACATCTTCAATGTTTTACACTTGTTAAGTATATGACTGAGAGGTCTCAAGCACAAGCCCTATGAGGAGAGGATGAGGGAGCTGGGGTTGTTTAGCTTGGAGAAGAGGAGGCTCAGGGGAGACCTAGTGCTGTCTACAGCCACCTGAAAGGAGGTTTTAGCCAGGTGGGGGTTGGTCTCTTCTCTCAGGTAACCAGCACCATAACAAGAGGACACAGTCTCAAGCTGCGCAAGGGGAAGTTTAGGCTGGAGGTGAGGAGAAAGTTCTTCCCAGAAAGAGGAATTGGCCATTGGAGTGTGCTGCCCAGGGAGGTGGTGGAGTCACCATCCCTGGAGGTGTTCAAGAGGGGATTGGACGTGACACTTGAAGCCACGGTTTAGTTAGTCACGAGGTGTTGGGTTGGACTTGATGATCTCTGAGGTCTTTTCCAACCTTATTGATTCTATGACTCTATGGTTCTATGACTGGGGTGCTGTATCAGTCCCAGCTGATGGCTAATATTTCCTGCATTTTGTCTCTATCTGTGAAAGAATGACAGGATTCCTCTGGATAGAAATAACGTGTTATCTGGTCTTCTCATGGTACTGACATGTCCCAGTTTTGCAATACCAGGAGGAAAACAAATCACTTGTCATTTCAGCCCATAAATGGCTCCCTTTGGCATTAAAAATGTCTGTAAAAACCATAATTACAATTGCAAAGAAACAGAGACAAAACCCAAGTAACAGATCCCACATGCATTCCCGACGCATGACATCTCAGGCGTAAGTGCAGACACTTTTCTACTCAAAGATGCTGCCAAATGAAGAAGGAAAAAAAAAAGATGTCAGTGCTATTTGTTCCTGCTACTAAAAAAAAAATATGTTTTCTGAACTGCATTTCAAAATCACTTTGCATTGAGAATGCCTGCTGGAACACAATTCAGAACTGTTACAGGAGAATTCTGCTACCACCTTCTGGCTGACACAAATACTTAGCACTTATTTAACCAGCACACACCGAGTTCCTAAAGTGATTGCTGTTTTTTCAGCCTGCACTCTTCCCATGTTGCTACCCCATTTTCTTTAACACAGAAATAAGAGATACACACACCAAACTTTTCTGATGGAAAGGAAGGAAGGAAAGAAAGAGAGAAAGAAAGAGAGAAAGAAAGAGAGAAAGAAAGAGAGAAAGAGAAAGAAAAGAGAAAGAGAGAAAGAGAGAAAGAAAGAGAGAAAGAAAGAAAGAAAGAAAGAAAGAAAGAAAGAAAGAAAGAAAGAAAGAAAGAAAGAAAGAAAGAAAGAAAGAAAGAAAGAAAGAAAGAAAGAAAGAAAGAAAGAAAGAAAGAAAAAAAGAAAGAAAAGAAAGAAAGAAAGAAAGAAAGAAAGAAAGAAAGAAAGAAAGAAAGAAAGAAAGAAAGAAAGAAAGAAAGAAAGAAAGAAAGAAAAAGAAAAAAGAAAGAAAAAAGAAAGAAAGAAAGAAAGAAAGAAAGAAAGAAAGAAAGAAAGAAAGAAAGAAAGAAAGAAAGAAAGAAAGAAAGAAAGAAAGAAAGAAAGAAAGAAAGAAAGAAAGAAAGAAAGAAAGAAAGAAAGAAAGAAAGAAAGAGAGAGAGAAAGAAAATTGCAAAACCTAAATGTTTATATTGACATTTAAACAATTACTTGAAAAAAAATCTTTGTTCTGTAACTTCAATTTATCATAAGCAAAATTAAACTTCTTGATGTAACACTAAATGAAGTTTTGCCATTTCTTAGCCCTTTCAGAAAAGTGAGTTTGGTTTTAGGCTTGAAGTGAGGAGAAAGTTCTTCCCAGAAAGAGAGATTTGCCATTGGAATGTGCTGCCCAGGGACGTGGTGGAGTCCCTGTCCCTGCAGGTGTTCAAGAGGGGATTGGATGTGGCACTTGAAGCCATAGTTTAGTTAGTCCTGAGGTGTTGGGTGACAGGTTGGACTTGATGATCTCTGAGGTCTTTTCCAACCTTATTGATTCTATGATTCTATGAAATTTATTTAATTTAGTTATCAATGCACAGAAAAAAATCATTGTTTACATCACTGTAACAATAAGGTGCAGTTTTGTAAAGCCTTTTGCACAGCACTTCTTGCATGTGTGATTTAATTTCACAGCACCATCAACAGATGGCTTATTGTACTTAATACAATTGCTTGCACTAAGTTGAATGACTAAAGAGCATAACCAGATCACAGCCTTGTAAGCTGTCTTGTAACCTTCTCTACTGTTGCCATGATTCATTCTTTAAACTTCTGAGGTTCATAAAGAGCATCAACACTTCTTCCTTCAGATCTTAACTAACTATCCAGCCTTCAGTGGAAGGAAAGCCGAAGCTGTAAGAATAAAGGCTCAAAAACATGATGATAATGAAGACATGATGATAATGATGACTCTGCCCATCTGACAGGCTGGACAGATGGGCAGAGTCCAGGAGCAGGAGATTTAACACATCTAAGGGCCGGGTTCTACACACTGGCCACAACAACCCCATGCAGTGCTACAGGCTGGGGTCAGAGTAGCTGGAGAGCAGCCAGGCAGAAAGGGACCTGGGGGTGCTGGTTGACAGCCAGCTGAACATGAGCCAGCATTGTGCCCAGGTAGCCAAGAAGGCCAATGGCATCCTGGCCTGCATCAGGAATAGTGTGGCCAGCAGGAGCAGGGAAGTCATTGTGCCCTGTACTCAGCACTGGTTAGGCCACACCTTGAGTCCAGTTCTGGGTCCCTCAGTTTAGAGATGTTGAGTTGCTGGAACATGTCCAGAGAAGGACAACAAAGCTGGGGAGGGGTTTGGAGCACAGCCCTGTGAGGAGAGGCTGAGGGAGCTGGGGTTGCTTAGCCTGGAGAAGAGAAGGCTCAGGGGAGACCTGAAGGGAGGTTGTAGCCAGGTGGGGGTTGGTCTCTTCTCCCAGGCAACCAGAACCAGAACAAGAGGACACAGTCTCAAGCTGTGCCAGGGGAGGTTTAGGCTGGGTGTCAGGAAGAAATTCTTCACAGAAAGAGAGCTTGGCCATTGGAATGTGCTGCCCAGGGAGGTGGTGGGGTCACCATCACTGGAGGTGTTTAAAAAGAGACTGGATGAGGCACTTGGTGCCATGGTTTAGTTGATTAGATGGTGTTGGGTGATAGGTTGGACTCAATGATCTCGAAGGTCTTTTCCAAGCTGGTGAATTCTGTATTCTATAAAGAACTTTGTATTGAACCATTTTAATCATGTTATTTTTAAAACAACACCTAATTTGGGGAACTGTTCAAGAGAGCACCTTGAATGAATTTGGCAATGCTGACCAAGTAGGAGTAATAAAATGAATGAGGAATACAGGAGTAAAGGTCATATTTTCCATAACTAATGCCAGGCCATGTCTTCTAACACAAATCCCTGCTGCTGCTCAAACAGGTGGTCTGAATTCTCCCTTAGCATGCACAACAGCAGATCACTTGTGTCAGTTCCCTCCAGGAAAAAAAAAAAAAGGAGGAAAAAACTGGAGACTGAGCAAATGGAAGCTCTAACACTCAGTCCAGAGGTTGTGAAAACATCCACGAAATAAAAGTGAACATGTTCCTACACTGTAACTTTTAAGTAGCTGATCTAAATTCAGTCTTCACAGAATCACCAAATGGTAGTGATTGGAAAGGACCTCCAGAGATCATCTAGTCCAGCTGCCCCCACCCACCATGGCATCTAGACCAGATTGCACAGGAACACCTCCAGGTGGGTTTTGAAAGTCTCCAGAGAAAGAGAGGTTTTTGCTCTTCTCCCACCAGTATTCATTTAATCTGTCAGCTTTATTTTCAAGCTCCTTTGGGCCATGGCATTAGCATACTATGTGTACCTACATGGATCATGGTTTAGTTGTTTAGGTGGATTGGATTGGTTGATGGGTTGGACGCGATGATCTTGAAGGTCTCTTTCAACCTGGTGTATTGTATTGTATTGTATTGTATTGTATTGTATTGTATTGTATTGTATTGATTATCTGAGCATTTTCTCTCATCTGGGGAGATGAATTTTTAACATTTCAGCATTAACATTTATGCTTAATAATTCACAGATTCTGTTGTATTTCATCCTTGTTTCAGCTGCAGGAAGGATGAAAAAGATCATCATATTACACACATCAGTGCAAGTTACTACGAAGTACCACTCTACGAAATGGCTGTACAGATTGTATCCAGGTTTTGCTCTCTGCAGCTGGGTCAAAGGCATAGGAAAATTTAAATAAGGAGGTATCAAGGTATTATTTAGACTTAATCCATATCCTGTTGAACCCAATAATGAAATTTCCAGTCCCCTTATCAGCACCTGAAAGCAGACTTCTGAAAACTGATTTAAAATTATAAGGTTTTCTAGGTTTCAAAGGCCCCTTGAGAATCCAGCCAGAAGTGGCTAAGCCTCTCTCCAAATGAAATGCAGGCACCTAGGTTACACAGATGACACCTTTGAAAATTCTGCCTTAAATCAACTCTTATGCTCACACAGCAAGCCCGTGCTAAAGCCAGATATCAAAGGCAGGTGCTGAACCTTAATGAAGCGTCTACTTAAATTCAGGCCATGCTTTAGCAGCACGCACTCAGGTGGATTATTAGAAGCGGGTGCTGTTTAATCTCTCTTGCCTCCTGGGAAAAACTGGCATTTAAAAAATGTTGGCAATAGCAATCAGAGAAGGAGGAGGAAAGCCTTCTCCTAAAGAGCCAATCGTTCTGCTTCTCCATGAGATGAGATGTTTTCAGTTCTGCCCGTCAAATCTGAGCACATTCTAGCTGAATTAGACAGCTTCTTGCAAACTCTGCAGGCTTTTGACTCACTTAGCTTTACAGGGATTTTGAGCCTCTGTTAAGCTTCCTAAAGAAAGGATTTATTATTTCACATTTTGGTATTTCCAGATCTGAAGCAGAGCTACCTGCCTTGAATCTCAATGAGTCCCCAGAATTGTTTTAAATTTCAAGGACTCCTTGTCTGTTCCAAGCAAGCTGAGAGCTCAAAATGCCTTTTGCCACTGATGAGAAGCCAAACTACTCAGGGGTCACCCACACAGAAGCCATAGCCTGGAGCTAGAGTCTTGACAATCTTCTCTCTACGACATATCAGTTTTATTCAAAATTGATGTAGTTCAGGCTTTTATTGCAGTCCTAGGACCAGCAATTCTGCATGAGCCATTTTCTGGCTTGCAGACAGTGGGACTCGAGGCCTCTCACCAAACAAACTGGGAAGCAAATCAGCAGATTCTCCAGTTCAAGAACTGGACTGAAACATGCCATTTCTTTACAGGTTTGGGTTTTACAGTGAACTCTGCTGTTTCAAATGCTTGGAAATTTGTTACCACCTCTTGCATAAGTTCCATTAACCATAGACGAGATGGAATGACTTTTGGCTGGTAGAAACTCAGGATGGAATTTGGCAGAGGAAATCTTTGCACAGACTTTTATCTCTGTGTGATAAAGGTGCTATAAACCCTTCTGCTACCAGCTGGCAAACACAAAGAAAGCACTGAGTGTCTAGAAGAAGAGTGCAATGACATGCTACCTAGCAGCGATTAGCTGACAGACGATAACATTACTAACACACACCAGATGTGATAAAGTCTTTTCAAGATCTGACAATATATTTTCAAGCTTAAAGTACAACAAATACACACCACTTCTGCCTACCTAAAGCCATCCTTGACAAAGTATTGCTTTGACAGAAGTCAACATCATTATCTGTTCATTTCACCTACCTGTTTGGTCCAAAGCAGCAAATACAATTCTTTGTAGAGGCTTCCTGCTTGGTACAGCGAGTCTTGAACCCAAAAACTTCCATACCAAGTCCTTAAAGTATTGAAGTATTGCTTCCATGAACATACATTTAAGAAGGATATTGAGACACTTGAACATGTCCAGAGAAGGACAACAAGGCTGGGGAGAGGTCCTGAGCACAGCCCTATGAGGAGACGATGAAGGAGCTGGGGGTGTTTAGCCTGGAGAAGAGGAGGCTCAGGGGAGACCTTATTGCTGTCTACAACTGCCTGAAGGGAGGTTGTAGCCAGGTGGGGGTTGGTCTCTTCTCCCAGGCAACCAGCACCAGAACACGAGGACACAGTCTCAAGCTGCGGCAGGGGAGGTTTAGGCTGGATATTAGGAAGAAATTCTTCACAGAGAGATTGGCCATTGCAATGTGCCACCCAGGGAGGTGGTGGAGTCACCATCCCTGGAAGTGTTTAGGAAGAGACTGAATGGGGTGCTTGGTGCCATGGTTTAGTTGATTAGATGGTGTTGGGTGATAGGTTGGACTCGATGATCTCAAAGGTCTTTTCCAACCTGATTATTTCCATTCTATTCTATTCTCAAGCTGTTATCATCACCATGTATTTACACATTAAAACACTCCTGGGAAATAGCAAGTAAGAGTTTTTTTCCTGCTTAAAATGAAGCAGTTTATCCTATCAGTCTTACAACATGCCCCAGTGTGAACTTCAGGATCAAGCACTTGGTATTTGACAGCTCAGGCAAATGTGGATGTTTATGTAAGACACAGGCAATGAAGCAAGTGGCATGTACCTCACATTACTTGTTTGCAGTTTAGGACTACATTGTAAGCAGTCTCCTGTTTATCCTTGTTACATCCTTAAACTTCTGGTAAAGAAGCACTTGTAAGGATCCACTTTAAGTACTGTGTCCAGTTTTGGGCCCCTCGATTTAAGAAGGATATCGAGACACTTGAACGTGCCCAGAGAAGGGCAACAAGGCTGGAGAGAGGTCTGGAGCACAATCCCTGTGAGGAAAGGCTGAGGGAGCTGGGGTTGTTTAGCTTGGAGGAGGCTGAGGGGAGACCTTATTGCTCTCTACAACTACCTGAAGGGAGTTTGTAGCCAGGTGGGGATTAGTCTCTTCTCCCAGGCAACCAGCACCAGAACAAGAGGACACAGTCTCAAGCTGCACCAGGGGAAGTTCAGGCTGGAGGTGAGGAGAAAGTTCTTCCCAGAAGAGTAATTGGCCATTGGAATGTGCTGCCCAGGGAGATGGTGGAATCACCATCCCTGGAGGTGTTCAAAAAGGGACTGGACATGGCACTTGAAGCCATGGTTTAGTAGTCATAAGGTGCTGGGTGATAGGTTGGATTTGATGATCTCTGAGGTCTTTTCCAACTGTATTTATTCTATGATCACTTAATCTGCTCAATCTGCACATGCTCTTCAGGATTTGATGTACTGCATACGAACACCTAGGCACCTCTTTTTAAAAACACTGGAAGGACGTTTAACTAGGAGAAATCAATTTGTATTTGCCTGAAGAGACGTACATAGCTCTAACTATTACACACAACCTACTGTAACACATCAGAGAGGTTGGCACACAGCAGAGGGCACATAAATTGGCCTGCATTCCAGGTAACTTTGAGAAAAAAGAACACAAGAAAAACTTTTTCATAGTCATTTCTGATGTCGTTTTGTTTCTGTGCAAACGAGACAACACTTTAATACACAAAAGTTGGTTTTTGCGTTTTTTAAATCAAACTCACATGTATCACAGACATTTAAGAAGCCAGTATCTGGTTTCCTCATTACAGCCTTTATACAGCCAAATACTTTTTGCAGCGACTTGGGACAACCTACATGCTTAATAAAAAAGCTGAGTAATTCACCAGAGGCTGCGCATCCCTCCCTGACCCCACCTCAGCCCAGCAACAGCACTGGTACAGGCTGGGGTGCTCGCCACTTCCTTAACGGCTCCAGCCCCCAGAAAAGCAGACTCCAGGAAGCTTCCACCAGCAGATAAGCTGCGGCCAGCCACCCGCCGCAGCCCCAGGCCCAGCCGCTAGAGGGGGCCGTGAGGAGACCGGCCCGACGTGACAAAGCCCCCGCAGGACCGCGGCGAGCCCACTGCAAGCCTTCTCCTTCTGAGGCAGATAAAGGGCTTCCCCGGCCTGTTTTATCCCGTCGCAAACCATGCGGCGAGCAGCAAAGCCACAGAGACAGCCAAAGACGGCAGCATCCCGCGGCAGCACCCCGCGGCAGCACCCCCACTACCCCTCCGCTCAACGCCGCTGCACTACGCAGGGCCGCCGCCACTCGCTTCCCGGCAGCCTCGCCGTGCGCATGCGTCCCGCAGCGTCCTGCCGCCTTCCTCGCCGTCTTCCTCTTGCTCTGGCAGCGGTGGCAGCGGTAGCAGCGCCTGCGCAGCTGCGGCTGCCCGCGCTCCCCTTCCCCCGAATTTTCGTGAAGTTTCCGGAAGGCTCCGGGCGGCTCTTTCCGCTGAGCGAGCGGGCCCGGCCCCCGGCACTGTCCGGCTTCCGGCTGCCGCCTCCCGCTGCGCCGGGCTCCGTCTTCCCTGCGGTGGGGAAGGAAGGGCTGCCGGCCGCTCGGTCGCCATGTCGCTGCTCTGCTACAACCGGGGCTGCGGACAGCGCTTCGACCCCGAAACCAATAAGGAGGGTGAGAGCCGAGGGGAAAAGTGATGGAGGGGAAAGGGGGCGAGAAGTGCTTCCCTCATTGCTTCCTCTGTCCCAATCCCCCCAGCGTTCGGTTCGGGGGATGAGAGGGTGAGGGAGCACCGGAACAGGCTTTCCAGAGAGGCTGTGGAGTCTTCTCTGGAGACTTTCAAAACCCGTTCCTCTGCAGCCTGCTCTACGCGTACCTGCGTTCGCCGGGGGTTGGACTAGGTGATCGCCAGACCCCTACCATTGGATGAGGGAGGGCCTCGGAGGATTTACAGGAGGCCTGCAAAAGAGGTCTAAGGGGCGGTCCGAGTTGCTGGGGGTGCTCTCCACGCTCTGTGACCTCCCCGGCTGCTGGAGCGACATCGCGGTGCGGAGCTGTCACTCCAGCCTCTAGGGACGATCAGCACCGAGAGGCAGAGAGCCATGCCTAGGGATGTGTGTGTGTGTGTGACCCTCCCACCTTGGCTGTCACTGCTGGTCCCAGATCATCTCCTCTGGTGTGGTGCTTTCCGTCGCTGTCCGGTGCGGTAAAGCCATGCTGCAGGCTGCTGCGGGTTTCACGGCGGCTGGACAGCGAAACCTGCCCGGCCTGGAAGTTGTCCCATTAATGGCAGAGGTGCAGGGCTGGCAGTGCGCCTGGTGCTGAGGTTCTTCTATTGCAATAAGACCGCTCACAGCAGTATGAAGGAAGGGAGGCACTGAGCAGCAGTTCTGTACATTACCATCACGTGCTAGAGGTAGAAAACTGGAGGCCTTAAGCAACAGACATCGTTCCTTGGGAGGCCTCTGTGGGTGTTGCAGACACGGCAGCTATCAACTACCTTTTTTTTTTTTATTAATTGTAGTACGTGAACTTACAACAGGTAACTAAATGTAGCTTGTGAGCATGGACTCACAGGATGCTTTGGGTTGGAAGGGACCTTTAAAGGTCATCTGGTACACAGTCTCAAGCTGCACCAGGGGAGGTTTAGGCTGGATGTAAGGAAGAAATTCTTCCCAGAAAGAGAGATTGGCCACTGGAATGTGCTGCCCAGGGAGGTGGTGGAGTCACCATCACTGGGGGTGTTTAGGAAGAGACTGGATGGGGCAGTTGGTGCCATGGTTTAGTTGATTAGATGGTGTTGGGTGATAGGTTGGACTCGATCTCAAAGGTCTTTTCCAACCTGGTTAATTCTATTTTATTCTATTCTAGTCCAGTACATTCATGTCTGCTTTGTCAAGGGCTGTGAGCTCTTGCAGTGCTTCCCCTGGATATCCTGGGAATCCGATTCCTGGTGAAACCCTGGGTGCTGCTATGATTTTAAGTTTCATAATTCCACGAAGGCTGCAAAAAAGGTCATCTCAGTAGGCTTGCTCTCAACTGGTTTGTAAAGTAGCTCTGTGGGGTGAATTTCTAGAATGGCCTTTTTGTATTAGCTTAACTTTTAGTGACCCAGAAGGTCAGATTTAGACTAACATGTTCTAGCACATGCATATTCTGTGATTAGGAACCGTGGTATAAATTGTGTTTGTTTTTCTGAGATAAGTATTTCCAAACAGAGGGGTGGCATATGGAGTCAGACTTGCTAATGTTAGTAACAGCAAAAGCAGGCAGAGTTGTGCAATGCTGCCATTTAGTGATCTCTTCCACCAACATGCCCTGTGCACCTTTGCCCCAAAAGGCAAAGCAGATAGAGGTTTTTATATTAAAAATTCTGTCTGGACTTTCATGACCTGTACTCCTTATTAAAAGCAGCACTTTATGATGTGTTCTTGTATTTGGGATCAAATTGCATTAGACTCAATCTGGTTGACATGGTCTTTTGCTAGCTGTGTGGTGCTTGGATCGAGGAAAACAACTTCTTGAGATGAAGTTTGTTTTGTCAAGTGACTGGAATGCTTACTGTCTCTTTGACTAAGCAGTTCTGAAGGTAACCATAATTATTCACAAACCAGTTCAGAAAACCTAGTTTGATATTTTCTGTGGAATTAGGGAGATTATAATGCTTGACGTCCCTAAACTTCACCAAGGTCAATGAGACAGTTGCTTCTTAGGCATCTCAATCTACATACATCTGTGTGTGGCTGTCGAGTTCAACTGGTTGGTTGTGTTTCAGAACACATATTTACCTCTGAAATACCGAGTTAAGCACCAACCTAATGTAGCAGTCTTAGGATAAACCTATTAGTAGGAAGTTTTCTTAAATGAAAATAGGTAGAAAATAAGGCCTTCTGGACCCCAAGCAATTTTGGATCTTTCAAGGCTTTTTCTTCACATTCAGCCAGCAGTGCATTCCCATAGCAATAATTGATTAAGGGGCCATTAATCCTGCCTTCAGAGTCTTATGGCTGAAATAATAATACATGCATGAATATTGTGTAGAAACTCTCGTTGTTTCAAAAAAATAAGAGGCAAGCAAGCAAGAGACATGAGGGACTGTATGCCTCTTAAAGACAGCCTGAGGGAAAGCATTAAAAGTATGTCTGCACAGCTGGTGAGGTAATGCAGTTATGAATTCATCCATGGCGTGCCTGGCAAGGTACAAATTTCACATGCATTTTAGATGTGTTAACTACTAATTAATCCATACTCCTAAGGACTTGCACAGCATCTGACATAGAAGGGAGAACTTGATCTCAAAAGTGATCATAGGCTTTTAATTATTTTCTTGTCTTAACCTGTCACAGTATCACAGTATCACTAAGGTTGGAAGAGACCTTGAAGATCATGGAGTCCAACCTCTAACCACAGACCTCGTGACTAGACCATGGCACCAAGTGCCACGTCCAGACCCCTCTTGAACATGTCCAGGGATGGTGACTCCACCACCTTCCTGGGCAGCCCACTAGGAATGTTGAGATTTTGTCACTAAAGCCACTGTGAGGTAACACATGCACATTTTGACACGGGCTTGAAATCAGCACAGCTTAATGACAGTTGGAAGCATGGTGTGCAAAATCAGACTGAAATTGTGTATTTTATGTCTTTGTCTGAATTTTTCACTGTACTGCAATTTTTTTATTGTTATTATTATTATGGGGGGGTAGGTTACAATTTAGTTCTTTCATAGTGCAGTTTAATTTGGCCCATTGCCAAAACAGTAGCACATACTCTTTTGTGGGTTTTTTGTACCCTTTTTCCTTAGATCAAAGTTAGTGATGTTGAACCTGCAAGATAAACATATCACAGAGCCAGTGAAAACTTAGTGTATTTCTGAGGTGGTGTGACTGAGAGATGTGGATGAAAGAAATGATATCTTAGATTTTTGGAGTCTGTCTGCCTGGTTTTATTTAACCCTGTCTGGTCTGTGCAGTTCAAACTCTGTTCCTATGAAGTTCACCCCTTGATCCTCTGCCTGCCCCTCCTGGGTTTCTGTTTCTCAGGCTGAGCCTTTTCTATATGAATTATTCATAAGCTCTTGCCATACCATGTTTGTCCTGTTCATATCTGTCCCGTTTTGTATGGATTTTTTTCCTAACACTGTGAGAAATGCAGTGGAATTACCTTCCTAGCTTCAGTGGACAACTTGACCTCAACTTCTTCAGAGTGCTGAATGAAGTTCATCAGGTTTAATGACCTTCCACTGCTCCAGGGTTGTAAAGCATAACTTGCAAAGTACTGGAGCACTTCCACAGAATACCAGGTTGGTCTGCAAGTTGTGTGTAGACAGATACCTCATCTAATCTTCAAGAATTCAATAGGATCACATTGCAAATACCTCCAAGTTTGGGTACCTTTACCATTTTCTGCTTTGACATTTAACAAAAATAATAGAGTGCTGCAGTGAATAAGCAAGAGTGTAGGAGTAAGGTAACAACAGTCAGCAGCCTGTGTGTGTTGTGAGAGTGGGATTGGTCTGGGTATGAAATCAGTATTGAAAAAAAGACCAAAACAGATCTGAAAATTTGTGGTGTTTGCACCTCCAGAAATTATCTGAAGGTGAGAGAAAAATGACTCGCTTTGAACAACTTCACTTCTTTCCTAGTTAAGGGAAGGTATGAACAGCAGAACTTGATTGTTGAGGGAAGGTATGAACAGCAGAACTTGATTGTTGAGGGAAGGTATGAACAGCAGAACTTGATTGTTGAGGGAAGGTATGAACAGCAGAACTTGATTGTTGAGGGAAGGTATGAACAGCAGAACTTGATTGTTGAGGGAAGGTATGAACAGCAGAACTTGTTTGTTGAGGGAAGGTATGAACAGCAGAAACTTGATTGTTGAGGGAAGGTATGAACAGCAGAAACTTGATTGTTGAGGGAAGGTATGAACAGCAGAAACTTGATTGTTGAGGGAAGGTATGAACAGCAGAAACTTGATTGTTGAGGGAAGGTATGAACAGCAGAAACTTGATTTTTTAATTATTTTTTTCCTGTGAAAAATGTAGATGTTCATAGATACGTTTGTCAGTGTTGCTGAAGGACTAATGTCCCAAAATAGGTGAGTTAAGCTGGGAACCAGTGTCTGTCAGACTTCAGTGGTACCCTCAGTCTGAATATGAAAGAAAATGATCTAAGCAAGGTTGCTTGAGCATCTGTGTATTTATAAGAAATTAAAACAACGAAGTTTGATTATTTTTTTCTTTTAAGTAATATCTGTAGACAGGTTACTAATAAAGTTATTTATCACTTTTCTCTTGCTTACTATTATGTGCACTTTGATATTTTTCACTAGTGGCTTATGATAAAACCTGATACTGTTTGCATAACTTTTAATTTTAGCTATTTCTAACAACAAAAAGGCTTAAAGACTAAATGATAGCACATGGTTCCCATCACTTTCAGAATCAGGTCGTAATACTATTATCCATGCAGCGTATGTCAAAGAGAAGTTCTAAAATCAGAGCAATTACATCACACTTAAAAGTAATAAAATATACTGAGTAAAGAAGGAGAAAATAGAATAGAATAGACCAGACCAGGTTGGAAAAGACCTTGGAGATCATCAAGTCTAACCTATTATCCAACACTATCTAATCAACTAAACCATGGCACCAGGCACCCCATCCAGTCCCAGTTGATACATTACAGCTTTTTAATGTTAATAGATGTTTATGAATATAAACAGTTCCATTAATGGAAGTTTTGGTTTAGTGTAGTGATACAGAAACTATTAATAACTAATAGTGTTGACGTGTCTAAATCGTGTCTGTGGAAGACTAGCCTTTGGGTTCGAGTCCTTAAGTGGCCTAGGATGCTACAAACATTGAAGACAGACAGCAAGCTAATTATTATGGTTGAGATAACAAACTCAAAGATTGGTGTGAAGAGAATTCTTTAGCAGAGTGCTTCTAGATAGAAAACCTTGATCAGGTACAAACAGATGTATTTGATGCTGTAAACCAGCATTTTGCATCTGTAGGGTGGCCATAGGGACAGCAGTTTTGCTGACTTACTGGTAAGTACTAATTGTTGGTGAAGGAAAAGGGTGGTCTATAGGTATTGACTTGCACTCTGTGGAGGTAGAAGCTTGCCTTAGATGCCTGGGTTGTGTGGTATAACAAAGAAGAAAAAATACTGTTTGTTTAAGTTTGCTATATGTACTCAGAAAGCTTGTTCTGCAGAGCCTGTGCTTCCTTCAGCTCATGGCATATGTGAGTTGCAAATCTGCATTTTTTTCCTGGGTTTGTGGTTAGATGAATAAAGATTCTTAATATTCCTGCATATTAATAATAGTAATTTTCTTCTAGATTCATGCACATACCATCCAGGTGTGCCAGTGTTTCATGATGCTCTCAAAGTAAGTATGCAGATGTCTCTTTAAGTATTATGCCTTTTTCCAGATATGTAAAACACTGTGCTTGTTTTTTCCTTTTAATTCCAAATATTTCAGTGTTGCAGAAACCAGTGTTCAGCCTGCCTTGTTTGAGCAGCTCCATGAAATTAGAAAATCACAGCTGCTCAGACCTGAAGAGATTTGAAGACCATACTCATGGTCTAAATGTTCTGCGAGTCTGTATGACACATTTCCTATTGACTGACTTTAGATGTCTCAACAGTTTAATTAGGTCTTCTGAGTAGGTCTTTGGAAGCATTAAGATGTGTCATCCTCTCTCAGTTAATTAACCTGCTTTGAATTCTAACCAGCTGCTTGTGATCGTATGTGGCTAGAGCACTAATCTGTATGTGACATTTGCCTACTGTGACAAATAATTGTGTTTGTTAATCGGCCAAATGAGAATATTAGTTAAGTTTGGATTGGTTACCCATGCCTCTGATGCACCTGTCCAGGATTCTTGGGATACATCTTCAGTAGTGATTTAAATATACCTGTGACTGGTCTGCAGTGTTTAGGCCAGCTGCAAAGTCCATATTCATTGTATTTGTTTTCGTATTTCAAAATCTAGTGAATGCATCCCAAGTGAATAGTGTGAGACACAACTGCCAAAAGGGCTCAGGAAATCATTCTCGCAAGTCAGTTGTGTATGGTCAGAAATCTGACACCCAGAAATGGAGCCTGGCTCTACTTACTGCATTAGGACACCAAAATGCTGTTTAATCAAGCTTCAGGAACTGCTTCTGCTGACAGTGCATCTCACTCCTGTTCCATAATGGGCTGTTTTGTGGACTCCTGGAAGCTCATGTGTGTGTGCTGGCTGGCATGTTTTCTGTGAGCTATTCCCATATTGCAGCCCATGACTCTGGAATGGGGCATCATGTGCCACTGGCACACGCAGCAGATGCTGTTAGGTCATACGTGACACAGTTACTTAGGCTGTGGCAGTTTGTTTTGTACAGAATTGTAGTTGTAGTCACAACATGGTGCACAGAAATTCCTCCTCGTTAAACAGACAGAAATTAGTTACCTGTAAAGCTTGTGTTTATTCCCTCTTCCTCTTACATATGCACTGTTTTGAGAACAAGAGGTACTTCCCCCTACTCCCTTATCCTACCTCTTAGCCTAATTAACAATTTATCATAGAATCATAGAATGGTCTGAGTGGGAAGTGACCTCCAAAGGTCATGAAGTCCAACCCATCTGCACTAAGCAGGGGCATCCTCAACTAGATCAGGCTACCCAGAGCCCTGTCTAGACTCATAATTTTGTATAAGCAATTTTCTTCTTACTATGGATTTTAGATAATCCAAGTGAGCAGAATGAGACTTTTGTCTCATCAGCTATGGAAATAGTTAATATTTTGAGGGTATTTTTACCTACCTACCTAACCACCATTGTGTTGCACTGCTTAAGCTCTGAAAGCAGTGGTGCATTCCTTAGTCAAACTGTTGTCTCTAATAATGTTCTAAGTTATATTATTCACAGTGGCAAGATAATTTTCTCTAAAATTGGATTTATGATTTATGTAATAAAAAGTGCCCTTGATTGATGTAGCTGGTTAGATGGCTATGCAGTGCAGCTCTCTAGCTTTGTGTTGAAGATGATGGCCAGCACTCAAGGAGAAAAAGGCCCCATGATTTTTGGAAGGGGGGCCTGGACCTCTGCCACAGGTGAACTAGTCTCAGGTACAGCATTTCTTCATTTTGCTTACATGTTACTTTGTGATAAAGTAACATTTGTGCTTTCTGTTGTACCAAGTTGTGTCCAGTTCTGGGCCCCTCAATTTAAGAAGGACATTGGGACACTTGAATGTGTCCACAGAAGGGCACCGAGGCTGGGGAGGGGTCTGGAGCACAAGCCCTATGAGGAGAGGCTGAGGGAGCTGGAGCTCTTTAGCCTGGAGAAGAGGAGGCTCAGAGGAGACCTTATTGCTCTCTACAACTACCTGAAAGGAGGTTGTAGCCAGGTGGAGGTTGCTCTCTTCTCCCAGGCAAGCAGCACCAGAACAAGAGGACACAGTCTCAAGCTGTGCCAGGAGAAGTTTAGGCTTGAGATGAGGAGAAAGTTCTTCACAGAAAGAGTATTGGCAATTGGAATGTGCTGTCCAGGGAGGTGGTGGGGTCCCCATCCTTGGAGGTGTTCAAGAGGGGATTGGATGTGGCACTTGAAGCTATGGTTTAGTTAGTCAAGAGTTGTTGGGTGACAGGTTGGACTTGATGATCTCTGAGGTCTTTTCCAACCTTATTGATTCTATGATTCTAAGTTGGCACCTAACTTGTTATGCAAAATACTGCCTTATATTCAGCAAACTTACTGGTTAAGGCAGCACGAATGAAATAGAAATATTAACAGTCTCTGGCTTTTAAAAATGCAGATGATGGTGATACTGTCCAAAGAAGAGGAAAAATAGAATCTCTGAGTGTGATGTGTTGCATCTTGTAAAGGAAGATAATTAGCCTTTTGCTTTTTACAAGCTGTTCCCAAGCAAGGTAGTCATGCTTGTTTTGTTTTTATTCCCAAACCTGCTTATAGGGTTGGTCATGTTGTAAGAGAAGAACCACAGACTTTTCTGACTTCTTAAGCATTGTGGTATGTACTCATGACTCTTTGTAATTTCTGTACGTGTCAAATGACAGTGATAAATGCTGGAATGTGTTTGGATGTTTGAAATTTGCCTTATTTTGTTAGCACTCTCTTAAGTCTTGCATGCACTGTTCATCTTGGTAGAGCATCAAAGTTGAGTTCCATGTTCAAGCTTTACTGGTTGAAATTAGTTCTATGTAAACCTATTTAGATGCTTGTTAGCAGTGAAGGAAAGTCAGTATTTTTTGTTATTCTGCTTGGTTATGGAAAAATATGCATTGTTCCTTTAGTTGCAGGATCTCCTTTGCAGCCAGTGTTTAGAATGTGCTAAAGGAGGAGATGGGCCTGAGGAAATCAATCGAGAAAACTTACTACAGTTTTTGATATTTTACACTAAAATGAACGTTTGCTTTCCACAATAGGGCTGTACAAAGGGTCTTCATAACAGTGAGAAACCTCCTGAGCCTGTTAAACCAGAAGTCAAAACAACCTCTGAACGAAAGGAGCTAGCTGAACTCAAGCCCAGATTTCAAGAACACATTATTCAGGCACCAAAACCACTGGAAACAATTAAAAGGCCCAGGTAGAGTATTTGAAACTCAGTTTTGCCCAAGTTGTGGTAAGCTGACCAAGTTAAAGCTTGTTCCTATAGTGTAAAACTTCCCAAATTAACCTTCAAAGAGCTTGTGTTTGGTAGCAGTTATGGTGTTACTTTAAGCTTTGAAATGAGATACGAGTGTTCTGGTTAGCACAAGGTAGTACTGGATTTCTCAGCACCTTCCAGAAAACAAAAACTGCAGTCCAAAGCCTCACAGCTTAAAATGCCACCAGCAGTTCTCTTCAGTGAAGCACTCATAAAAAGTAATTCTAGGGTGCCTGTATTTAGATTCATTAATCTCTGATTCATTCTTACTGCTGTAAAATACTTAGGTTTTCCCTTTGAAAGGCATGACTGCCTTCTAAATTTCCAGTATCTTTTCCCATGAACAGTAAGAACTGCCATTTACAAACCTAGTTTGTTTGGTTGTTGTAGGGGAGATGAGACAGGAAGAGCCTTGTAGCAAGATTAAAGGTTACTACTTTGTTGTTGCTTGCAAATTATTTCTCATCAAGCTGACATGAATACATGGACTTATTTTAGCCCAGATGAACCAATGACAAAATTGCAGCTGAAGGTATCGGCTTCCCTCAAGCAAGCATTAGATAAACTGAGACTGTCATCAGAAAGTGAAGAGAAAAAAGGTAAGGCTGTAGGGAGGTTAAGTAAGTATATGATGCTACTCATCACACAAACAAGTTAAATGCTGGGTTTTGTTGGCTTTAAAGTCATTATTTCACGTAATTATGTTCTTAATCTGGGAAATACCTTCCTGTCTAGGGAATGACAATGTTTACATGTGAAGAATATGGAGACTTGGGTGTTAGAAACAGTATGTTGTCATTAAAGTTATTTGAACTGCTGGGTTTGCAAGTTTTCCTGGTTCAAATGGGCATGATGGGAACATCCATTTCTGACTATTTGATTGAAGGAGTTCCCAGGAAATAGATTCCCCCCATGTCATTGTAAGCATGATGTCATACAAAGCCTTTCTTAAGCTGGTGAAATTCCTCTGGAGATTTGTTGATTCTCCTCCATCTATTTTTCCTCTTTTTTCTACAGTTCATTTGGAACTTGGTTCCAGAGCTACACTGCTCCTTAAGAAATACTTTCTCATTTCAGCCTATGTTTGTGGCTTTTCTATACTCTTGCTCTTGTGCCAAAGCTGTCATTTGGCTCTTGCTTCTCCTTGGTATCCAGAATCTTTCCTTGTGTATATTTACATGGAGCAGTCGGAGCATTTCACACGTTTACTTTTACAAAACCAAACAAGATGAGTGACTGTTTTCTCCCTCTGATTCTAATAATCATCTTCATCAGGGTTTGTGTTTTGTTTTGGTTTTCCCCTGTTCAAAGCACTGTAAAGATGTAGAACCTAGAATTGATTCTTAGGTGTTACAGCTTTTGGCATGTTTGCATAATTTCTATTTGCATAGAATCTGATTCTTAGGTGAATGTCATGTTTGTCATGTTTGCATAATATCTGTGGGAGAGGGTTGGTTGTTTGGTTTGGGTTTTTTCTGGTCTACTCCTTAGCTCATTTTAATTCTTAATAAAAGCAAATTATTTACTACATTATGCAATTCAGTTACTATTTTCCATAACAAGATTCTGTTTACAGAGGAAGACAGTGATGAAATCAAGATTGGGACTGCATGTAAAAATGCAGGCTGCTCAAAAGTAAGTGGTTCAGTTCCACTCTTAAACTTAGTTGCTAAACCAAGTGCACAGTTTCGTTTTTCTTTCCTGAATGTTCTTCCATGGGCTAGAAATTGATTTGGAAATGGCTCAAAAGTCTTAATGAATGCACACAGTTTGGTATGAATAAATGTGGACTGTTCTGTACTGGGCATGAAGTAGGTCTAAGATTACCTTTTCTAATGCCTGTCCTGAATGTCTACTTAGTAAGCTTGCCAAACCAATGCTACTGTTGTGTTTCAACTTAAAGTATTAAATATAATATTGGTGAAGGGTGGCTTACTGATAACACTGCAGTTACTCTTGATAACATGCATAGGTCAGAAGCATCTGCAGTTCTTACCATCTAATGCTTCCCTTAGAGAAATCCACAAAGAAAATGGTTTAATACTTTCAGCACCAAAATTAGTCTTTATATTAGAGTAATTTATTTTCTAGTTAACTACTTGTTTTCTCTGAATATTCAGAGAGAAAGAGACCTTAATGAATAAAGATCGTGTCACCATTGATGCATGCCATTGAACTAGTACAATGCAATACAATACACCAGGTTGGAAGAGAACTTCAAGATCATTGCGTCCAACCTATCAACCAATCCAACCCACCCAAACAACTAAACCATGGCACCAATCACCCCATCCAGTCTCCTCCTGAACACCTCCAATGATGGTGACTCCACCACCTCCCCAGGCAGTCCATTCCAATGGGCAATCACTCTCTCTCTATAGAACTTCTTCCTAACATCCAGCCTAAACCTCCCCTGGCGCAGCCTGAGACTGTGTCCTCTTGTTCTGGTACTGGCTGCCTGGGAGGAGACCAACCTCTGCCTGTCTACAACCTCCCTTCAGGTAGTTGTAGAGGGCAATAAGGTCACCCCTGAGCCTCCTCTTTGCCAGGCTAAGCAACCCCAGCTCCCTTAGCCTTTCTTCATAGGGCTTGTGCTCCAAACCGCTCACCAACTTCACTTGCCCTTCTCTGGACACGTTCCAGCAAGTCAACCTCCTTCCTAAACTGAGGGGCCCAGAACTGGACACAGTACTCAAGGTGTGGCCTAACCAGTGCAGTGTGCAGGGGCAGAATGACCTCCCTGCTCCTGCTGGCCACACTGTTCCTGATGCAGGCCAGGATGCCATTGGCCCTCTTGGCTGCCTGGGCACACTGCAGTACAAAGTATAGCTATTAGAAGGAGTGCCAGGGAACCTTCTGTGAATGCAGGCAGAATGGTTACTTTAAAAGCTGGAGCAAGCCATTAGATCTAGGTTACTACAAAGCTTTTGAGTAAATACTTTGTTCAGTGTTTCTGTTGAGGGTTGTGTTTTGCTATTTTCCTTTGGTCCACATAATGTAACAATAACACATCTTAAATGCTTTGCTTTCTTAGACCTATGAAGGACCACAAAGCGCAGAAGAAGTGTGTATATACCACTCTGGTGTACCTATATTCCATGAAGGGTTAGTATTCAGTAAACATAATATATATATTTTTTTAATGTCTTCCTGATTTCTTTGAGATGTTGCCCTGTTTTTATTCTGTATTTCTACTTCAGCCAAAAATGGCAATGCTTGAAGAGGGTATGGTAAATCAACAGTTAGTTACATTGCTTAGAGGAAGCATCTGAAGTGTTCACTGTAAATTATGTCCTAAATATTGTTTCATTGCTTTGCAAACTTTCAAGGATGAAGTATTGGAGCTGTTGTAAAAGAAAAACGTCTGACTTCAATACATTTTTAGCTCAAGAAGGCTGCACAACAGGGACACATGTATGGACTAAGAAGGATGCAGTAAGTAGCATTAGCATTGCATTCTATAGCTGGCCTTTCTGAATTTTTAATACTGAAATGTAGCCATTAGCTTGATTGAATTGCTGCTGTAGTGGAGCTGTTACGGATCACTAGCTCTGAAATAATGTGGAGGATCTTCTGCATACCATGACAGCAGAGAAATGTATTTTGAATTAATCTCTGGTAGAAGTATGCTTGTAATAGAGTACAGCCTCTTTGTTTTTAGTGATATGTGTAGTAAAAGTAGTTTTGACAAGATCAGAAGGGGAAAAAAGAAGGCAGTCTTTTTTGCTCTGATAGTTAAGAAAGTCAATAGTATTCCATATAGAATATATTCCATATATATTACTTTTTAAAAAGTCAAATAGAATAGAATAGAATTAGCCATGTTGGAAAAGACCTTTGAGATCATCAAGTCCAACCTATCACCCAACACCATTTTATCAACTAAACCATGGCACCAAGAGCCTCATCCAGTCTCCTCTTAAACACCTTCAGTGATGGTGACTCTACCACCTCCCTGGGCTGCCCATTCCAGTTGTGTTTCAGACTCAATGAGGTTGGAAAAGACCTCAAAGATCATCAAGACCAACGTATCACCCAATACCTCATGACTGAAGAGGTCATGACCAAAGACCATTAAAAGAGGAGCTGTACATGTTTCATAGTAAAATAACTGTACTTCCAATTTAATTCAGAGTAGTTTTATTGTTCAGGGAGGTATAGCAGGGGATGAATGCAATGAGGTTGCATGGGTGGAGGGCAGGGATGGAAGGGTCTCTCTGCCTTGTTTGGGTTCTGGTTATTTATCTGGTCTGAATGTAATTGTTTTGTTTCCTCTACTAGTAGAACAAATACAGAGAGAGCATCTGTTTAGTCTGTAGATATTTCACTGCAGTGTTGGGAACAAAGTGCAGAATTACAAGGTGAAAGACATTTCTGTTCACAGTTCAAAACGATTCATAGAGAATGTTACAGAACATAATAATGAAACTGAACTTTTAGTTTACATGTTGGATGCAGGTGAATGCAAAATTCTTGTTACAAATGTCTCAAGCTGTGCCAGGGGAGGTTTAGGCTGGATGTTAGGAAGAAATTCTTCCCAGAAAGAGAGATTGGCCATTGGAATGTGCTGCCCAGGGAGGTGCTGGAGTCACCATCACTGGGGGTGTTTAGGAAGAGACTGGATGGGGCACTTGGTGCCATGGTTTAGTTGATTAGATGGTGTTGGATGATAGGTTGGACTCGATCATCTCAAAGGTCTTTTCCAACCTGGCTAATTGTATTCTTTCTATTCTATATGTATTGTCTATTGCTGAGGCAAAATGGGATTGATACTGCAAACACCATTAACATTTAACAGAAGAAAATAAAGGTGTATTCTAGAAAGTAATTCTGTTACCTAATTCTACAGCAATGGCATCACACATCCTTCTTGTAAGTCGTAGAGTTGCTCCTTGCTTTGATGGTTTACTTTTTTGTTTAATTATTTTCAAGTACAGAGATTAAAAAGAACCTGAAGTTGTGAGTCTAAAGCAGAAGAGTATTGTAAAGAATTTTCCTAGATGTTAAGAAACTCTGTGTTATGTTAAAAATTTGTACATTGAGATAAAGGGCTGTAGCTAAGAGAGGTTTTTTAACTTTACCTTTTGGTGGTGTTTTGGTTTGGGACTTTTTTCACAGTTCTTTTCCCCTGCATCAGAGAACAGAGGATAATAGTGAATCATTTCTCTTTTCACCAGTGTGTTTTTGGACTCATAGCTTTCTTTGTCTGTGTTCCTTTCTACAACCTGCTGGATAAAGTGTAGTCTTAGAGAAGTTAATCCAATAAGGAACTTTTATTTTTGGCAATTTGTGTGGGGCTTGTTTAATAGATTGTTGTGAGATTATTTTTTTCCCTATCACAGTGTCCTCATTTTTCAGTGTAGTCTCTGTCATAAACATTGGTTTTTTCACTTGTGATTTTTGACAGGGACCAGTAGCAGAAACATTTAGTGAGAAGAGATGTAAGTGGAGTTCTGCCATCTCCTCTGAACATAAACTCTAGTCCTCAATAGCAAATAAACATAGCTGATAAAAATAACCCTGTGATTTTTATCCTGATTATTCTTGTAAAATTACTTCTGAATGCAATTTTAAGTCTTTTTTCTGTACCTTTTTTCCTTCTATAGGGTAAGAAAGTAGTTCCATGCAGGCATGATTGGCACCAGACTGGAGGAGAAGTGACTATTTCTGTATATGCTAAAAACTCTGTTCCTGATCTGAGCTATGTAGAAGCCAACAGCACAATGGTGAGTATCTACCTTAAGATGTCATTATGATTTATTTTCATTCTTATAGCAGCCTGAACTTAGGAAAATCTGGCTTCTAATCAATTTACAAGACAGAGTTAAGAATCAGTTTTGCATAAGGATGAGGTGGTAGCCAGGTGGGGGTTAGTCTCTTCTCCCAGGCAACCAGCACCGGAACAAGAGGACACAGTCTCAAGCTGTGCCAGGGGAGGTTTAGGCTGCATGTTAGGAAGAAATTCTTCCCAGAAGGAGAGATTGGCCATTGGAATGTGCTGCCCAGAGAGGTGGTGGAGTCACCATCACTGGAGGTGTGTAAGAGGAGACTGGATGGGGTGCTTGGTGCCGTGGTTTAGTTGATCAGATGGTGTTGGGTGATAGGTTGGACTCGATGATCTCGAAGCTCTTTTCCAAGCTGGTGAATTCTGTATTCTGTAATTTAATATTCCTCACAGTATGCAGTTTCACAAGTAGTGTATTTAAAATGCTTCTCTGATTTCATAATCATGCATTTGGAGAAAATGGGGCAGCTTCCAGGATGTGGGTATGGCCACTATTGTCTGTGATACAGTATCAGAGTAGGTGGGAACAGATTCTTTCTGAAGGAGAATTTGATCATTTTGCTTATTGCAGGATGTGAATCCTAGTGTGATGTATTTTGTTTAGATATACTCAAGGTGTTAAATGTTTTGTAAGCCTGACAAAATTTTCTTTTGTTTTTCTTCTGAAGTTAAATATCCACATTGTGTTTGAAGGAGAGAAGGAATTCCATCGGAGTGTGAAATTATGGGGAGTAAGTATGGGGTTTTTTTAAATTAAAACAAAAAATCCCAAGCCCCAAACAAACAAAACCCCAACAACAACAAACAACCACCTTACCCTCAACTTTGTCTCTTTCAAAGAGTGTGGTTTACTTCATTACTGTGCTTACTGAAAGAAATTCAGTTGCATGTCGTTGCAGTAATTACATTTAAATCTGAATCTGATGTCCTGTGTAAGCAGCTAGGACATCATAGCTGATACTGCTTTGAGGCAAAGGTGATCTCCTGAGGTCCTGCCTGATACCAACCCCATGTCAGCAGGGTGGTAGAGAACCCATGGCAGTATGTAGTTGCATGTCTGTGTTAGACCAGTCTGTGAGCCAGCAGTGTGCCCAGGTGGCCAAGAAGGCCAATGGCATCCTGGCCTGCATCAGAAATAGTGAGGCCAGCAGGAGCATGGAGGTCATTGTGCCCCTGTACTCTGCACTGGTTAGGCCTCACCTTGAGTCCTGTGTCCAGTTCTGGGCCCCTCAATTTAAGAAGGACATCGAGACACTTGGACGTGTCCAGAGAAGGGCAGTGAGGCTGGGGAGAGGTCTGGAGCACAGCCCTGTGAGGAGAGGCTGAGGGAGCTGGGGTTGCATGGAGAAGAGGAGGCTCAGGGGAGACCTTACTGCTCTCTACAACTACCCGAAGGGAGGTTGTAGCCAGGTGGGGGTTGTTCTCTCCTCCCAGGCAACCAGCACCAGAACAAGAGGACACAGTCTCAAGCTGTGCCAGGGGAAGTTTAGGCTGGAGGTAAGGAGAAAGTTCTTCCCAGAAAGAGTAATTGGCCATTGGAATGTCCTGCCCGGGGAGGTGGTGGAGTCACCATCCCTGGAGATGTTCAAGAGGGGATTGGATGTAGCACTTGAAGCCATGGTTTAGTTTGTCATGAGGTGTTGGGTGATAGGTTGGACTTGATGATCTCTGAGGTCTTTTCCAACCTGTTTGATTCTATGTGTCTATTTTCTATTCTAGGTAATTGATGTAAAGAGGAGTTATGTGAACATGACAGCTACAAAGATCGAGCTGACTATGAGAAAAGCAGAGCCCCTGCTCTGGGCGAGTCTGGAGTTACCAGCATCCAGCACACAACAGAAAAAAGAGGGGTCAGATCAATAATAATTCCAGGAGACAAGTTATTTCCCATTATGAATTGGTGACTTGCTACTGTAATCATGTATTTAACTTTTATATAGGTTCTTTTTTGTTTGTAATACTGGCTCCTATGTTCCCTTCTACAACGAAATGTGACGCACAGTCGCTGGGGGTGTAAACTTGAAGGGTAATAGCTATTTCTGCTCGCGCTCCAGGAGTGTATTTATTCTAGCTAGAGCATCTCCATGGGGATTTGGAGTAAAAGAGCTATTGCCCTTTGCTTCCAGCCTTACTTACCATGCACTGACTACCCAAATAGACGTGTTCTCAGCCCACTCCGTGTGTTAATTTTTCAACTGTTTGGTTTAGACTGGATCTGCTGGGTAGTACATGTTAAATTCAGCACCGTTCATTATGAAGCATATGGTAACAAAGATGCAAGAATCTGAGTTTGTGAGGTGATTAGCACGCAGTCCTCTCTCTAGAACAAAAAAGATAGGTAAAAAATGAAAGAACACTTGTAGACCTGCAGTTTTTCTTCTGAAACTAACATTAGTTTCGATGCCTGTTGGCTCCGTAGGGATGAAATAAATGGTTTTTGCTAAGGGTTTCAGTACTTGCTGACTCTAGCTGTCTTTCATGTATAAAAGCAGGAGGTTAGACTAAAATAAAAGTTGGCAAGAGGAGGGTTGTTTTGTTTAAGTTTTTTCTTCTGTCTGTTTGGTATTTGAATTGTTAAATCTAAAAGTGAATGGGCAAAGAAATGGCTGAATAAGTCAGCATCTCGGCTGGGGAGGATATCCCAACAGCAGACTATTGTGAAATTATCCAGGTGCTGTATATATTTGACAGTGTTCAGAATGTATATTCTAGCCTATTGCACAGCACTCAAAATGATGAAACTCTTTCAGAGCAGTTGGATGTGTGATGGAGGATAAGCCAGTACACAGGGTAGGTGTCTCAGGAAAATCATTTCCGTGCAGATAGGACGGTTTCTGAGCATGGTCGTACAGGAACTAAATTTATCTGCAGGACTAATCTTAGGAGAAACAAACAAAAAGCTTTAAAATGTCTGTGTCAAGATTGTACTTGCATTTAAAATATTTTTTAAATATTTAAAACGATTTCCTTAGAACAGGATGAGCAGAACACTGTAACTAGAAATCAGGACCTTATTTTTGTTTTCCCATCAATAAAGCTTTCTGGCTGAAAACAGGATAGTTTTAAAGAGGAGATTTTTATCCAAGCAGCAACACGTGCAGTAATGCTGCTTTGTGTTTCTGCTTGACACAGTTTCTTACTAATGGGCTGCAGCTGGAAGAAAAGCTCTGGTTTTGTATGTGTGATGCAAAATGCACACGATTGTTCCCTGTGCCAAAACTTAGATGTGTCACCAAGTGGTCCTGTGGACTTTTGAAACGCGTGGATGCTCGTCTACCTACCACCTTGGCAGAGCTGGAGTAAAGGCAAGAGAGATGCAGGATGTAGTGAAGACATTAAGAAGTTAAATGTGGGTTTCTAAGGATGTTACTGTTTTCCAGCAGGTATCATTTTACTTGAGCTCAGAGCTCCTGTCTCTAGCACTACTTGAAATCCTACTTCATGCTTCAAGTAATAGGAAATACATTACCAAAGAAACCATCCCCAAACACCAAGGAAGTAACACCAGTGCTGTGGACATTAAGTTTGTTTTGGTGCTTCTTTACCTTCCTTTCAAGGTCCTCTTCCCTTACTGACTTGGAGGGAGTGTGATTGCTTACTCCCTTAGGCCCGTGTTAAAAGTTCCAGCTCTAAGTTCTACCTACAAGATTCTATTTACCTCTGAGAAAGCCACATTGTTGTTTGGGGGTTTTGGTGCTTTTTTTATTGTTTTGTTTTGGTTTTCATGTCAGGTGCTCTGAAGTGGCAGGGTGCAGAGCCATACAAAAATGTATGCCTGCAATTGGTCCTCTAAAAACTGAACAGATATTCCCTGATGAGTTCTGAACCAACGGGTGGAGTCCTTAGTAGAATCCTGGGAGCAAGCAGTATTACACTGATCAGTATAATCTGATGCTACCAGGATCAGAGATCAAGCGAACGAAAAGTTCTAGATAGCTGTAGCTGCTAGCATGCCATCTGTTTGTGTGCAGAGCTCTGAACTTGGACAGCAAAACGAGCAGTGTTGGAACGCCAGGATAAAGTTCTTATTCAACGAGCAAGTTCAAATGTGTCTATCCATGTGGATGTATAAATACCCAAAATACCTTCTGTTGCCCATATTTTTGACATAGTCTTCCGTTTACTTGCATCCTCACATAGGTATTTATATCATTTATAGCAGGTTTACGTCATTTTAAAGAACTGCAAGGGAAATGGAATTCCTTCGGGTGAAAAGGTGATTTCTGATTTTAAGCAAGTCATATTCTCCATAGTGTTCTAACTGGAGGAAAGCGTGGCTGAATGGGCCTTCTGCTGTTAGTGCTGCAGCTTTGGGGATCCTGTGGCTATTTCCTAGACTCTTTCAAACTCAATTCTGCTGGTAACTGAGTTAACTTGGCCATAATTTTAAAGAAGCTCCTGTAAAGGAGGAGCTCAGTTTAGCTTTTGCTTTTCATTCATTCATTCCTCCTGCTCTTTTCCTGTTGTTCATACTTTCAGCACAAAGTTGTAGAACTGCTGAAGTATCTTTAATGACTTCCCCCACCAGTGGCAATAAAACCACTGCTGAAATTATCCTGTTTAAAAAATAGAAGCAAAAAAAACCCCAAACCAAAACACCTTTGATCAGGCGAGAAGGTGCAGGTTAAACAACTGAAGCCTGGTTTTCTATGGCCTGTGATGCTTTTCAAAGTAAAAGGGTAAACTTTCAGACTGCCATAAGGCTCTTGCTTAACTCCCTTAATTCTCAGCAGGCTTTTATAACCTGCACCCATCACCAGGCTGCAAAAGCTGCGTTGTCTACTGAATGTGAGCATTGTGAGCAGTTGCTTCGAACAGGCTTCAGCACACCAGCGTTTGATCCTGGTGTCCATTGAAGGACTTCTTGACAGGAGTGGTGGTAGCTGACACTTCAATGGATTACTGATGTGCCTGTAACTTATTAATAAATGTGGAGAGAAGGTGAAACAAACTGTGGTGTGTCAAACCAATCACAACACTTTCTCCAGAGTATTGATTTGAAGGCTAAGTAATTTTTGATCCCCTAGGCTTTCATCTGTCTGATAACACTGAAACTAATTTGCAGACAGGTGTGTGCTGGAATATTCTTGTTAAATTTACCCTTTTGTCGTGTTCTCAGCAATTGTACTGTATTGAACAACTTGGTTAACTTGATAGGGCCTGGCTATATTTTTGCCATGAATGATCCTTCAGAAGCTCAGGATGGGTTTGCACATTACCTGTGTAAACAGCACGTTGGATGTCTGAGTACTGACTGTCCAGGTGCATACAAAACTTTACCTTCCCAATCCCTTCTTAATATGAAAAATCACATGGGTGCAGAGGTTTGTGATAGAAATCCTGATCCTTTCCCTCATGTCTAAGCCAGTTTTCCTACCTACCATTGTATATTACAGCTGTACCAACTTTGCTTGGTGGAGTTGGACCTTGGCATACGGTCAAGCACTGGGCTGGTCAGCTACTCTGACTCTTAATGTGGCATTGATGTAACTTGACAGAAAAATCTTCCATTGGGTGATCTTCCAGAATGCATACATTATCAAGTCACCATTTCACTACTTTAGGGATTAGTTTAACTAGGAGTTTTGCCTTGGGGGAAAAAAATCTACTTATCCTACGTAAGTGCATTTTTTGCTTGCATTCTTTAAACATGGCATGATGAGTATTGGTTAAATGCTGTACCTGTTGATCTTCCCAGGGGCTCCTGAAATATTGTTATGCTCATTCAGGAATGAGATCCTATTAAAAGTAATGAGTTAGGTGTCTGGAACAAGGCCAGGTTGGATGGGGCTTTGAGCAACCTGGTCTAGTGGAAAGTGTCCCTGCCCATGGTAGGGGGGTTGGAACTAAATGACCTTTGAGGTCCATTCCAATCCAAACCACTGTGTGATACTATAAAACTTTAAGGTGGTACTAATTTTGCCATTATGAGAGTTGAATTACAGTTGAAAGGGGGAGATGTCTTTTTGCATGGTTGTTTGATTCTTCACATTCATAAGAGTTAAATGCAGAAAGTAATTTCATGTCTTCATGCTCAAGGTTTTTGTTGGGTTTTTTTTATTTCTAAATGTATTCAATAAAATTCTTACTACATTCTGGTTCCACTTGGGGCTGTTTTGACTTCTTTTGGTATTCCCTTTGGATTTGCAATGCAGTTGTTGAAATAAAATCTAAGTGGACATTTTCCACAGATCAGTCTGTATGAGGGAGGCTGTGTGGGCAAAGGGTTTTTTTCTCCCCCACCTTGGGTTTTTTCTTTGCCTGTTGCTTTCTGACACGACAGCCCAGTTAATATCCTTCAGTTTTGCAGCAGGGGAGGTTTAGACTGGATGTTAGGAAGAAATTCTTCATAGAGAGAGTCATTGCCCTTTGGAATGTGCTGCCCAGGGAGGTGGTGGAGTTACCATCCATGGAGGTGTTTAGGAGGAGACTGGATGGGGTGCTTGGTTGAATGGTTTAGTTGATTAGATGGTGTTGGATGATGGGTTGGACTCAATGATCTTGACGTGTTTAAGACCAGGCTTGATGAAGCTCTGGCCAACCTGATCCAGTGTGGGGTGTCCCTGCCCATGGCAGGGGTTGGAACTAGATGAAACTTGTGGTCCCTTCCAACCCCTAAGATCCTGTGATCCTGTTTTCAGTCCAGAAGCCTTGTTCTCTGAAATGTGTTTTAAATTTATGATAAATGTTGATACTGTGACATTACTGCTGAGCCCACTGCTTGAGGGAAACTGACCTGCTGTGCCTCTAGCCTTCACACTATCACCAAGGTTGGAAGAGACCTCAAAGATCATCAAGTCTAACCTGTCACCCAACACCTCATGACTAGACCATGGCACCAAGTGCCACATCTAGTCCCCTCCTGAACACCTCCAGTGATGGTGACTCCACCACCGCCCTGGGCAGCACATTCCAATGGCCAACAACTCTCTCAGTGGAGAACTTACTCCTCACCTCCAGCCTAAACTTCCCCTGGCACAGCTTGAGACTGTGTCCTCTTGTTCTGGTGCTGGTTGCTAGAGAGAAGAGACCAACCCCCACCTGTCTACAACCTCCCTTCAGGTAGTTGTAGAGAGCAATGAGGTCTCCCTGAGCCTCCTCTTCTCCAGGCTAAGCAACCCCAGCTCCCTCAGCCTCTCCTCACAGGGCTGTGCTCAAGGCCTCTCCCCAGCTTTGTTGCCCTTCTCTGGACACATTCAAGTGTCTCAATGTCCTTCTTAAACTGAGGGCTCAGAACTGGACACAGTTCTTGTTCTTCCTTTATTTAAAATCAGACTTATGTGTAAGAGGCAGAGCTGATATTTTGTGCTTCTGAGACCCTAAGGGCCTTCATTATTTTTTTTTCCAAGGCACATCTTGTAATCAACTTATTTGTTGTATTCCTAAATATTCACCTAAAATTTGAATGTTGTGCACTCATCCATGAGAGCAGGTGATGTCTGGAGTGCCTGCTCATGAACAAAACCAGCAACAGAAGCACTGAGTTCAGTGTTGTAGCTCTGCAAATCAGAAGTCTGTCAGCACTTTCTGCGAAGCAATTTTTACCTCAGTGGCTTTATCTCTTCAGTGGGATGCTTGCACTTTCCAAGGGCAGGAACAGCTGTAAAGAAGATAAAGCTGGTGGAATGAATGAAGGGTAATAAAGTGGTGTGGGAAATAAATGTTTTAAGGAAAGATTTTCATGTGTTTATAGGAAAATGAAATAGAAAGCATGCTCAGGCTGGAGGCTAATACAAAGCAACAGCTCCAACTGTGAATGAGCCAAAGCACTGAAAACCACAGTGGTAGATAATTCTTTCCTGTACCTTTATACAGGTTTCCCCTGCTGCTGGGTGAGCACAGTGGTGTTCAGCATTTCTTCTTTTCTTGTTTCTCACAGAACCACAGAATATATCTAGCTGGAACAGACCTTAAAGATCATCCAGTCCAACCTGTGACCCAGCACTGAAGGATCAACACTAAACCATGTTCCTAAGTGCCAGATCCACATGCCTCTTAAACACCTCCAGGGATAGCCTAACACAAGCCCTATGAGGAAAGGCTGAGGGAGCTGGGGTTGCTTAGCCTGGAGAAGAGGAGACTGAAGGGTGACTTTATTGCTCTCTACAACTACCTGAAGGGAGGTTGTAGCCAGGCAGAGGTTGGTCTCTTCTCCCAGGCAGCCAGTACCAGAACAAGAGGACACAGTCTCAAGCTGTGCCAGGGGAGGTTTAGGCTGGATGTTAGGAAGAAGTTCTATACAGAGAGAGTGATTGCCCATTGGAATGGGCTGCCCGTGGAGGTGGTGGAGTCACCTTCATTGGAGGTGTTCAGGAGGAGACTTGATGGGGTGCTTGGTGCCATGGGTTAGTTGTTGGGTGGGTTGGATTGGTTGATGGGTTGGATGCAATGATCTTGAAGGTCTCTTCCAACCTGGTGTATTGTATAGCATTATTGTGTAGTGACTCTACCACTGCCCTGGGCAGACCATTCCAATGTTTAATAACCCTTTCAGTGAAGAAGTATTTCCTAATACCCTGCCTGAACCTCCCCTGGCACAGCTTGTATCCATTTCCTCTGGTCCTGTCACTTGCCACCAAGAAGAGGCTGGCCCCCTCCTCCCTCCAACCTGCCTTCAGGTAGTTGTAGAGACTGATAAGGTCTCCCCTCCTCTTCCTTTTCTCCAGATTGAATATCCCCAGCTCCCTCAGCCACTCCTCACAGGACAGGTGCTCTTTGCCCTTTCACAGAGCTTGTTGCCCTCCTCTAGACTCACTCCAGCACTCCAATGTCCTTCTCCTCAACAGTCATTTCCATTCCAACACAGACAATTAAGCTTATTGCATTTATTATTGAACTGCTGCATCGATGCACCTTGCCTGAAGACTCTCGTGGGTTTGGGACTTCTGCAATGAAAAGTGGCCAAAACCCTTCCACATGGCTAAGTGACAGTACCAAAATGTTGAGCACCAAATTCTTAAGCTGAAGCATGTGCCAAGTTAGTGATTTTTTTGCATTTCAGTTTCCTTATGTAATGCACATATGTTTGATCTTAAACTGTCTGACAGGGGTGCTTACATAAACATAACTTTTCAGGGGTGTATGGCAATCTGCAGTGGTTCATGTCCTCAGTTTTCCCCCACACATTGTAGATACTCTTCACTGGTAAAGACTTTAAGTGTAGTTGCCTGCAGAATGAGCAGCTAGAGAGCTGACAGATTTTTCTAGGGCTTCTCCCTGTTCTGGTAATTATGTTTTGCCTGAGGGGCAAGTGCAGCTACACTCTGAATGCTGTATGAGTAGCTAGTCCTCATGCAGCTTTACCTTTTATCAGAATGCAGATGATAAGAATGTTTAATGTTTGAAAAACCAAAAGTCTGCTCAGGCTGAATTTTGTGAGCTGGGATGGTTTGAAAAAGTAGGAAGGAAAGCTCAGTCTCCTTCATCCATGTCTCAGATTTGACCAGAACTAGACACAAAGTATGCATACAACTGTGTATAAGTAGCTGTCCTGATCACACAGGCATAGAATGTTAGGGGTTGGAAGGGACGTGCAGAGATCGAGTCCAGCTCCCCTGCCAAAGCAGGATCACCTAGGCCAGGCTGCACAGGAATGCATCACAGAATCACCAAGGTTGGAAGAGACCTCAAAGATCATCAAGTCCAACCTGTCCACAAACCTCATGGCTAAACCATGGCACCAAGTGCCACCTCCAATCCCCTCTTGAACACCTCCATCCAAGCAGGTTTTGAAAGTCTCCAGAGAAGGAGACTCCACAACCTCTCTGGGCAGCCGGTTCCAGTGCTCCATCACCCTCACCATACAGTGTCTCCTTGTGCTGAAGTGAAACCTCCTGTGCTCTAGCTTGTACCCGTTTTTCCTTGTCCTATCACTGGGCACCAGTGAAAAGAGCCTGGCACCTTCACCTTGACACCCATCCCTCAGATATTTATAGACATTAATAAGATCCCCTCTCAGCCTTCTCCAGAGTAAACATCCCCAGGTCTCAGTCTTTCTTCAAAGGAGAAATGTTCAAGTCCCACAATCATCCGTGTAGGCCTGTGTTGGACTGTCTCCAGCAGGTCTCTGTCTCTCTTGAACTGGGGAGCCCAAAACTGGACACAGTATTCCAGGTGTGGTCTCAGCAGGGCAGAGTAGAGGGGAAGGAGAACCTTCCTAGACCTGCTGGACACGCTTTTCTTAATGCACCCCAGGGTGCCCTTGGCCCTCTTGGCCACAAGGGCACATTGCTATCCCAGGGGTAACTTGCTGTCCACCAGGACTTAGCAATTGTTCTTTCAAAGCATTGGGATCTCCCTCAGGTAAGCCACTGAGTGCCAGCCTCTGGTGAAAGCTCAATAAATACAGCATTGCCACAGCATTTGTCAGGGCACAAGCTTTGCTCCAGCTCTGCAGCGTTTCAGGGCTTGCCGGCATTAAGTTGTTGTCTGAATTTATCTTCCCCTGCCTGGGTCTTTGTTTTAGCTTATTTGGCTCTTACAAATCTTCTCATGATCGGGTGGCTATTGCCTTGTTTGGTTTATCTTTGTTTCTCCTGTCATAGGTGTATGGCATAGCCATATTTTTTCATACATACACTAGCAATGAGAAGCTTTTCTTGTATAGAATAACATATTTATGGGTCTAGTATCACACTGCAGAGGAGTTACAGGGGAGGTCCTGGACGATGGAGGCTTGTCGTTGTGACACTCACCTCTAAGAAAGGCCAGAGGGAGGATGCTAGCACCTGCAGGCCTGTCAGCCTAACCTTGGCACCAGGGAAAATGATGAAGTGGTTCCTCTTGAATATGCTCACGGGGTGTAAGCAGGACAAGCAGGGCATCAGGTCCAGCCAGTGTGGGTTCATGAAAGGCAGGTCCTGCTTGACCAACCTGATCTCCTTCTATGACCAGGTGACCTGAACAGTGGTGAGGGAAAGGCTGTGGAACTTGTCTGCCTGGACTTCAGTAAAGCCTTTGACAGTGTCTCCCACAGCATTCTCCTAGAGAAGCTTGTGGCTCGGGGCTTAGACAGGTTTACTCTTTGCTTGGTAAAGCACTGTCTAGATGGCTGAGCACAAAGAGTGGTGGTGAATGAACTTAAATCCAGTGGGTGGCCAGTCACAAGTGGCATTTTCCAGGGCTCAGTGTTCAGGCCAGTCTTGTTTAATATCTTTATCAATGATCTTGATGAGGGAATTGAGTGCACCCTCAGTAACCTTGCAGATGACACTGAGCTGGGTGGGAGTGTTGATCTGGTTGTGGGTAGGAAGGCTCTGAGGAGGGATCTGCACAGGCAAGATCACAGCATGTTAGGGGCTGAAGTCAACTGTATGAGGTTTAACAAAGCCAAGTGTTGGGTCCTGCATTTGGGTCACAACCACCTCATGCAACACTGGAGACTTGGGGCAGAGTGGCTGGAAAATTGCCTTGCAGAAAAGGACCTGGGGATTTGGTTGAGCCAGCAGTGTGCTCAGATGGTCAAGAATGCTAGCAGCATCCTGGCCTGTATCAGAAATAGTGTGGCCAGCAGGAGTAGGGAAGTGATTGTGCCCCTGTGCTCAGCACTGGGGAGCCCACACCTTGAATACTGTGCTCTTTACAAGAAAGACACTGAGGGGCTGGAGCATGCCCAGAGAAGGGCAATCAAGCTGGTGAAGGGCCTGGAAAACAGGTCTGGTGGGAAACAGCTGAGAGAATGGGGATGAGTCTGGAGAAGAGGAGGCTGAGGGATGACCTCATTGCTCTCTACAACCACCTGAAAAGAGGTTGTAGTGAGGTGGGGGGCAGTCTCTTCTCCCAAGCAGCAAGCAGTAGTAAGAGAGGAAATGGCCTCAAGTTATACAATACAATACAATACAATACACCAGGTTGGAAGAGACCTTCAAGATCATCGCGTCCAACCCATCAAACAATCCAACCCACCCAACAACTAGACCATACAGCCAAGCACCCCATCAAGTCTTCTCCTGAACACCTCCTGTGAAGGTGACTCCACCACCTCCACGGGTAGCCGATTCCAATGGGCAATCACTCTCTCCGTGTAGAACTTCTTCCTAACATCCAAGTTGTGCCAGGGGAGGTTTAGATTAGATATTAGGAAAGACTTCTGCACAGAAAAAGTGGTCAGGCATGGGAAGAGGCTCCACAGGGAGATGGTGGAGTCGCCATCCCTGGAGGTGCTGAAAAGATGTGTAGACATGGCACTTTGGGACACAGTTCAGCGGTCATGGTGGTGTTAGGTTGACAGATGGGCTTGATCTTAGAGGTCTCTTCCAGCCTTAATGATTCTATGAATAGAAGCATGACACAGGGAAGGGCCTTGTAAAGTTGGGCATAGGATGTGCTGAGAGGACCATGGGCATGGGACCATAGAGAAGGCTCAGGATAATAGTGGAGGAAGATAAACAGCTCATAATCATGTCAATCTTCTGTTACTGAAAGGTTTGTCTGCATTAGTATTGTTTGCTTCCCTTTAATAAACAGAGAGCCAGCATTCTTTGATCACACCAGTTAATAGGTTGGACACGATGATCTTGAAGGTCTCTTCCAACCTGGTTTATTCTATTCTATTCTACTTCTACTTAATATTTCAAGTAGATTAACAGTGAACTTGTCTTCACTTTCAAAGCTGCTGCTTCTTGCCCACAGTGAGACAGGCAGGATTCTCATGCCTCACTCCTCTGCTATGGCAATGGGCATGGCTAGGCAAGTGCCCACACTGCTGCAAGGCTGCGTGCCAGGATAGCTCTGTCTGGGCTGTGAGCTGAAGCTGGTGTTTTTAGTGCAGGCAGGAGGTGCCAGGGCATGCAGACTCAGGTGTAAAGAGTATGGAAGCATTGCTTGGGACATAGAGAAAGCTGAGGAAGCCAAAGCAGTGCTTCAGGAGAGGGGGCTGGTTCCAGAAGTATCTGAAGGGACAAATGATCTCAGAGCTAAATCTTTCAGTGCTCAGTGTTCACAGCTGGCATCGATTCCCCAGCCTGATGTCCTGCTGCTTGTGGGTTACATAATGCTGTGTTGTCACAACAGTCACTGTGACCAGCAACTGTGGCTCGAGTTTACTTCTAAAAGCACAGCCAAGTTTGGAGGTAGTATGGATGGCAGCATCAGGAACGTGTCAGCAGATTACCGTCAGCAAGCTTGCAAAGCACATCTGGAGGCAGTGCCACGTAAACACTGCAAGTCTGCTCTTATCTAATGCCCTCCTGTGAAATGCTTTTCCCATTATCACCCCTCCCATTTTTCCCCTTTATGGGAGGTTGTAACGTGTTTGCAGTTTACTTGAGCAAGGTCCAACCCCTCCTGCCTGAGCTGCTCAGCAATCTAATCCTTCCCCTCCTCCATTGTTTTGAGTGCCCCCAGCTCATCCAGAAAATGAATGTGCCTTGTGGGTTAGGCTGAAGAAGGAAGCAAATGCTTAAAGGTGTGTGATCCAACAGGACAAACTGTGTTAACACTGAGAGGAGCTGCCTTGACTTCAAAGATTATGTCTGGCACAGACAGAAACAGAATCAATCCATGAGACGGCTCCCAAACACCTTAGGTTTTCCAAGTTCCTCCTGCAGCTGCTGATTAACAGAAGTTACTGATGAACTTTAGAGCTTAACTTTAATACATCATAGACTTACAGCCAAATCACAGAGTTAAAGGACAGCCACTCTTGCTTGATTGGAGTTGCTTTTAGTCCCAGTGATGTAATGGAAAAAGTATTTTGCATTAAAAAAGGGCAGCTCACTACATTCAGCTCCTCCTGGTTTCTCAAGGGCCGGGTTCTGTGTAGCAGCTGCTGCTCAGTGAGGAATGCAGCACTTTGATTCCGCTCAGGAGAGAACAGTGGGGCAGAAGCAAGATTTCTGTACTTCATTTAATTAGTGTTGTTTCCTCTGCCTTGCTGTAGGGGATTCCTTGCCATTCACCATCACTCAGCTCTCTTAATGGCACTCTTAAGAGTATGTTAAGAATTCCATGAATAAAAGTAGAGGAATTTAAAGTAAGAGAGCAAAAACAGGTCATGCTGAGTGTAGCCTGTTCCTACTAGCTGCAGAGAGGTCCCCAGCTGCTTTTTGATGCTGTATCGCCTGGAGATTCCAGCTCTGCTTCCTTGAGGGTTTCTACAGCATTGCCTTGGTGGTGCAGAAAGTCCTCAGTGACTTTCAGACTCGGCCTGGATTATCCAGCACCTCATCCTGCTGCCGTTATCCCTGGGAACGATGCGGGGTGATGGCAGTAACTTCTCTGCAGATGCTGCGTAGCATCTCTTACCCTCTGAATGACACCACTTTATTCTTTTGAAAAGACCTCTGACTGACAGATTTAATCATTACCTTGGTTTGAAGAGAAGAGCAAGCAACTTTTAAAGACATGTTTATTGGTTTTCACCCTTTCAGTCAAGTGCACACAAGCAACAGCAGCACTGGGGACTGCCTGTCCAGTGCAAAGCACTCAGTGCAAGAGCAAAGCACTGTCTTGCCCAGTGGCCTCTCCATGGCAAATGCTTAAAGCAAGGAAAGAAGCAGGTATATTTTAATCCCTTTATAGTTACATATGCTTTAATTCCCAAATGCTTTAGGGCCTTCTCAGTGAAAGGCTGCTTCTGGATCATTAGGCATGAGCACTCCTTGCAATGTGTCTGATCTTTAATTCATTTGACCTTCCCCAGGCTCCTGTAGCAATGAGCTTTACCACATCATCACATATAGTGTGAGATATCCTTTTGTTTTAAAATTTTTCAGCCAGATATTTTATTAGGCAGCCTGGACAGCAACAGCAGTAGGTCTTCCACACAAGAAAAGGTTTTTAGGCCACTGAGAGCTGCTAGCAAAGCCCCTCAGTTTAGGAAAGATGTTGAGTTGCCGGAACATGTCCAGAGAAGGGCAACAAAGCTGGGGAGGGGTTTGGAGCACAGCCCTGTGAGGAGAGGCTGAGGGAGCTGGGGTTGCTTAGCCTAGAGAAGAGGAGGCTCAGAGGAGACCTTATTGCCATCTACAGCTACCTGAAGGGAGGTTGTAGCCAGTTGGGGGTTGGTCTCTTCTCCCAGGCAACCAGCACCAGAACAAGAGGACACAGTCTCAAGCTGCACCAGGGAGGCTCAGGCTGGATATGAGGAAGAAATTCTTCCCAGCAAGAGAGATTGGCCATTGGAATGTGCTGCCCAAGGAGGTGGTGGAGTCATCATCATTGGAGGTGATTAGGAGGAGACTTGATGGGACTCTTGGTGCCATGGTTTAGTTGATTAGATGGTGTTGGGTGATAGGTTGGACTCGATGATCTCAAAGGTATTTTCCAACCTGGTTAATTCTGTGTTCTGTAACAGAACTATACAGACACAGAATTCACATTCTCTTGACCCTTATGAACATGAGAAGATTATTTTATAGATTATCTATAGAAGAAGGACAGAACAAAAGAGATTGGGTCTGTAGCGCACTCTGCATACAGCACTGGTACTGATTGAGCCAATCTGCTTAATGGGCTGATCAACTGCTTTAGGACCTCTCTTGCAATGCCTTTGCCTTCATAGGTACTGAGAGTTACACAGTGTGCTTTATTTTAATCACTGTTGTGAAAGGAGGTAATTTTAGATCAGGTGAAGCCATTTAAATATTTGACCTAGACTTGACAAATTGCTTTGAACAAAAAAAACCCCAGACAAATCCAACTGGCCTGTTCTAATACCTCAACTCCATAGGTACTGAGAAGAGTTATGAAACTTGTTCAGCTGCTGTACTTGTACTTCACTCATCAGGATACTGGGAGAGGGAAATTTTAATGTCACTGCTCCACAAAAGGCAGCCCCCTGATGCAAAAGTCAGCTTTGGGAAGGGCTGCCAAATTGCAGGGTGTCAAGAGAAGTGCTGGCATCACTTAATCCCAAACACTTAATCTTCAAGGGTTTTTAATGAGTTTGAGTTTTTATTAAGCTTAGGATCTGCAGAGCATTTTTTAAGGTGGTTCTATTTATGGAATGATGGAAAAATAAAGAGTTTAAACTCCTACCATTTTTGGTGCAAACAAATGAGTTGTAACTGGATTGTGTTTATCACTTACTTAAGCAGTGGAGAATGGAGCATGTAGGTTATCACCACCCTCCAGCCATCCCTGAATTGATCAAGTGTTGCAGCTTCCTTTTCAAAGACAAACCAAGAGAATCTGAAATAAACTTGCTGGCACTGTCCCTTTGAAACTGATTTTCTGCAGAGACAACTGCAAAACAAAATATCCAAGCGAAACGTGGCTCATCCAAGTTTACTTTTGACAAACTGTTTTGTGGCCTCACTCTAGGCCAAAGGGTCTGTTTTGCCCAGCTGCACGACTCACACATTGCTTCAGCCGGGTTCAGCGAATGAGCTTTGCAAATGGAGTTAGGGAAGGACACAGCAGGTGACCCAGTGTTATCAGTTGGCAAGAGCAGAGCCACACAAACACAGCAGCCTTTGGGCTGGGAGACAGACACAGTTGCTTGGCTGCCCATCTGTAGAAAAGGAGACACTACTAACTAAGGCAGGGAAGGGAATCTCGGCTCTGAGTCGCTGGTCCTTTCAACACCAAGAATATGGGACTATGGAAATCAGTGAGTATAAGCCACACATAAGTGGTTTGCTTTTCTTATTTATGAGGGTCTGGATATCAGTCCCTCTCAGTGGAATTCTACAGAGAGGAATGGAAGTAGAGTTAAGCTGTTTTGTATACTTCTCAGGATGTAGCTGGCCCTGATGAATTGTACATTCAGAGTTATCAATTAAGCTGAGGAGAGGAACAAAGCGATCGATGCCAGCTGTGCATTCAGCTGATGTGAGCTGTGATTTATTCCTGTAGCTTCCAAGTGTTCAGGGAAACAAGCATAGCACATTCTTTTGCAGCAGCGAGGTAAGGGCACCGAACTTCAAAGGCTAACTACGACTTTAAAAGCACATTTACTGGTGAAACATTTGTTCAGAGGTTTATACTATTTAGGAGATTTCTGTAAATGAAGGAGGAAGCATGTTTCACCAGATAGGTTCTTTTTATGTGGAAATTCCTGGCTGGCCTTATCCTCTGATGATTCTATGTCAGCAGCCACTGGCAGATCCAAAGCTGGCTGCTGTTCACAAGGATGAGGCACTAGTGGCTCTTCCCCACCATCTAGATATCAAAACCTTTCCTGGGGGCACATTCAGTTCCTGCACATTACAGTTAACATACAGGCACGATAGAGAGGAAGAGCAGGCTGTTCAGGAAAAGGGAAATAAAACAGCTATGTACCAAAGCATCACAGAGTATCAAATCCTTCAGCAACACCTTAAGCTACAAATGTGGAGCTCATAGAATCATAGAATCAATGGGGTTGGGAAAGACCTCAGATATCACAGTATCACAGTATCCTTAAGGTTGGAAGAGACTTCGAAGATCATCAAGTCCAACCTATCACCCAGCACCTCAGGACTACTAAACCTTCAAGTGCCACATCCAATCCCCTCTTGAACACCTCCAGGGATGGTGACTCCACCACCTCCCTGGACAGCACATTGCAATGGACAATCTCTCTTTCTGGGAAGAACTTTCTCCTCACTTCCAGCCTAAACTTCCCCCTGCACAGCCTGAGACTTTGTCCTCTTGTTCTGGTGCTGGTTGCCTGGGAGAAGAGACCAAATCCCACCTGATGACAACCTCCCTTCAGGTAGTTGTAGACAGCATTAATGTCTCCCCTGAGCCTCCTCTTCTCCAGACTAAGCAACCCCAGCTCCCTCAGCCTCTCCTCGCAGGGCTGTGCTCCAGACCCTTCCCCAGCCTTGTTGCCCTTCTCTGGACACATTCAAGTGTCTCAATGTCCTTCTTAAATTGAGGGGCCCAGAACTGGACACAGGACTCAAGCTGTGGCCTAACCAGTGCTGAGTACAAGGGCACAATGACCTCCCTGCTCCTGCTGGCCACACTATTCCTAATGCAGGCCAGGATGCCATTGGCCTTCTTGGCCACCTGGGCACACTGCTGGCTGATGTTCAGCCTACTGTCAACCAGTACCCCCAGGTCCCTTTCTGCCTGGCTGCTCTCCAGCCACTCTGACCCCAGCCTGTAGCTCTGCATGGGGTTGTTGTGGCCAAAGTGCAGCACTTGGCACTTGGACTTGTTAAACGCCAACCTGTTGGACTCCCCCATCTGTCCAGCCTGTCAAGGTCCCTCAGAACAACTCAGAAACTGTGAGTGGCCTCAGTTGCATAAAAGTAAAGAGAACAACAAAAATGTAGTCAGTGTTCTGGTGCCCTCAGTGTTGACTGTTCATGTTTCTTATGTGCATGCTGCCAAGGTCAGGTAAGCACTACTTTTTCCAACAGGAGTAGTAAAGATCAGACTGTGGAAATATAATCTCCTCCTCATGTGCCTCAGGCTTGATTTGTGAAAAGCAGTTTAGCAGTAAACCACGAGCACAACATCCATAGGTACAGCCCTTCATCCTTCAGAGGGGATTATTAGAAGTGATGCCAATTAAAGTCTCTCTTCTTGATGCCATATACACCCCCCAAAAAAACCCCAGCCTCCTAAAGGAGTGAACTATAGGAATTTCTGGTCCCTTTGTCTGAATTCAAGGCATTTGAGATGAGAACAATTCCTTCTGTAGCCTAATAATTTTCCTGTTTCCCCAGTTCTATCTTTTTTAGTAGCACATCTGTTCTATTCCCCATAAAACAAAAAGGGTTTTATCCTCGCAACCTGGTGCAATTTATGGTTGTGAGAAGTACTGCAGCCTATTTTACATAAGACAAAACATTGGTTCTTATCAGCTCACACAAACTGGAATGTGATTTAATAAAATACTAGCAATTTTATTAGTTGCAAAGCACATAGATAAGAAATGCATTAAAAGGGCAAACGAAGCAATAATCAATTTTTTTTCAAATTAAACTGTTTTGAACAATTGCCTTTGTCATGCATTTCAGCTGCTCTTTGAACATGGAAGTAGCTCCTGATGGGAAACTTCCCTCAGGTCTTATCTGAAGGCAGAATAACCTCCAGCCCAATGCTAATGGGGTTATGAGGAGAGGTTATGAGGTTATGAGGTTGTGAGGAAAGGCTGAGGGAGCTGGGGTTGCTTAGCCTGGAGAAGAGGAGACTGAGGGGTGACCTTATTGCTCTCTACAACTATCTGAAGGGAGGTTGTAGCCAGGCAGAGGTTGGTCTCTTCTCCCAGGCAGCCAGTACCAGAACAAGAGGACACAGTCTCAAGCTGCGCCAGGGCAGGTTTAGGCTGGATGGTAGGAAGAAGTTCTATACAGAGAGAGTGATTGCCCATTGGAATGGGCTGCCTGTGGAGGTAGTGGAGCCACCATCACTGGAGGTGTTTAGGAGGAGACTTGATGGGGTGCTTGGTGCCATGGTTTAGTTGATTAGATGGTGTTGGGTGATGGGTTGGATGTGATTATCTTGAAGGTCTCTTCCAACTTGATCTATTCTATTCTATTCTATTCTATTCTATTCTATTCTATTCTATTCTATTCTATTCTATTCTACTGTTCTATTCTATTCTACTCCTATCCTATCCTATCCTATCCTATCCTATCCTATCCTATCCTAGCCTAGCCTAGCCTAGCCTAGCCTAGCCTAGCCTAGCCTAGTCTAGCCTAGCCTAGCCTAACCTAGCCTAGCCTAGCCTAGCCTAGCCTAGCCTAGCCTAGCCTACCCTATCCTATCCTAATAGTGACAACATCCTTCAGCTCCTTTAGGTGGAAGAAGATATCTTTGTGGAGGAGATCTCCTGTGAAAAGAAACTAGGAACAAAAGCTGCCAGGAGTTTGGGACCAGTGAAAGTGCCAACAGGAGTAGAGAGGTCAGGTTCTGGTTAACTCCCCAAATCTTCACTTTGCAAGTGCAAATAAAGCAGGGAGGTGCACAGGGGCTTTCAGGGGGCGGTATGCTCACTCCCCGAGAAAAGGCTCTGGGATTTCTGCACCTAATCACCTGCTCTCTCTGATTATCAGCAGTGGTTCACACTGCTTGAGCAAGCAGCAGGAGGGCCAGTATGTCACTATTATTGTTTGTCCAGAAAAAAATAAAAAGGCCAGCCAGTGTTCTAGGCACTCCCCAGTCCTGCAGAACAGACTCGGAAATACAGATGCCGTTGGTGTCGTATATTACAAAAGCAATTACCAGAACAAGACAAACGCACATGCCGAGGAGAGGTTCAGATTGTCTCCTGAAGTGTGTGCTAATCGATCACTGCTACGGACAAAGTTTACAAGCAGCTTAATAACTGCTTTTGTAGTTGTACATCCATGCTTCTCCACACTCTCCCCACCTCCCAAATTTACTTCCACCCAGGGCTGTTCTTCGAGCTGCAGTTTTGTCGGCATGAGAGAATCTGTGATTTCTAGCTCAGGAGTAGGGTAGCTCCTGTCGCCCTGCCAGCACACTTGCATGCATTCAGAAGGTTGAATACTCAGATAAAGCATTCAGCCAGGAGAGACTGGGTCACTGCAGCAGCCTGGTGCCACTGCATTTCAGACCTTGGTGTTTGAGCTTTTTGAAGCCATGAGACTATGCTGCTTCTTTCAGCGTCCCTGCTGCTGCCTGCACGGTGAAGGCGGCAATGGAAATCTGCCTCTTAACTTCATCCCAGGCTTCCTCTTGAGCCGCTTTGCTTTCAATATCAAACATGGCATCATAGATCCCTGGGAAGGACTCTCCAGCATACTTGTTGTGACTGCTTGGAGCAAAGATGGTGTGTCTGTGGGAAAAGAAGAAAAAATATGTAGTCATACTAATGAAAGTAGCCATTAGCAGGGGGTGTTCATTGCAGGGAACAGTGTGTGTGCTGCATAAAGCAGTAATGAATCCCATCAAGAGCAGAACTTACTAGAGACACAAAAATCTAGCTGGACCTGTTGTTAAAAGGACAGAAATAATTAGCCCCAAGGGCAAAATCTGTAGGAAAGGGCATGAATTAAGGACAAGCAGCCTTCTCCTTGGGAAGAGGTGATGCATTTGTCTAATTAGGAATGAAAGCATGCCATTTGTTTTTTTAATAGGACCTCTATAAACCTATTAACTAATCACAGGAATCATAGAATCAATCAGGTTGGAAAAGAACTCAGAGATCATCAAGTCCAACCTGTCACCCAACACCTCAGGACCTTCAAGTGCCATGTCCAATCCCCTCTTGAACACCTCCAGGGATGGTGATTCCACCACCTCCCTGGGCAGCACATTCCAATGGCCAATTACTCTTTCTGGGAAGAAATTTCTCCTCACCTCCAGCCTAAACTTCCCCCTGCACAGCCTGAGACTGTATCCTCTTGTTCTGGTGCTGGTTGCCTGGGAGAAGAGACCAACCCCCACCTGGCTACAACCTCCCTTCAGGTAGTTGTAGAGAGCAAGAAGGTCTCCCCTGAGCCTCCTCTTCTCCAGACTAAGCAACCCCAGCTCCCTCAGCTGTGCCCCAGACCCCTCTCCAGCATCATTGCCCTTCTCTGGACAAGTTCAAGTGTCTCAATGTCCTTCTTAAACTGAGGAGCTCAGAACTGGACACAGGAGTCAAGGTGTGGCCTAACCAGTGCTGAGTACAGGGCAGAATGACCTCCCTGCTCCTGCTGGCCACACTGTTCCTGATGGAGGCCAGGACGCCATTGGCCTTCTTGGCCACCTGGGCACACTGCTGGCTCATGTTCAGCCAGCTGTGGCAGTCTGGAACGGGACTAAAACTAGTTATGTCTGTCTGGTGAGAAGTGAAACAGAAAGCTCAAAAAATAGCAAAGCAGTTGAGTGATGGTCAACAGATCTGGTAAAGGAATGCAAAAAGAGGGGAAAATAGCTATGGGAGAATTCTTCAGAGGAGCATGAATTCTTCAGAGAAGTGATCATGCTGGATTGGTTTTTGGTGGGGTTTTTATTCCTCAATAATGAACAGTGGCTGATCTGCTTTTAAATTTATTTTGTTCTTAAAAGATATCAAAGCCCACTTGTGGCACATGAAAGAGTCATCCCACATCCAAATAAACATCAAAACTCCATTAATAAATGCAAGCAAGCACATCCAAAGCAACAAATGCAGACGGCTCTAAGTGTTATCTAACACCCAACAAGAGCTGCGGCAAACAACCATCTCATTCTTCCAGAAGTGTGAACAACAGTTTATCCTAGGAGGATGGAAGTGTGATTCTTAATTCCACCTGCCTGAGGGACTTCTGACGTGGTGTGAAAGCCATCAATCCATGAGTCAGACATATCCAGTCATTAGCAAAAGGGGGATGCCAAGACTAAAGTGAGGTAGTGTGATGCCTTACACTGGAAGCTAGCTTTTTGTCAAGTGTTCTTAATACACGCACTGGGTTTCTCTGAAGGGCATTGTGGTGCACCAAACATTGTGTTTCTCTGCACCTGTGGGCTTGTAGAGAGAAAACCTCAAGAATAACAAGCTAAAGATTTAAACTAATAGGAGCAATTGTAGCAGCAGCCAAGGCTGGACAGCTGGGGGCTCTGCTGTGCAAGCTCATGGGCCTTTATCTATCCTGGGCTCAAAGGTCTCTTTCTCTCCAAACTAGAATTATCTCTTCGCCTCACCCTCACTGCACTTCTGTTCTCATCCTCTTCTTGCTTTTCCTCTGCCCTCATTTGTCCTTTCTTTTCAATACAGTTGATTCTTCACTCAGTCCTTACTTGGTACAGCTTTCAACAAGCAAGTGGTAATAGAACCAGTACTACACACTTGCAAGTGAAAGTTGTGGAGTATGATGGATAATGAAAGCAAAATCTACACTCTGGGATGGAATGCAATGAATATGTACAAAATATACAGGAGTTACAATATCATACAGATATTTACAACTGATAAACAGCACAAGGACCCCCCGGCCAAGGACCAGGGGAAGCTACTAGCTTCTCCCTCCCTGCCTCCCCCTCCTCTGTACGAAAGGGATAAGAGATAGGAGCAGAGAAGTTAGACTTAGCTAAAGCCAGCCAAAAGCACGTTATCTCTCCTGAGCAAAGCAAAAACAGCCAGAGAAGAGAAGAGAAGAGAAGAGAAGAGAAGAGAAGAGAAGAGAAGAGAAGAGAAGAGAAGAGAAGAGAAGAGAAGAGAAGAGAAGAGAAGAGAAGAGAAAAGAATTGTTATGGTACAGCTCTTCTTAATCCAGATATTTACCAATGAATTTGTTTAGAATAATCTTTTGTTTTCCTTTTCACACCCAATAGTGTGAAATTTATATTATTCTACTTTTCTGCTCTAAATCTGTAAGTGAATTTTAAAGGCACAGCCTTGGAAAGGAATTGGGCACCACAATAGTGGTGCAGTCAAGAAGTTCTCCTTGGGGGTTATAAACAAATTCCACTGCTCACTGTTGAACTGTAACTCCCATGAGGCCTGTGGTGCAGTTAACCTGACCACTTAGTTAGGGTGGGGTTCACCTGCAGAAACACAATGCCTTAGACAGCTGGTCAAGAAACTTCCTGCTTCACCTGTAGAATTTCCTTCCTGGTAAGCCAAGAGGATCAATGAAAGCTCTCTCTAGAAGCATCAGCTGATCATTCATCATTCGCACTGCAACTGGGCTGCAGGGAACGGAGAGAGAGACACTTCACGCAACGAAGAAACACGACCGCCCAGTTTCATTGAAACACTTTTCCTCTTCTTTAGACAGAAGCAGCAATTATGAAGATGGCCTACAGTCTGAAAAAAGGTGAGGTTTTGCAAATGGAGGTATTCCATAAATGCTGTATCACTGCACTGGGATTTCTCTGTTAGAAAACACAACTACATTGTGCAACATGAAATAGGAGACTTTCTCAGAGCGTCAGATTCTTCCTTTGTATTAAATGGCACTAGAAAGTTCCCACCTTACAGAGGGGAGCAGGAGGCTGAGATGTGGATCAAGATGAAGATAGCTAGATTTTGGCTTACACCCATAAGGCAAGTCTCTAAACTCCTGCTCTAATTGATACAGCAGAATCACAGAATCAACCAGGCTGGAAAAGACCTCAGAGATGATCAAGTCCAACCTGTTAACTAGTACTTCCTGACAACTACACCATGGCTCCAAGTGCCACATCCAAGCCTTTTTTGAACACCTCCCGTGATGGTGACTCCACCACCTCCCTGGGCAGCACATCCCAATGGCCAATTACTCTTTCTGGGAGGAAACTTTCTCCTCACATTCTTCTCAGTAACATAGTAAGGATGGGATTCAGTTGCCTAACCACAATTATCTGGTACCATAGTGGGTGCCCAGGAGAACCTGGCCTCTAGCCACTGCACTCAGAGGGCATGAGTCTCATAAGGTCCTTAGGCTTGTAAGCCTCATATGGATATCTTAGATGTTCTGAAGCATCATCCTGTCTCCTTGAGGTGTGCTGAAAGTACAAATTCTGGCATCATAACACAACAGTGTAGGTATCTAAATACAGAGCTCAGTCCAACTTTAACCCTCACTGCTGCCTGCCTTTCCAAATATTATAACAATTAAAGGACAAGTTGATACCAGTAATAAACTCTATGGCTGGCATTATTCAGCATGGGAAGCAGAATTAATCATAGCAGATACTGTCAGACTTGGAGTTCAAGGGCTCTATTCAACACTAATCAGAGAGACTCCTTGTATAGTCTCAGGAGAGCAAGGGCTGCCCTGGCTATCTAAGACAGATACACATCATTTTTATTTATTGATTTATTTTCAGACTTACTCTTTCTTGTTGACTGCTTCGAGTCTCCTGTGAAATTCAGCAGCAGCCTTTGAGAAGTTCACCACAGCAGAAAAAAGAGAATCTAGAAAAAGAAGAGCTTTGTGAGCAACTTCAGAGCTCCTGCTGAATTCAATATACCATTCAATTGCCCAGCAAGAGAAAAATCTTCATTTGTTTAGCTGATGAAATTGCATTAATTTCATTGGTTTTCCATAATTCATTAGTTTCCCTAGTGCAGACTCTACACTACTAGCAGTAAGAGAAAAGACCTTGTGCAGCAGGGCCAGCAACGAGGAATAGAATAGAATAGAATAGAATAGAATAGAATAGAATAGAATAGAATAGAATAGAATAGAATAGAATAGAATAGACCAGGTTGGAAGAGACCTTCAAGATCATCGTGCCCAACCTATCATCCAACACCACCTAAACAACTAAACCATGGCACCAAGCACCCCATCAAGTCTCCTCCTGAACACCTCCAGTGACAGTGACTTCACCACCTCCCTGAGCAGCTCATTCCAATGGGCAATCACTCTGTGTAAAACTTCCTCCTAACCTCCAGCCTAAACCTCCCTGGCACAGCCTGAGGCTGTGTCCTCTTGTTCTGGTGCTGGTTGCCTGGGAGAAGAGACCAACCTCTGCCTGTCTACAACCTCTCTTCAGGTAGTTGTAGAGAGCAATAAGGTCTGCCCTGAGCCTCCTCTTCTCCAGGCTAAGCAACCCCAGCTCCCTCAGCCTCTCCTCATAGGGCTTGTGTTCCAAGCCCCTCACCAGCCTTGTTGCCCTTCCCTGGACACGCTCCAGCAATTCAACATCTTTCCTAAACCGAGGGGCCCAGAACTGGACGCAGTACTCAAGGTGTGGCCTAACCAGTGCAGTGTACAGGGGCAATCAAGCTTTCACATCTTCCTTCTGCCTGGTGAGGAAAAGCCTGGCTGGCATTGTTGACAGAGAGCCCTGCAGTTGCCTTTCTAACAAAGGGAAGCACTGCAGCATTTAGCTATAAAAATTCTGGCTTCCATCAAAAAATACCAGCAGGAGAGCAGGATTTCCCCCTTGGAACATTATGTCCTATTCACATCATAACAGAAGAGTGTGATATATATTTTGAACAGTATTAGGTGAGGCATAAAAGACACAACTGCTGGGGAAGACAGGGATAGACAAGGTAGATTAAAGCAGCCAAGCCCCACGCTCGCTCTGCACGGGCCCAGGAATTACAGCGTGTCTCTGCCGTGAGCATGCATGCCACCATATGGTGCTGCTGCTCAACCCCTCCCCCTGCCCCACTGGCCTGACTATGAGCAGGCGGGCTGGCCAGTAAGTCAATTGCTTCTTCCTGCCTCTGTCCCTGGCAGTATGTCCAAGCCATGTGAAATAAGAAGCAGTTAATGACAATATCAGCTGTGGATTTTCCTATGGAAGAGGAGCCCTATGAGGAGAGGCTGAGGGAGCTGGGGGTGTTTAGCCTGGAGAAGAGGAGGCTCAGGGGAGACCTTATTGCTCTCTACAACTCCCTGAAGGGAGGTTGTAGCCAGAAGGGGGTTGGTCTCTTCTCCCAGGCGACCAGCACCAGAACAAGAGGACACAGTCTCAAGCTGTGCCAGGGGAAGTTTAGGCTGAATGTGAGGAGAAAGTTCTTCCCAGAAAGAGTAATTGGCCATTGGGATGTGCTGCCCAGGGAGGTGGTGGAGTCACTGTCCCTGGAGGTGTTCAAGAGGGGATTGGACGTGGCACTTGAAGCCATGGTTTGGTTAGTCCTGAGGTGTTGGGTGACAGGTTGGACTCGATGATCTCTGAGGTCTTTTCCAACCTGATTGATTCTATGATTTAATACAGAGCTGTGAAAAGTATCAATCTATACATTTATTTTGGGAGAGTAAGAGGGGGAATATTATGAGGAGAAGAATTTCTGGCCTTACCAAAACTCAAGTCATTTACAAAGAAGGAAGATTTACAACATAGGTTTTGGCCACCAATTTCAGAAAGCTTTAGACAAACTGGAGGGCTGTCTCTTTCATCACACAGGAATATGGGGCATACAATTAGGTCATCTCCTAAACCCAGTCCTCCACTGGCAACTGTGGCCCTTCCCTATTTATAAATTTATCACACTATTTCAGTGTGATAGGCTTTCTGTAGAGAGATTTGTCACATTGTTTAGTGTCCACAGGACTCTATCCAAAGCTGCTCTGCAGCCTTGTTTGCATGTCTATTTCCAGCAAACTTATTTACTCATCACCAGCCTACACTTGCTTGTCCTTGTATTAATGTTTTTGTCTGGTTTATATAACGAGAGGCACAGATTCTATGCATGCAAGCTGCTTACAAACTGCAATACCGACAGACCCACGTCACCTTGGGAGGGTGAGAATTTACACTTGTCCACAATTGTGGCAAGAGTTGCAAGTTTGCCAGAGGACAGAGTTCTGCCCTGCTGACATCATCTCCATATCATGGCAACAGCTTATGTTTCAGAAGCAGTAGGAGGGGATTTAAAGAAGAAAAAAAAAAAAGATCATCTGAAAATACATGAAAGAATTTGTGATCATGTTCACTAGATATTCAGTGTTGTCAGTGCCACTTATTTTAGCAAATATCACAGCATTGCTTCCCCCTGCCCCCTGCAAACTTCAGTTCCTGGTAGCAAGTACATATATTTTATGAAAAAAACCCAGTTTCCAGCCTTTGTTGTTGCAGAGGAGCAGCTGAAATGTGAATCCAAAGGCAAATAAAAAACTTAATCTATTATTCTGAAGGACAACTGCATGATTTATTCAGGCTTAATTAACAATTTTGTAACATCCAGTGTTGTCAGTAGGCAACTCCATGGAAATACTGAGTGAAAGGAATTTTAATCTTCACAGTATTGAGAAAACTGCCTATATATTTTAATGTACTCTGGGACCACAGACTGAACAAAAGACATGAGTTATAGTGTTATTCAAGGAGTAACTGAAAACTGATCAGATATTAGAGGCAGAAAGGGATCTGGGGGTACTGGTTGACAGTAGGCTGAACATGAGCCAGCAGTGTGCCCAGGTGGCCAAGAAGGCCAATGGCATCCTGGCCTGTATCAGGAACAGTGTGGCCAGCAGGAGCAGGGAGGCCATTCTGCCCTGTGCTCAGCACTGGTTAGGTCACACCCTGAGTCCTGTGTCCAGTTCTGGGCCCCTTAGTTTAAGAAGGACATTGAGACACTTGAATGTGTCCAGGGAAAGGCAATGAGGCTGGGGAGGGGTCTGGAGCACAGCCCTATGAGGAGAGGCTGAGGGAGCTGGGGTTGCTTAGAATAGAATAGAATAAACCTGGTTGGAAGAGACCTTCGAGATCATTGAGTCCAACCTATTATCCAACACCATCTAATCAACTAAACAATGCAACTAAGCACCCTATCAAGTCTCCTCCTAAACACCTCCAATGATGGTTCAGCCTGGAGAAGAGGAGGCTCAGAGGAGACCTTATTGCTGTCTACAACTACCTGAAGGGAGGTTGTAGCCAGGTGGGGCTTGGTCTCTTCTCCCAGGCAACCAGCACCAGAACAAGAGGACACAGTCTCAAGCTGCACCAGGGGTGATTTAGGCTGGGTGTCAGGAAGAAATTCTTCCCAGAAAGAGAGATTGCCCACTGGAATGTGCTGCCCAGGGAGGTGGTGGAGTCACCATCCCTGGAGGTGTTTAAGAAGAGACTGGATGAGGCACTTGGTGCCATGGTTTAGTTGATTAGATGGTGTTGGGTGATAGGTTGAACTCAATGATCTCAAAGGTCTTTTCCAACCTGGTTAATTCTGAATTAAGGATTCTAGAAGAAGAGCTATAAAAATAATTGAAAGACTGGACCTGTTTTATAAACTAAAAGTGAAAATGACACATCTATACAATTGTTAAGGAGAGGGTTAAGTGATATTTAGGAGACAAAAAAAAAAGATAAAGATTGATTCAGGAATCTAGGAAAAAATAGCTGTGCTGGTCAGAAGGCAGTTTAGGTGATGTCTAACCTGAAATGAGAAGGAAAAGGAACAAACAAAATAATGAAAAGATAAGGTTTAACACAAAATGTTGGTAAATGTCCTACTACTGCAGAAGGATAGCTCAGATGTTATGTTTCCTTACTCCATGCTGCAGTAAGCACAGCAACACATTGAAATAAATCCTTGTGTTATGCAAAAATCTCAGACAAAATGATCCATCATGCAAGGCTTCCTCTCTCTCTAGTGGCCTTTCTGCCAAAACAAGTGACTTTTTAAAACAGTCAGGAACTTTTTTTACCTAAACCACTGTGTGAAGCTTTAAATGTGATTTTTAGTTTCCCCCAAATGAAGATTCAAGTTCAGTTACTTCCAATATTTCACAAAACAGTAGTGCACCTCCACAGAGCTCTGAACCATGGGTCCATCAAATGGCAAGTGAATTAGGATTGATGCAAAATCCTTCTTGGTACAGCAGCATAGAATCATAGAATTGTCAGGGTTGGAAGGGACCTCAAGGATCATCCAGTTCCAGCCCCAATGCCATGGGCAGGGACACCTCACACTACAGCAGGTTGCCCAGAGCTATATCCAGCCTGGTCTTAAAAACCTCCAGGCTTCCACCACCTCCCTGGGCAACCTGTGCCAGTGTCTCACCACCCTCATGGTGAAAAACTTCTTCCTGACATGCAGTCTGAATCTACCCACTTCTAGTTTTGCTCCATTCCCCCAGTTCTGTCATTACCTTACACCCTAAAAGTCTCTCCCCAGCTTTCTTGTAGGCCCCCTTCAGATACTGGAAGGCCACAATCAGGTCACCTCTGAGCCTTCTCCTCTCCAGATTGAATAACCCCAACTCCCTCAGTCTGTCCTCATAGGAGAGGAGCTCCAGTCCTCTGCTCATCCTCATGGCCCTTCTCTGGACATGCTCCAGCACCTCCAGATCCTTCCTGTACTAGGGGCTCCAGAACTGGACACAATACTCCAGATGGGGTCTCACCAGAGTGGAGTAGAGGGGAGAATCACCTCCCTTGACCTGCTGGCCATGCTGCTCTTGATGCAGCCCAGGATGTGACTGGGTTTCTGGGCTGCAAGTGAACACTGACAGCTCATGTTGAGCCTCTCCTCCAGCACAACAAGGGGTGAATGAGAAAAGAACAAAAGAAGAGAGAAGGAGAGAGAGAAAATTGCTCTGGAAATTATCCTATCCTTGGACCCAGCACACTTCGCTGCTTCAGGCCTGTTTTATAAGCTTCATTGCAATGTGTTCAAGTGCTCAGCAAATGGATGCACTTATGCAGATGAGCTAGAGAAGTGCTTCTGTGGCCTAAAAGTGGTAGCCAGGCACTGAGACAGATGGTAAGCAAGTTTCCCAGGGTCAAGTGAAGTCTTTGGCAGAGAAGGAATGGGGCACGTGTGTCTCTGATGTTCCAGGCAGTTGCTATAATCATTTAACTTGTCTTCTTTTTTAAGTAAGAAAATGAGAAGTAGGCTGATACATCTTTTTATTCCCCATTTGAGATCCCTGACTGCTCATGGGCACTGTACTAACACCTACAATTAATAATATGCATGAAAATTGTTATAGCACTCTGTGGTGGGTTGAAGGTTCCCCCTCTTCCCCAGCATTAAATAACAGCCTAAAACCACCACACGCTCTCATCTAGCGAATAATGTGTTAAACCTGTGTTAAATAAAGGAAATAGTAAAACACAAAAATTAGAGGCTCTTTGTTAAGACAGAGAGGGAAGGGAAGGGAAGGTTTGGGAAGGGAAGGGAAGGGAAGGGAAGGGAAGGGAAGGGAAGGGAAGGGAAGGAAGGGAAGGGAAGGAAGGGAAGGGAAGGGAAGGGAAGGGAAGGGAAGGGAAGGGAAGGAAGGGAAGGGAAGGGAAGGGAAGGGAAGGGGAAGGGAAGGGAAGGAATGGGGGAAGGGAAGGGAAGGGAAGGGAAGGGAAGGGAAGGAATGGAAGGAAGGGAAGGGAAGGGAAGGGAATGGAAGGGAAGGGAAGGGAAGGGAATGGAATGGGAATGGAATGGAAGGAATGGAATGGTTTGGGAAGGGAAGGGAAGGGAATGGAAGGTTTGGGAATGGGAGGGAAGGTTTGGGAAGGTTTGGGAAGGGAAGGGAATGGAAGGGAAGGTTTGGGGAAGGAAGGTTGAAGGAATGTTTGGGAATGGAAGGTTTGGGAAGGAAGGGAAGGGAAAGGAAGGTTTGGGAAGGAAGGGAAGGAATGGAATGGAATGGAAGGAAGGGAAGGGAATGGAAGGGAATGGAATGAATGAATGGAATGGAATGAATGGAAGGAATGGAAGGGAATGGGAATGGAATGGAAGGGAATGGAATGGAAGGGAAGGAATGGAATGGAATGGAATGGAATGGAATGGAAGGGAAAGGAATGGAAGGGAAGAATGGAATGGAAGGAAGGGAAGGGAATGGAATGGAATGGAAAGGAAGGAAGGTTTGGGAATGGAATGGAATGGAATGGAATGGAATGGAATGGAATGGAAGGAATGGAATGGAATGGAATGGAATGGAAGGTTTGGGAATGGAATGTTTGGAATGGAAAGGGAATGGAAGGGAATGGTTTGGAAGGAAGGGAAGGGAAGGGAATGGAATGGGAAGGGAATGGAATGGAAGGGAATGGAAGGGAATGGAATGGAATGGAATGGAAGGGAAGGGAATGGAATGGAATGGAATGGAATGGAATGGAATGGAATGGAAGGGAAGGGAATGGAATGGAATGGAAGGGAATGGAATGAAGGAATGGAATGGAATGGAATGGAAGGAATGGAAGGAATGGAATGGAATGGAATGGAAGGGAATGGAAGGGAATGAAGGAAGGGAATGGAATGGAATGAATGAATGGAATGTTTGGGGAATGGAATGAATGGAATGGAATGGAATTGGGAATGGAATGGAATGGAATGAATGGAATGGAATGGAATGAGGGAATGGAAGGGAAGGAATGGAATGGAATGGAATGGAATGGAATGGAATGGAATGGAATGGAATGGAATGGAATGGAATGGAATGGAATGGAATGGAATGGAATGGAATGGAAAGGGAATGGAATGGAATGGAAGGGAATGGAATGGGAAGGGAATGGAATGGAATGGAATGAATGGAATGGAATGGAATGGAATGGAATGGAATGGAATGAATGGAATGGGAATGGAAAGGGAATGGAATGGAATGGAATGGAATGGAATGGAATGGAATGGAATGGAATGGAATGGAATGGAATGGAATGGAATGAATGAATGGAATGGAATGGAATGGAATGGAATGGAATGAATGGAATGGAATGGAATGGAATGAATGGAATGGAATGAATGGAATGGAATGGAATGGAATGGAATGGAATGAATGGAATGGAATGGAATGGAATGGAATGAATGGAATGGAATGGAATGAATGGAATGGAATGAATGGAATGGAATGGAAAATGGAATGGAATGGAATGGAATGAATGGGGGAATGAATGGAATGAATGGAATGGAATGGAATCCATGGAATGGAATGAATGAATGGAATGGAATGAATGGAATGGAAATGGAATGAATGTGGAATGGAATGGAATGAATGGAATGGAATGGAATGGAATGGAATGGATGGAATGGAATGGAATGGAATGGAATGGAATGGAATGGAATGAATGAATGGAATGAATGAATGGAATGGAATGAATGAATGGAATGGAATGGAATGGAATGAATGGAATGGAATGGAATGGAATGGAATGGAATGGAATGGAATGGAATGGAATGGAATGAATGGAATGGAATGGAAGGGAAGGGAAGGGAAGGTTTGGGAAGGGAAGGGAAGGAAGGGAAGGGAAGGAAGGGAAGGGGAAGGAAGGGGGAAGGGAAGGGAAGGGAAGGGAAGGGAAGGGAAGGGGAAGGGAAGGGAAGGGAAGGGAAGGGAAGGGAAGGGAAGGGAAGGGAAGGGAAGGGAAGGAAGGGAAGGAAGGGAAGGGAAGGGAAGGGAAGGTTTGGGAAGGGAAGGAAGGAAGGGAAGGGAAGGGAAGGGAAGGGAAGGTTTGGGAAGGGAAGGGAAGGGAAGGGAAGGGAAGGGAAGGGAAGGAAGGTTTGGGAAGGGGAAGGGAAGGTTTGGGAAGGTTTGGGAAGGTTTGGGAAGGGAAGGGAAGGTTTGGGAAGGGAAGGGAAGGGAAGGGAAGGGAAGGGAAGGTTTGGGAAGGGAAGGGAAGGGAAGGGAAGGTTTGGGAAGGGAAGGGAAGGGAAGGGGAGGGAAGGGAAGGGAAGGAAGGGAAGGGAAGGGAAGGGAAGGGAAGGGAAGGGAAGGGAAGGAAGGGAAGGGAAGGGAAGGGAAGGGAAGGGAAGGGAAGGGAAGGGAAGGGAAGGGAAGGGAAGGAAGGGAAGGGAAGGGAAGGGAAGGGAAGGTTTGGGAAGGGAAGGGAAGGGAAGGGAAGGGAAGGGAAGGGAAGGGAAGGGAAGGGAAGGGAAGGAAGGGAAGGGAAGGGAAGGGAAGGGAAGGGAAGGAAGGGAAGGAAGGGAAGGGAAGGGAAGGGAAGGGAAGGGAAGGTTTGGGAAGGGAAGGGAAGGGAAGGGAAGGTTTGGGAAGGGAAGGTTTGGGAAGGAAGGGAAGGGAAGGGAAGGTTTGGGAAGGGAAGGGAAGGGAAGGTTTGGGAAGGGAAGGGAAGGGAAGGGAAGGGAAGGTTTGGGAAGGGAAGGGAAGGGAAGGGAAGGTTTGGGAAGGGTTTGGGAAGGGAAGGGAAGGGAAGGGAAGGAAGG